>CACSLI010000284.1:0-118831 GCA_902706615.1 Meloidogyne luci
AATTATTAGTGCCATATTTATTCTAGTAATGTAACCGAATTCGAAATAAAAGTTCTACGAACTATATAAACAGATAATGTCAATTGTGTGTGAATAATAAAAAATAAATTTTTTTTCATTTAGACTCGTCAAAATTATTAGTGCCATATTTATTCTAGTAATGTAACCGAATTCGAAATAAAAGTTCTACGAACTAAATAAACAGATAATGTCAATTGTGTGTGAATAATAAAAATCTAAATTTTGTTTTCATTTAGACTCGTCAAAATTATTAGTGCCATATTTATTCTAGTAATGTAATAGAATTCGAAATAAAAGTTCTACGAACTAAATAAACAGATAATGTCAATTGTGTGTGAATAATAAAAATCTAAATTTTGTTTTCATTTAGACTCGTCAAAATTATTAGTGCCATATTTATTCTAGTAATGTAATAGAATTCGAAATAAAAGTTCTACGAACTAAATAAAAATAATAAAAATTGTGTGTGAATAATAAAAATCTAAATTTTGTTTTCATTTAGACTCGTCAAAATTATTAGTGCCATATTTATTCTAGTAATGTAACCGAATTCGAAATAAAAGTTCTACGAACTAAATAAACAGATAATGTCAATTGTGTGTGAATAATAAAAATCTAAATTTTGTTTTCATTTAGACTCGTCAAAATTATTAGTGCCATATTTATTCTAGTAATGTAACCGAATTCGAAATAAAAGTTCTACGAACTAAATAAAAATAATAAAAATTGTGTGTGAATAATAAAAATCTAAATTTTGTTTTCATTTAGACTCGTCAAAATTATTAGTGCCATATTTATTCTAGTAATGTAATAGAATTCGAAATAAAAGTTCTACGAACTAAATAAACAGATAATGTCAATTGTGTGTGAATAATAAAAATATAAATTTTGTTTTCATTTAGACTCTTCAAAATTATTAGTGCCATATTTATTCTAGTAATGTAATCGAATTCGAAATAAAAGTTCTACGAACTAAATAAACAGATAATGTCAATTGTGTGTGAATGATAAAAATATAAATTTTGTTTTCATTTAGACTCTTCAAAATTATTAGTGCCATATTTATTCTAGTAATGTAATCGAATTCGAAATAAAAGTTCTACGAACTAAATAAACAGATAATGTCAATTGTGTGTGAATAATAAAAATCTAAATTTTGTTTTCATTTAGACTCGTAAAAATTATTAGTGCCATATTTATTCTATTAATGTAATCGAATTCGATATAAAAGTTCTACGAACTAAATAAACAGATAATGTCAATTGTGTGTGAATAATAAAAATATAAATTTTGTTTTCATTTAGACTCGTCAAAATTATTAGTGCCATATTTATTCTAGTAATGTAATCGAATTCGATATAAAAGTTCTACGAACTAAATAAACAGATAATGTCAATTGTGTGTGAATAATAAAAATATAAATTTTGTTTTCATTTAGACTCTTCAAAATTATTAGTGCCATATTTATTCTAGTAATGTAATCGAATTCGAAATAAAAGTTCTACGAACTAAATAAACAGATAATGTCAATTGTGTGTGAATAATAAAAATATAAATTTTGTTTTCATTTAGACTCTTCAAAATTAGTAGTGCCATATTTATTCTAGTAATGTAATCGAATTCGATATAAAAGTTCTACGAACTAAATAAACAGATAATGTCAATTGTGTGTGAATAATAAAAATCTAAATTTTGTTTTCATTTAGACTCGTCAAAATTATTAGTGCCATATTTATTCTAGTAATGTAATCGAATTCGATATAAAAGTTCTACGAACTAAATAAACAGATAACGTCAATTGTGTGTGAATAATAAAAATATAAATTTTGTTTTCATTTAGACTCTTCAAAATTAGTAGTGCCATATTTATTCTAGTAATGTAATCGAATTCGAAATAAAAGTTCTACGAACTAAATAAACAGATAATGTCAATTGTGTGTGAATAATAAAAATATAAATTTTGTTTTCATTTAGACTCGTCAAAATTATTAGTGCCATATTTATTCTAGTAATGTAATCGAATTCGAAATAAAAGTTCTACGAACTAAATAAACAGATAACGTCAATTGTGTCATCATTTTTCTTTTACAAATTTCTGGTTAATATTTTACATAAAATTACTATTCTAATATAATATAATTATAAACTCACGAAATTCTAAAATCAGCTATTATGTCATATTCTATCAAACTATTTATCTTCTATCACTTTTCTTTTTCAAATTTCTCGTTAATATTTTACATAAAATTACTATTCTAATATAATATAATTATAAACTCACGAAATTCTAAAATCAGCTAATTATGTCATATTCTATCAAACTATTTATCTTCTATCATTTTTCTTTTACAAATTTCTGGTTAATATTTTACATAAAATTACTATTCTAATATAATATAATTATAAACTCACGAAATTCTAAAATCAGCTAATTATATCATATTCTATCAAACTATTTATCTTCTATCACTTTTCTTTTAAAAATTCTCGTTAATATTTTACATAAAATTACTATTCTAATATAATATAATTATAAACTCACGAAATTCTAAAATCAGCTAATTATGTCATATTCTATCAAACTATTTATCTTCTATCATTTTTCTTTTACAAATTTCTGGTTAATATTTTACATAAAATTACTATTCTAATATAATATAATTATAAACTCACGAAATTCTAAAATCAGCTAATTATGTCATATTCTATCAAACTATTTATCTTCTATCACTTTTCTTTTTCAAATTTCTCGTTAATATTTTACATAAAATTACTATTCTAATATAATATAATTATAAACTCACGAAATTCTAAAATCAGCTAATTATGTCATATTCTATCAAACTATTTATCTTCTATCACTTTTCTTTTACAAATTTCTCGTTAATATTTTACATAAAATTACTATTCTAATATAATATAATTATAAACTCACGAAATTTTAAAATCAGCTAATTATGTCATATTCTATCAAACTATTTATCTTCTATCACTTTTCTTTTTCAAATTTCTCGTTAATATTTACATAAAATTACTATTCTAATATAATATAATTATAAACTCACGAAATTCTAAAATCAGCTAATTATGTCATATTCTATCAAACTATTTATCTTCTATCACTTTTCTTTTACAAATTTCTCGTTAATATTTTACATAAAATTACTATTCTAATATAATATAATTATAAACTCACGAAATTCTAAAATCAGCTAATTATGTCATATTCTATCAAACTATTTATCTTCTATCATTTTTCTTTTACAAATTTCTGGTTAATATTTTACATAAAATTACTATTCTAATATAATATAATTATAAACTCACGAAATTCTAAAATCAGCTAATTATGTCATATTCTATCAAACTATTTATCTTCTATCACTTTTCTTTTAAAAATTCTCGTTAATATTTTACATAAAATTACTATTCTAATATAATATAATTATAAACTCACGAAATTCTAAAATCAGCTAATTATGTCATATTCTATCAAACTATTTATCTTCTATCATTTTTCTTTTACAAATTTCTGGTTAATATTTTACATAAAATTACTATTCTAATATAATATAATTATAAACTCACGAAATTCTAAAATCAGCTAATTATGTCATATTCTATCAAACTATTTATCTTCTATCACTTTTCTTTTTCAAATTTCTCGTTAATATTTTACATAAAATTACTATTCTAATATAATATAATTATAAACTCACGAAATTCTAAAATCAGCTAATTATGTCATATTCTATCAAACTATTTATCTTCTATCATTTTTCTTTTACAAATTTCTGGTTAATATTTTACATAAAATTACTATTCTAATATAATATAATTATAAACTCACGAAATTCTAAAATCAGCTAATTATGTCATATTCTATCAAACTATTTATCTTCTATCACTTTTCTTTTTCAAATTTCTCGTTAATATTTTACATAAAATTACTATTCTAATATAATATAATTATAAACTCACGAAATTCTAAAATCAGCTAATTATGTCATATTCTATCAAACTATTTATCTTCTATCACTTTTCTTTTTCAAATTTCTCGTTAATATTTTACATAAAATTACTATTCTAATATAATATAATTATAAACTCACGAAATTCTAAAATCAGCTAATTATGTCATATTCTATCAAACTATTTATCTTCTATCACTTTTCTTTTTCAAATTTCTCGTTAATATTTTACATAAAATTACTATTCTAATATAATATAATTATAAACTCACGAAATTTTAAAATCAGCTAATTATGTCATATTCTATCAAACTATTTATCTTCTATCACTTTTCTTTTACAAATTTCTCGTTAATATTTTACATAAAATTACTATTCTAATATAATATAATTATAAACTCACGAAATTCTAAAATCAGCTAATTATGTCATATTCTATCAAACTATTTATCTTCTATCACTTTTCTTTTTCAAATTTCTCGTTAATATTTTACATAAAATTACTATTCTAATATAATATAATTATAAACTCACGAAATTCTAAAATCAGCTAATTATGTCATATTCTATCAAACTATTTATCTTCTATCACTTTTCTTTTACAAATTTCTCGTTAATATTTTACATAAAATTACTATTCTAATATAATATAATTATAAACTCACGAAATTTTAAAATCAGCTAATTATGTCATATTCTATCAAACTATTTATCTTCTATCACTTTTCTTTTTCAAATTTCTCGTTAATATTTTACATAAAAGGTACTTTATGGATATGTCACCCCCCTCCTATTTTGAGTCTCAGAGTTTTCCTTGAACGTAGAAAATGGTCAGAGATTATTTTATTCTCCATGTCAATCATTTTTTTCTTCTTCAAGTATTTTGCTGGTTTATTTAGCTTTTTCACATATTTTATACTTACGTTTCACTCATTTCATTTCCACATTCACTTATTTTGCTTGAAGAAAGAAAAATGATTGACATGGAGAAGAAAATAATCTCTGACAATTTTCTACGTTTAAGGAAAACTCTGAGACTCAAAATAGGATGGGGGGTGACATATCCATAAAGTACCACATAAAATTACTATTCTAATATAATATAATTATAAACTCACGAAATTCTAAAATCAGCTAATTATGTCATATTCTATCAAACTATTTATCTTCTATCACTTTTCTTTTTCAAATTTCTCGTTAATATTTTACATAAAATTACTATTCTAATATAATATAATTATAAACTCACGAAATTCTAAAATCAGCTAATTATGTCATATTCTATCAAACTATTTATCTTCTATCACTTTTCTTTTACAAATTTCTCGTTAATATTTTACATAAAATTACTATTCTAATATAATATAATTATAAACTCACGAAATTTTAAAATCAGCTAATTATGTCATATTCTATCAAACTATTTATCTTCTATCACTTTTCTTTTACAAATTTCTCGTTAATATTTTACATAAAATTACTATTCTAATATAATATAATTATAAACTCACGAAATTCTAAAATCAGCTAATTATGTCATATTCTATCAAACTATTTATCTTCTATCACTTTTCTTTTACAAATTTCTCGTTAATATTTTACATAAAATTACTATTCTAATATAATATAATTATAAACTCACGAAATTCTAAACTCAGCTAACTATGTCATATTCTATCAAACTATTTATCTTCTATCACTTTTCTTTTTCAAATTTCTCGTTAATATTTTACATAAAATTACTATTCTAATATAATATAATTATAAACTCACGAAATTTTAAAATCAGCTAATTATGTCATATTCTATCAAACTATTTATCTTCTATCACTTTTCTTTTACAAATTTCTCGTTAATATTTTACATAAAATTACTATTCTAATATAATATAATTATAAACTCACGAAATTCTAAAATCAGCTAATTATGTCATATTCTATCAAACTATTTATCTTCTATCACTTTTCTTTTACAAATTTCTCGTTAATATTTTACATAAAATTACTATTCTAATATAATATAATTATAAACTCACGAAATTTTAAAATCAGCTAATTATGTCATATTCTATCAAACTATTTATCTTCCATCACTTTTCTTTTACAAATTTCTCGTTAATATTTTACATAAAATTACTATTCTAATATAATATAATTATAAACTCACGAAATTCTAAACTCAGCTAACTATGTCATATTCTATCAAACTATTTATCTTCTATCACTTTTCTTTTTCAAATTTCTCGTTAATATTTTACATAAAATTACTATTCTAATATAATATAATTATAAACTCACGAAATTTTAAAATCAGCTAATTATGTCATATTCTATCAAACTATTTATCTTCTATCACTTTTCTTTTACAAATTTCTCGTTAATATTTTACATAAAATTACTATTCTAATATAATATAATTATAAACTCACGAAATTCTAAAATCAGCTAATTATGTCATATTCTATCAAACTATTTATCTTCTATCACTTTTCTTTTACAAATTTCTCGTTAATATTTTACATAAAATTACTATTCTAATATAATATAATTATAAACTCACGAAATTTTAAAATCAGCTAATTATGTCATATTCTATCAAACTATTTATCTTCCATCACTTTTCTTTTACAAATTTCTCGTTAATATTTTACATAAAATTACTATTCTAATATAATATAATTATAAACTCACGAAATTCTAAAATCAGCTAATTATGTCATATTCTATCAAACTATTTATCTTCTATCACTTTTCTTTTACAAATTTCTCGTTAATATTTTACATAAAATTACTATTCTAATATAATATATTATAAACTCACGAAATTCTAAAATCAGCTAATTATGTCATATTCTATCAAACTATTTATCTTCCATCACTTTTCTTTTACAAATTTCTCGTTAATATTTTACATAAAATTACTATTCTAATATAATATAATTATAAACTCACGAAATTCTAAAATCAGCTAATTATGTCATATTCTATCAAACTATTTATCTTCTATCACTTTTCTTTTACAAATTTCTCGTTAATATTTTACATAAAATTACTATTCTAATATAATATATTATAAACTCACGAAATTCTAAAATCAGCTAATTATGTCATATTCTATCAAACTATTTATCTTCTATCACTTTTCTTTTTCAAATTTCTCGTTAATATTTTACATAAAATTACTATTCTAATATAATATATTATAAACTCACGAAATTCTAAAATCAGCTAATTATGTCATATTCTATCAAACTATTTATCTTCTATCACTTTTCTTTTACAAATTTCTCGTTAATATTTTACATAAAATTACTATTCTAATATAATATAATTATAAACTCACGAAATTCTAAAATCAGCTAATTATGTCATATTCTATCAAACTATTTATCTTCTATCACTTTTCTTTTACAAATTTCTCGTTAATATTTTACATAAAATTACTATTCTAATATAATATAATTATAAACTCACGAAATTCTAAAATCAGCTAATTATGTCATATTCTATCAAACTATTTATCTTCTATCACTTTTCTTTTACAAATTTCTCGTTAATATTTTACATAAAATTACTATTCTAATATAATATAATTATAAACTCACGAAATTTTAAAATCAGCTAATTATGTCATATTCTATCAAACTATTTATCTTCCATCACTTTTCTTTTACAAATTTCTCGTTAATATTTTACATAAAATTACTATTCTAATATAATATAATTATAAACTCACGAAATTCTAAAATCAGCTAATTATGTCATATTCTATCAAACTATTTATCTTCTATCACTTTTCTTTTACAAATTTCTCGTTAATATTTTACATAAAATTACTATTCTAATATAATATATTATAAACTCACGAAATTCTAAAATCAGCTAATTATGTCATATTCTATCAAACTATTTATCTTCTATCACTTTTCTTTTTCAAATTTCTCGTTAATATTTTACATAAAATTACTATTCTAATATAATATATTATAAACTCACGAAATTCTAAAATCAGCTAATTATGTCATATTCTATCAAACTATTTATCTTCTATCACTTTTCTTTTACAAATTTCTCGTTAATATTTTACATAAAATTACTATTCTAATATAATATAATTATAAACTCACGAAATTCTAAAATCAGCTAATTATGTCATATTCTATCAAACTATTTATCTTCTATCACTTTTCTTTTACAAATTTCTCGTTAATATTTTACATAAAATTACTATTCTAATATAATATAATTATAAACTCACGAAATTTTAAAATCAGCTAATTATGTCATATTCTATCAAACTATTTATCTTCCATCACTTTTCTTTTACAAATTTCTCGTTAATATTTTACATAAAATTACTATTCTAATATAATATAATTATAAACTCACGAAATTCTAAAATCAGCTAATTATGTCATATTCTATCAAACTATTTATCTTCTATCACTTTTCTTTTACAAATTTCTCGTTAATATTTTACATAAAATTACTATTCTAATATAATATATTATAAACTCACGAAATTCTAAAATCAGCTAATTATGTCATATTCTATCAAACTATTTATCTTCTATCACTTTTCTTTTTCAAATTTCTCGTTAATATTTTACATAAAATTACTATTCTAATATAATATATTATAAACTCACGAAATTCTAAAATCAGCTAATTATGTCATATTCTATCAAACTATTTATCTTCCATCACTTTTCTTTTACAAATTTCTCGTTAATATTTTACATAAAATTACTATTCTAATATAATATAATTATAAACTCACGAAATTCGAAAATCAGCTAATTATGTCATATTCTATCAAACTATTTATCTTCTATCACTTTTCTTTTACAAATTTCTCGTTAATATTTTACATAAAATTACTATTCTAATATAATATATTATAAACTCACGAAATTCTAAAATCAGCTAATTATGTCATATTCTATCAAACTATTTATCTTCTATCACTTTTCTTTTTCAAATTTCTCGTTAATATTTTACATAAAATTACTATTCTAATATAATATATTATAAACTCACGAAATTCTAAAATCAGCTAATTATGTCATATTCTATCAAACTATTTATCTTCTATCACTTTTCTTTTACAAATTTCTCGTTAATATTTTACATAAAATTACTATTCTAATATAATATATTATAAACTCACGAAATTCTAAAATCAGCTAATTATGTCATATTCTATCAAACTATTTATCTTCTATCACTTTTCTTTTTCAAATTTCTCGTTAATATTTTACATAAAATTACTATTCTAATATAATATATTATAAACTCACGAAATTCTAAAATCAGCTAATTATGTCATATTCTATCAAACTATTTATCTTCCATCACTTTTCTTTTACAAATTTCTCGTTAATATTTTACATAAAATTACTATTCTAATATAATATAATTATAAACTCACGAAATTCTAAAATCAGCTAATTATGTCATATTCTATCAAACTATTTATCTTCTATCACTTTTCTTTTACAAATTTCTCGTTAATATTTTACATAAAATTACTATTCTAATATAATATATTATAAACTCACGAAATTCTAAAATCAGCTAATTATGTCATATTCTATCAAACTATTTATCTTCTATCACTTTTCTTTTTCAAATTTCTCGTTAATATTTTACATAAAATTACTATTCTAATATAATATATTATAAACTCACGAAATTCTAAAATCAGCTAATTATGTCATATTCTATCAAACTATTTATCTTCTATCACTTTTCTTTTACAAATTTCTCGTTAATATTTTACATAAAATTACTATTCTAATATAATATATTATAAACTCACGAAATTCTAAAATCAGCTAATTATGTCATATTCTATCAAACTATTTATCTTCTATCACTTTTCTTTTTCAAATTTCTCGTTAATATTTTACATAAAATTACTATTCTAATATAATATATTATAAACTCACGAAATTCTAAAATCAGCTAATTATGTCATATTCTATCAAACTATTTATCTTCTATCACTTTTCTTTTACAAATTTCTCGTTAATATTTTACATAAAATTACTATTCTAATATAATATATTATAAACTCACGAAATTCTAAAATCAGCTAATTATGTCATATTCTATCAAACTATTTATCTTCTATCACTTTTCTTTTACAAATTTCTCGTTAATATTTTACATAAAATTACTATTCTAATATAATATAATTATAAACTCACGAAATTCTAAAATCAGCTAATTATGTCATATTCTATCAAACTATTTATCTTCCATCACTTTTCTTTTACAAATTTCTCGTTAATATTTTACATAAAATTACTATTCTAATATAATATAATTATAAACTCACGAAATTCTAAAATCAGCTAATTATGTCATATTCTATCAAACTATTTATCTTCTATCACTTTTCTTTTTCAAATTTCTCGTTAATATTTTACATAAAATTACTATTCTAATATAATATAATTATAAACTCACGAAATTCTAAAATCAGCTAATTATGTCATATTCTATCAAACTATTTATCTTCTATCACTTTTCTTTTTCAAATTTCTCGTTAATATTTTACATAAAATTACTATTCTAATATAATATAATAATAATATAATACCTTTTTTAATTACCAATTAAGGAATATTTCATAAATATCATAAATAATATAATATATGATCAAATATTTTTATTTATTAATATATTTTAAAAATTTATTCCGCTCAACGAATATTATATTTTAAGTTTGAATATATTTTCTAAAATTTTAATATTTACTGATTATTATGTTGTACTGATTATTATGTACATATATATTCAATATTATTTGTATTTAATTTTAATTGAAAAATTTTTTTTTTCGACATAAGTAATAAAAGATCCCAAATGATAAAATAAATTTATTTAAATAGTTTTATAATTTACTCCTCATAAATTAAAAAATAATTTAAAATTTATAATTACTAGTATTAAATACAAAGTAAATTGTAATTTTTAGAATAATTTTAGACCTTTGACATTTTTTGTATATTAAATTTGTTGGAATTGAAGTTATTTGGTCTCTAATTTTATTTTTGATATTGTTTTATAGCTGATTATTATTTTATAAATTAAATATTTATAGTAGTAATTTAAGAAATAATTTTATATTTAATTTAATTAACATATCTATGCAATCATCAAATTTGCTTTTATTAATAATGAAGTGCTTACTATTTAATTGAATTATGTTGAAATTTTTTAAATTAAAACTTGACATCGCTACCAATTCCATTTTTGGAAATTTCAACTTGATCATAGAATTATTTATTTTATCAAATTTATATAATCAAATATTCAGCTATTTATTAAATAATTATGATAAAGTTGAGAGAATGTAAATTGTTCTGAGAAAGGTGAGAAGAAGGATATGAGAATGGACTGTGAAAAGTAGTTTACAATTGACCAAATGTGGTCAATTGTCATCAGATTTTATTAAATTTTAATTTTATTAAATCTGTCAAACCTGAAGTTATTAATTCCTTACTTGAACTTTATCTTCGATGTTGTACCCGATATAAACAAAGTGTATTTCTATAGCTTTTTATATAATTTTTTATGTCAATGGCTGGTTGAACAATTTTTTGACATTTTTTCTTTGTTTTGTAAATAATTGTTGAAGTGATTTCGGTAAATTTTCATTAAAAATTTTTAATAGTCATATGTAGTTTTTTTTCGTAAGTTAAATTGTTTTTAATATAATAAGTTACCTTGCTAATATATAGAATTGATATAATGCAACGTTTACAAGTTATCTCATTAGTCCAATCAATTTTTCTGATTTATCTTATCTACTTGTAATGAATCTTAAATCTTATTTCAAAATTCTTTTTATAAATATATTATATTGTTATAAAACTGATTATTATAATTTTATTATTATTATAAATTATTATTCAATTATATGTATTATTAATATGTACAAATTAATGTTATAAAATTTATGCATTTATTTTATTATTAAATCCTTTTAGCGGCATAAGGATTAAAATTCCAACATTTAGATTAAAATAAAATTTCACGAATTTATATCAAAAATATTAAATAATTTTTAAATTACTATTTAGATAAAAATATCAAATTTAATAATATCACAAATTTTTAATAGTATGTAAATATAAAATTTTGAATATTTAATGTTAAATTAACATTAATTCTTGCAAAAAATACAATTTTAAATTTCTTTCAATCACACTATTAAAATGAATTAGTCATATTTATACTTTTGTATTTTTCTCTATTTAAATAATAATATAAAAAACTTAATTTATATTTTTAATTTTTATTGAATTTTTAAAGGCAAACGAATTGTTTATCATAAAAAATTTATATATGTTTATTGATAAAATGTAAATTATTTATAAACTGTTATTGATTAATATAAAATAAAAAATTTTATTACATATATAAATTTTAGATGCAAAAGAAATTTTAGAGGAAGAAAATGAATAAATGTGAAAGAAATGCTATAATATTTTAAATATCATTCGATATGTATTTGCAATAATATAATAACAAATTACTATATAGAATGTTTATTTAGATAAAATTATTATCGTTTGTTTGAAATTAATTTTTTTAATTTTATATTTAAATAATTTTAATTTAAATCAAGAGTATTAAAATTAAATAATAATTAATTAAAATTTAATTAAAATGAAATCGTTCTTAAAATCAATTCTATGCCCAGCTAATAATTATAAAAATAGAAAATATTTTTCATATCTGCAATTATTTAATTTTAAATTAGAAGGATGCAAATATTTATAATAAAAAAATTGAAATTTTGCAATAATAAAATATTTAAATAAAAAAAATTTTTTTTCTTCAAACTGGCCATATGAGGTATACAAATTTAATGCGGTAATTATATATAATTATTTTGAAATAAAAAATTAAAATACAAATGTAAGATAATTAATATTAAATTTAAACAATTTTTCGTAAAAAATCTATATATGTATAATTCTATTTTAGTGGAGCAGATTGAGAAAATTTAAGTAGTGATGCTTTACTTTATAATACTGATTAAAAAGTTCTAAGTAAAATTTTAAAAATCCTTAAATTTAGAAAATATAAAAAAATATAATTTCGAAAATTTTTTATAAAAACAAAAAAATTATGCCATTATTTATTTACATAGTATTTAAATTTAATAAATTTTATAAAGCTAAACGCTAATAAATTGAAGTATTTTTAATTTTAATCATTTATAAGTTTCTATAATTTATTTATGCAACATATTGATACATCAAATTGTCACAAACATTTAACATTCACAAACATTTAAAAAACATTCAAACAAACATTTAAACATTTAATAAAACCATTAAAAATTATATTTTCAAAAATAATATTTTCAAAAAAAAATAATATTATTATTATAACTTATAAGCCTTTACGCGTCAAATAAAATTTTAATTAATTTGATAACTATTATATTGTAAAATATTAAGGTATTATATATGTAAATATAAAAAATATTGAATAAATTTGATTTAAATTAGGGTTAACTAAATAAATAAAATGATTCTTCTAAAAAATTTCTAAAAAATTTAACAGATAAATTTGTTGATCGCTGGCTTTATATCGTTTATATTAAAAATATTTAATAATTAAACTAAAGTTGAAATAAAATTAAATCTGAATTAAATATAATAAATAAACAAAAATATATACAAATTAAATAAAGATTAACGACAAAAAAAATATATGTGTAAATTAAAATAAAACTAATTTAAATGGATTAAATATGTAAATGTCTGAAAGGATATCTTGTTTAGACAACTTGGAAAAAACATTCAACAGGTTTAACACCATTTATATGGTTCTAAAATTGCTAAAAATTTAAATTTAAAATAGCTCAATTGTTGTAATTTATTAAATAAATATTTTATTAATTTATAAAATACAATAAATAAATTATCCATGATGTTAGAAAGTTTTAAGAAATAATGAAAATTACAAGTAAAATTTTCCAAAGGACAACGTTCAATTAAAAAAATATTTTATAAAATATTACTTTAAAATATGTATCAATTTGTTTAGTATCTCAGAATAAATATTATATTTCTACGAAAGATTATTTCTATGTAATTTAGTAGAATTTTATTAAAATAAGTAAATATGTATATGAAATTATATAAAAATATCAAAATAATTACAATAGCTTGACTTAAAAAATTTGGCGCTCAAAAAAATTAAATATGTATAATTCTTACATATGGAATTATTATAATTAATTATTTATTATATGTAGTAGCTTTATAAAAAATCCGAAATATTTGGAGCATATTAATATATTTTTATTATATATTTTTATATGTAGTATTTAAATATCAAATTAGTATTTTTTGCAAATAAAAATTTTTAAATTGAATTTTTCATCTAATAAATTAACTAATTTTTAAAAAAATTTAATAAATTATTTAAAAATATTTTTCATGAATACAAAAACACCCAACTATAAAATACAAAAATGATTAAAATTTAATTTGCTAAAATATTATTAGTAAATATTGAAAGTTTTTATGAGTTTTTTGTACTGAACAAGGCATCATTAGATGTTGGAGCTTCATTAATGATTTTGAGGATTACTAGAATAATAAAAAATAGATGTTATAATAATTTGTTAATATAATACTAAATTTATTAAATTTAAATATACAATTTCCTAAGTATTGTAACCCTTTTCATTTTAACTTTTATGGAACAAACCAGAAAAATTACGGTAGAAACGGACTCATTAGTAGTCTATGTACCGCTTTTATTACATTTTCAATGTAATAAAAGCTGTACAAAAATGTAAAGCTGTACAAAAATGCATAACCATAGTAAACCCCATTTCATATCTAAAATTTGTATTGCAAAAATTTTCGATATAAAAAGTGGTACAAATAAAAGCATCAACTCTTTATTCTTAATAAAGTAGTTTGAAGCGGTATAAAGTAATTTAAAATTATTCCCCATCGAAGTCAAAGGGAAATGAATGATAATTTACAACGGAAAAATCAAAAGCTATTGGAAGGGGTATGGGGGTAAACAAGGCAAAAACTTATTTTTTATTAATTATAAAAAAATAATGTCAACAAAAAAGGTTAAAAATCCATTAATTTAACCCTAAAAATTATTTCATTCAAACAAAAATGAAAACTATCTATTTCTAATGATTTTAATTTGAACATGAAATTATAATTTAATTTAAATATTCAAATTACAAAAGAAAATCGTGATGAGACCAATAATTTTCGATTACCTTCGTTTTGATTTAAAATAATTTTTTAAAAAGTTATTCTTGACTAGAAAATAGGGCAGATTTCTAAATTTTTTCAAAAATAGTTTTTAAATAAAACATTTGTTATTTTATTTATGTGCCAATTTATTTGAACACATTGAGCTGTTTTGAATGTTCGTTTTTTGCCACTATTAAGATATCTTAGAAAAAATACGATTTTTTTTACAAAAATTCTTAGTAATTCCCTAAAAACGAGTTTCAAAGCTAATGTATTTTTTATTATCTACCTAAAATTCTTACTTTTTATAAAGATATTTTTCAATTAAAACATTTTCTAATGAAAATTTGCTAAAGTATTTTTTTAAATTTCAGTATTGTCCATGAAAATTTTATCTTTTATTCATTTTTTACCTATTGATGCATTTTAAAATGTTTTTACAAACTAAATATTCGATCGTTGTAATAAACATCAAAATTTTATTTATGTTCCTCTACTTCAACAAAGTTCAAGCACTCGATTGGATAAAAATATTCATGTGTTCCTCCACCTGCAACACACACAAGAGGTAGATGAGGATATAAAAGATTAACGCAGTGTCGAACATAGTAAAATTGTCTTGAAATATATTATAGAGATCGGACAAAAAGCAAAATCAAATATCAAATCAAATAATTTGATATTTGAAAATATTTGAAAAAAATTTGATTTTTTCAAAACTCATCAAACAAATATTTGATCAAATTATTTGATATTTGAAAATATTTGAAAAAATCAAATTTTTCCAAAAACTCATCAAACAAATATTTGATCAAATAAAATCAAATAAAATTTGATCAAATATTTTTCCAAAAACTCAAATTTTTCCAAAAAACTCATCAAACAAATATTTAATCAAATAAAATTTGATCAAATATTTGATTTTCCGACGTCAAATATTTGTTTGGTCCGATCTCTAATATATTATAATAAAATGAATAAAAAACCTTATTGTTATTGATAAGTATCCTCTAAGTGCGAAAGTTCTATCCGCGCCCATATTCGTAAAATTTTTGGGATACACTTCGATAAATCGATTCTTAAGATGGTTTGTAACTAAAAATCTCTTTCCTGGAACAATGCTGTTTTTGTTAAATTCCTTTTGCCCAATTCCTGAGATATCTTCGTTTGCAAGAGATTGTATGAATTGTAGATTATCGTTGTATTTATTTCGCATTTCACAGTTAAGTAATTCAGGTACACATCCTCCATTGAATTGGCAGAGTAGTTTGATTAACGGTGTAGTCTTGATGCAAATATTCTTTGAAGTCATTGTTAAATTCTCCAACATTCCTGTAGCGAGTTCTTAATTTTTAATATTAATTTAGTTAATAAATAATTTACCTAAATTGTCGGCCATTTTGATCAAATCAGTATTAAATAAAAAAATCTGAAATTCTGTTAATTGGATTAATATAAGTATATTTGGATTAAAACATTTAATTTAAGAAAAATTTTTAATTAAAATTTATTTAATTAAAATTTATTCAGGAAATATCGGATCAATAAGTGGTTCGCCTCTGTATCCATAAGGATAACAATCAAAATTAGCATCTACTATTCCTTTGTCGTAGATTGGCGCATATCGTCTAAATTTAGGAATTTATAATAATTAAAAATATCAATTACCGAGTTTGAGATCTGCTTGTAACTTCACCTCGACGCCAACTCGGTTGAAAATGCGTTCTTTTCAGAACGACAGGTTCCTGATCCTCCCCATACGCTTCAACCATTTTCTAAATATTTTTTAATTTGGAAAACGATCGAAGAATAACCTTGAATTGTTTAAAGTCTAGAGGGGAGTCAACTTTGTCCCAGCAACCGCGGCATTTTACAATAAATTTGATTTCGCCACTATTTCTGTGCTTCATTTTCATTGCATACTGAAAAATTATTATTTGCTTAAAAATATTTACATACCTGCTTGCATCCACCAGTATAGAATGCAATGATATTCCATTCACCATACTCGCGATCCATCATACCAAGCATCTCACCCACACGAAAAGGAGGTGTTTGTCCACGTCGATGAAAATAAAAGCAACTATCCGTGTCGGTGTACAACAGCTTGCAATCTTTTTCTTTTACAATTTTTTCCATATAGTCATAAAGCATTATTCGGGCTGTTGCAGTTGTAATTAATGCTATTGCAATATTATATTTGTCGTGTGGACGTACAAATTCTCTTCGATGCTTATACGGAACGGAAAAAAGATTTGGAGCCAACATCTCTACTGCACCAAGTTCAAGTTTCGGATCATTAAGAATGGTATGAAGTTCGACAGGAGAGCTAGTTATACAATCCTAAAAAATTGTCAGTGTTACAAATTGAAAGCAAAAAATACCTGAGATAAATTACAGCGCAGTGCCCATCGCCCCCACCTAATTTAAATATTACAACAAATTTAAAATTTTCTCACATTGAATTGTTGCATGTTTTTGCAAGGTAACGCATCCCCTCGTTTCTTTCAATGCGCGAAGGATCTAAATGGATTCCATATTCTCTCTGATTTCTTTCAATAAATTCTTTTTTCCGCTGATCCTCGATCTCAGGGTTGCCAGGGACTAGTACACTACTCGGCCAACCGCTTGCCTGTAATATTTTAATTATGGCACAAAATAATTTGTACCTCAATTTTTAGACGCATCATATCCTGAACATAAGGCCGTAATAGTGTGTCGGACCACTGTTCCCAATGATAAATGCTGTATACTTTTGTTACACGGTATCCTTTTCTCAAAGCAAGTTCAAGCTCTACTGAAGAAGTTGTACTAACAAATCCTCGTTCATCTTCTTTATGCGGACACCATTCATGACCTATTTCCTTGCTATATTTACAGTTTGCACGTATTGCTAACCCAGGCGATGCTTCCACGGCACAACTACGACATAGATGAAAGATCTGTTTTTTAATGGATGAAAATTTTTAAAAAATATTTACCAATTTTCCATGAATATTTTCAGGGATTACTGGAAGATATAAATCATCTGGAGGAATTATGAAAATCTTGAATAGCCCTTTAAATGGATGCAAGTCTTCAGGCTTTGTCCAATTTACATTTTTATTTAACTCCAAAACTTTTGGATGTCCTAATAAATTTTCAAGATTATTAAATAGTTAAAAGTCACCTATTGGATAAAATGCGTAAAAATTGACAGCAGGATATAAGCTGACAACATCAAAGCATGAAATCTCATAATCTTTCTCAAAAGTTCCTTCTAAATCACATTTAAGCGAAAGAGGACCTGTTCTTCCTCCCTTAATTTAAAATTTAATGATGAATTGAACAAATCATACATGGAAAGCATCTCTAGGATAAAGAGGGCCAATATCTGGCAATTTATCAAAGAAACGAGACATTTTAGGGCACTCTTCAAGGTCTTTCATTACTTCACATTCCCATACAGTAATAGTCCAAATTCTGGCTTCCTTCAATAAACGAATACGTTCTTCAAGTTTATCTTTATTATAAAGTGCGGTCTTTCCATTTAGACAAGCTTCATGTGGGCGATATAAACTAAAAATAATATATTTGAAAGCAAACATTAATACCATTCATGTCCATGCCAGGCACATCCCAGGAATTCAATTGCTTGGTCCCATCCGCCATGAGTGCTTTTAATATACCCATCGAGACGTAAAAGACTTCCATCCGAAACACGTACCCTTTTTTCACCTTCAGGGCTTTGTTGATGTTGAATTCGAAGCTCCGTTTTGTGAGAAAGCCAGTGAAGATATTTTAAAGCGATTGCAGATTGGTTTGTATCTTTATGATATCCATTATCGGGAATAATACCCATTTGGTCCTTTTTCAAATAGTTTATACCTTAAAATTTTTAATATATTCATTTAGGTTTAAAAGCTTACAAAAATGACGAATACACGCGCTAGCAATTGTCATTGAATTAATAAGCACGTCATCGCGCTTGGAAGGTTCCATAGCTAGTTCCAAGAAAAGGCGTTGAAGTTTCACAAGTGCATGAGCTAGAATACGAACGTCTTGTTGACAATACTCGACAATTTGTTCACGAAGGCAAAACGGTTCGTTTTTATTTTCTTCATACCATTCTTCGAATTTTTTCCTTCTCTCTTTTCCCATTGAATCGGGGTAATAATATTGTTTATCAGGTAATCCTTCAAGGCGAATATCCATATTTTTATTGAAATTCCAACCATGAGGAAAAAAGGATTTCCCACCCTCATCTATTTCGAGTGCTAGGGCTTTAGGTAGTTGTTCCAATTTAAGCATCGTCCAGTTAAATGAGTCACGAAACGAAATATAAGGAAATCGTTTTCTTTGTTTTTTAACCAACACCTCGTAAATCTTGTTTCCCGTCCTTGTAATTTTTGGTTCAATTCCAAAGTGTTTGATTAATTCTCCCAATAGCAGATGCATATCATAACGGCTTAAATATACATTTAGAATATAGATAAATAAAAAGTACCCTCCATAATGAGAAATAGCATATGTTTTCCCAGGACGCTCATTTCCCAATCCATTAATCAACCAATCCAAAAATTCGCGCAACGGATTTAAAAAATCTGCAGCTGTCCAAGTTCTCATTCTAGGCATATTAATACCACAAGTTTTGCATAAACCTGTTTGTTCATTTCTCCAACTATCATTGCCAATACACTGAGAACACATTAACAAGGCCTAGTTTATTAATTATTTTAACACCTATTTAATGAATACCGAGACACAGTTGACATGGTGTAATTGGTAATTTTCATCATTTGGAACTTCATTAAGTGGCATTAAAGCATCATTTTGCAAATTTTTCCACGCTTGCTTATTTTTTGTTGGAGAAATAAGTTCACATTCAAAGTCAAAGGGAATCTAAAACAAATAATTTTTATTTTTGAAATATAAAATAAATACCAATAAATATTCATTATTTATTTTTGGCACAATTGGTTGCACATAACATTTTTCTTCGCGTTTGTGAAACGAACGACAGAGAGTACAAAAAAGCATGAAACAAACATGTCCTTTGTTTTTATCATCACTTTCATCTGTAGATTCGCTATCTGATTTTTGCGTGTTAACTTTCCTAACGCGGTAAACATGTCCGCATTTCTCACATCTATTAAAAAATATTTTTCCAAAATTAAAAAATAAAACCTTTTATAAATCTTGCAAATTCCCTTGTCTATGTGTCTCTTATAACATTCAGGATTTTTGAATATATTTGAACATTGTAGACATTTGTTTGAATAACCTTTAACCAATTTGCAGGGAAAACCGAATCCAATTCCGCAACATCGAGGGCATTTAGCAACGCAAGTATTCCGATGAGCGAATTTCTTTGTGTATGGAACTTCACAATCAATACAATAATAAGAACCAAAGAGCGCATTCAGATTTCTTATCCCATAATAATGTCCTTCTTTTAAGTATAAAGCAATCTCATGTTCAGCTCTTTGTACTCCTTTCCATATTGGTCGTATTCTTCCATGTTCACCAAACACGGAAATTCTGTACTTTCCAGGAAATCGCAAATCTAAAAAACGCTGCACCATTGGAACATGCTCTTCAAATGTATACTCCGTGGCGTTAATAGGATAACGAATTCCATATCTTAGCATTTGTTGAAGCATTTCTTTAATCAAAATTTCACGCTTTGATTTTGCATTTGCGTTTTGACCGTTAACAAGCCTATGAAATTTTACTTTTGCAGATGATGTCTTCTCTAGGTTGATATGTAGTATTTTAAGTTGGATAGCAAGAATCAGACAGTGTTTATTTGACGGAGGGTTGAGATTTTCATTATGAACCTTTAATAAATTAACTTTTATAAATTTAAAATAAAATACTTGTATAAGATTGTTTATATCAACTCCTTGGTGAATTTCTCTCGAATTCCTACCACTTCCTCCTTGGCCTTGTTTTATTAGTTCAAGTGCCGCTTCGTGCGAAGGGCCCATAACAATCTAAATAAAGTAACTTAATCATTAAAAATTTATATTTACTTCCATATGTATAGGCTGACTGTATAGCGAAGGTCTCCCCATTCGTTTTCCACTTTGATCAACAGCGTCAAATTGTTCCATAACAACCTGAGGAGTATTTTGGGCAAGGCCTCTATAGGGTATTTGAATGGGTTTTTCCAGAATTGAACTTCGTATTATAATTGAACATTTTTCAGAATTGGAGCCTGTATCCTTGTCGGCCTTTGCAAGAAAATGGTCAACCAAATCTTCTAATAGTTTATCACTGCCCTCAGGAGCATCATCAACATTCTTTACAGTAAATACAGTTCTAAAATTTTTATAAATTCAAGTGCAATTTTTATTAGACCTGAAAACGCCAATCTTGAATCTTGTACTTTTGATGTTCTCAGATAAATCTTCATTGTAAAAATGATTAATTGGAAATTCACCAACAATTTTTGAGCGACTCATCTATTTTTTATATTAACACAAAAATTAATTATTTAAAATAAATCTGCGAAAATTAACGCTGAATTAAAGTTGAATGAATTTTATTTTTTATTCCATGAAAATAATGTTTAAACAAATCACGATATTTTTCACCAATCATCTTCTATTGGCATATCATAGTTGTTCATAGCAACCTCTGCATGCTCCATATTGATAGTGCCTGCCAGATGTGCCTTCACCATCCTCGTTGATGTTAAGCTGCGACTCCACACGTTTAGTTATGTCGTTCATTGTAATAACGGGTGAATTATCTAAAATTAAAATTAAAAAGTTAAACATATAAAACACCTCGTTTCATGTATCTCGCTGCATAGCAACAAATATCATTGGCCGTTTCACAATCGATTTGCTCCCAAAATGGGCTATTTGGATTCCCAAGTGCCGTAAACAACTCGTTCATTACAACATCGACAATCACCTTGTAAATATTTAATTTAATTTTCAAGTTTTTTAAAATAACTTGTCTTCCCAAAGCATTTCGTTGCTTCAAAAAGTATTCGTGTATGTTGCCAATTGTAATTTGAGGAAATTGCTTTCTGTGATGTTTAATGAATGCTGCATACAAATACTCTTTCAATTGTTTTTCATCTAATTCAATTCCCATTAACACCTCAAGTTGATGAGCTAATCGGATGCGTTTTTCCTTGAGTGACTCGATAGCAACTTCAGCTACATGTCGATCCATCTGAAATATTTTTTTAAATACAAAGAAAATTAATCAAACATTTTTCCAAATCAGTGTTGATATTTTCAGCTGAAATATAATTTAAAAAATAATAAACTGAAAATATAAGCGAAAAAACGCCGTTAATAGTATTAAAAAAATAATAGAAAAGTTTATTCAACAAAATAATATGTCGTAATTATTTATTCTTAGTGAAGGTGTTGAATAAATTATATGTTTTCTGTTGAAATTCTTTGTTTGCAGACAAACATATACGACACAGCTAAATATTTTTATTAATTAGTTTTTAACTTCTACCTACAATAAAGTTCAATTCATACTTAGTCCCACGTTTTTGTAGAAATAAGTCGTTTGCCAAAGACTTTTGCAGACGACAACAATATTCACACTAAATTTCAAAATAGTTATTTAGTTTTTTAAAACATACCTGATGAAGTATCCAACAAAATTTAAATAGGCTTAAAAGTTTATTGTCATTTCCAGTGGCAATACTTGCTCCACGACGCGTGTATAAGACACCCGCAACTAAAAAATAATTATTAAAAAATTTTCACAATTATATACTTTTTTCAAAGCTAGATGTTTGTTGAACAGCATTATCTTTTTTCAATGAATGTCCTTTAAAAAATATTTTTTATTTTTTAAAATAATAATTTACCCCATGGTCCTGAATAATACATCCCCAGCAGAATATTTTTGTCCAAATCCTCAGCGCACAATTCGATTGTCAGTATAGCATTATCTGAACTTCCAGAATTGAACAAAAAGTATTCTCTCTTCTTTTGATCTTCGCGACATTCATTACATTGGTGTATGAACAATCCTTTGCGTGGCTCCTTGAGAATTTGTGCACGGTTGAGTACACCCTCTGGCACTAAACTCATTGCACGTTGTTGACCTGAAACTTTTATTTATAAAATAAATGTTTACAAACGCTCAGATTTCATTTTCTTGTACTCTTCCTCATTATCGCCTAAATCAACGATTTCATTGGGGTCTGGATTGTCAGAATCATCCTCTTCATCGTCGTAGTCCATCATTGCTTCATTCTCAATATTCTCTTTATTTTTGTTATGTTGAACATTTGACTTAATTATAAAATATTAAAACAATTATTAAAATTTACCTTAATCCCCGCATCAAAAGGAACAGCTCTTCCTTGTAGCTTTTTTGTTGATGCAGGCTTAGAGATAGTATTACTTGCTTTTGCAATTGAGCGTTTACGTCGTGCTTCAGCTGCTTCCTTCTTCTTTCGCTGTTTAATTATAAAAGCTCGAACATCTTCAAGTTCAGAACTCGATATAGCTAAAACTTTTGTTAATTTAATTTAGAAATATAAAAAATACCTTCAATAGGTTTTATTTCCGTAAGCACTTTTTCATTAATTCCCTCCTTATCAATCGATTCTTCCATAGCTTCTGTAAATGATAAGAATGCCATATGATAATTAGCATTTAGCAAGTTTATCATTTACCTTTATTGTTTGTGCGAGAGTTTTCCATTTTCCAGCAAGTAATAAAAAGCTATTACAATAGGGAAAGATAGCTGTAAATAATTTAAACGTAATAATTTGAAATGACAACTTTAAATGGGGGGCGCGTAACTACCTAATGAAAAATATGCGAAAAATATAACTGCCCGAGGCAAGATGCAAAAGGATCAACATTTAAAAATATAAGGAGGTATATCGACTGTTTGAAAAATTTTTTAAAGTATGGGGTGTAATAATAATTTAGTAAATAATTTTACAAATTTAATAAATAGATCTAGGGGCTGTAAGAAGTATTTGTGTGTGTGGGGGTTAACCCGTTTGCCCATTTCCAAATCAACAAAAGTGGGCGTGGCTTAACAAAAAATTTTGTGTTATTAATTATTGAACCTTCACCTAAAACCTTTATTTTATAAAAAATTGGGGTCAAAAATAAAGAGATTAATAAAGAGTCTAGAAGAATTAAACTAGATATTTTTAGGCTATTTGGGGGTTTTTATAATGATAATTCGTTTTCAGGCGCGAAGCAAAAATTATGAAATTTAGAAAAGATACGAGGACAAATTTTTTCCATTTCTGTGATGGAGGAGGGTTAACTACTTAAAAACGTTTAAATGTATGAGCGGCGGGACTAACTACTGATTGAAATATTTTAAAACAATAAGGGTAGTACTACTTGAAAACGTTTTAAAAAAGGTGTAATTAACTACTTATTGAAAATTTTTTAAAAATCATAGAGTTAGGGTTTAATAAAATTTCTAAAGATAGTCATTATTAATTATTAAACTTCTACTACTAATTGAAAAAATTTTAAATTATCAGGAGCGGGATTTGAATTTAAAATATATTGAAAAGTATGAGGGTGGGGATATCTACTTATTAAAAATAATTTAAAAAGTGCTTGGCATTTTTTAACAGGTTGAGTGATAGGGTTACTACTTATTTAGAAAATTTATAAAAATTTTATGCGTGGTAGGGTTACTACTTATTGAAAAATTTTTTAAATATGTGTGGTGGGTCGGGTTACTACTCATTGAAAATTTTTGAAAAAATATACGGCAGGTAGGGTTACTACTCATTGAAAATTTTTGAAAAAATATGCGGCAGGTAGGGTTACTACTCATAGAAAATTTTTGAAAAAATATGCGGTGGGTAGGGCTACTACTAATTGAAAATTTTGAAAAAATATGCGGCAGGTAGGGTTACTACTCATAGAAAATTTTTGAAAAAATATGCGGTGGGTAGGGCTACTACTAATTGAAAATTTTGAAAAAATATGCGGCGGGTAGGGTTCCTACTCATTGAAAATTTTTGAAAATGTGTGGTGGGTAGGGTTACTACTCATTGAATATTTTTGAGAAAATAGGCGGCGGGTAGGGTTACTACTTATTTAAAAATTTTATAAAAATTTTTGAGTGGTAGGGTTACTACTCATTGAAAATTTTTGAAAATGTGCGGTGGGTAGGGTTAATACCTATTGCAAAAATTTTTTAAAAATATGAGGAAGGTTACTACTTATTGAAACAAATTTAAAAATTTTTAAAAAGTTGAGCTCGGGGGTAACTACTATTTAAAGTTTTTAAAAACCTTAAGGGTACTACTACTAATTGAAAACGTTTTAAAAAGGCGAATTAATTATTTATTGAAAAATTTTTTAAAAAGCATAAAAAGTTTGGGATTAACTACAAATTGAAACATAGGGGCGTGATTGATTTTAATTGAAAAATTTATTTAAAAGTATGAGGGGGTGTATGAGGGGTGGGTATGATGGGCTAATAGTGAGAGGCTAATCTTTTTGAAAAGGGTAATTGTGTAAAATATTTTCAATAGGAGGAAAGGGAAAATTAATGAATGATAAAATTGAAATTTTCTGGCCGCTTTTATATGGGTCCTTCGGGCAGAAAAATCAAAGTACACACCAATAAATTAAAGATTGTTCATATCAAATGTGTTTATTGAAGAATTGGATTTAAACATTTTAGGAGAGAGATTAGGAAATAAACAATTTTTAATAGTAATTCTATACAATTTTCAAATCTGTTTACTGAAAACTTTGCTCTTTTTTGTGAATGTTTATTTAAAAAAAACAATTATTCATATTTTTTATACCTTTGCTCGATAAAAAGAGCAAAGTTTTTTAATAAAAACTTATAAAATAGTATAGGATTACTAATCATAGTGTTTATAACTTAATCTCCCGCCTAAAATGTTTAAATCCGATTCTTCAATAAACACATTTGATATGAACAATCTTTAATTTATCGGCATATACTTTGGACTTTCTGCAAGAAGCCCCATATAAAAATGACGAAAATTCACTATTTATCATACATAATTTTTCTATCCCATATAAGATATTCAATATATTCAACAATATTAAAGTATTATTCCCAACATAATTAAAAACATTAAAAATAAAATAAATTTATATATTTTAACAACCCTTTAATTAATTTATTATCTTTATTTTCATTTTTTCAAATTTTAATTATTTTAATTAAATGTAAATTTTTGTATTTAAAATAAATTTTTTATTTTTATTTTTTAATAAATTTCTAAATAAATTTTGAAATATTTAATTTTTAAATATATTTATTAAAAATTAGATTTTATTTCTAATAGTAAAATTATTAAATTTTCGAATTGAAATATCTTTTAGAAAATATAATTTTAGAAATATTAATTGAGATTTAATTAAGAATCTTTTTAATATTTTAAGAATTACTTTCAAATATACTAAAATTTAAAAAAAAGAAATACTAATTATTTAATAGATTTTTATTAGTAAGTTTTGACGAACAATTATTTTTAAATAATTGATTTTGAATCAAAAATTATTTCTAACTAAATAATTTTTTGAAAATAAAATAATTAAAAAATTATTTTTTTAAGAAAAATTTTCAAATACCTAATTTATTTTTCAATAAAAATTTTTAGTAATTAATTTTTGAAGAAAAAATAATTTAAAAATTCAATTTTTTGAAGAAAAAATACATATTTACTTACCTAATTTTTTGATTTAAAGAATATTTCTAAAATTTTGAAGAAAAATTTTTAAATTTTTTCAAGAAAAATTTGTAATAATTAATTTTGAAGAAAAAAATAATTTAAAAATTTAATTTTTTGAAGAGAAATTGTTTTTTAAATTAATTTTTTGACGAAGAAAATATTTTTTTAATTTTCCAAGAAGAATTTTTAACTTTTTGATGAAAAAATTATTTTAAATAATTAAATTTTTTGATGAAGAAAATGTTTTTAACATTTCAAGGAAAAATTACTAAGTCTTTGAATAAAAATTATTTTTAAATAATTATTTGATTAAATAAAAATTTTTAATTAAGTCATTATTGAAGTAAAATTATTTTTAAATATATTTATAAACTTAGTTAATATATAAAATAATATTACTAAGTTGATCTAAGAGAAATAATTCGTATAGAATGAAGCTTAAACAAAAAATTAGATTATTTTCGAGTCAAGCTAAAGATTATTTTTAAATATTATTTTGAAATATTTATAAATAATTTTATATAAAAATTCCAATAATTAATTTTAGAGAAATCAATTTTAATTATTTCAAATAAAAATTATTAAAGAAAATAAATATTATTTTTTAAATAATTAAAGTTTGAAGAATAAATGTAAATTTTTAAAAATTTTTCCTTCAAAAAATAATTACTAAAAAAATATATATTTTTAAAAATTTTTGTATAAATAAATTTAAAACAAATAATATTGGAAGGAAAATGAAAAGGGGAAGGGGGGAATTCATAGAAACTTTTAAACAATTTTAAATAAATAAACAAAACAAAAAGGAAAGAAAAGAAAAAATTAAAGAGAAGATTTGGATAAAAATAAAACAAATATTTTCAATTAAAGATCAAAAAATTGTTTTTTGCACATCCCAATATTTTTGGGTTTTTGCTCATTTATGATATTTAGCAGAATTGTTTACTGCCTTTTTAGTGGCTTTTGATCTTTATTTAAACATATTTGTTTATAATTTATCCAAACTTTTTCTCTTTAATTTTTCATTTTTTCCGCTTTGTTTTGTTTATTTATTTAAAATTGTTTAAAAGTTTATATGAATTTTCCCCCTTTTTTTCATTTCCTTCAAATATTATTTTTTTATTTAATTATTTACTTAAAATTTTTAATTTTTAAAAATTTTCTATTATTCTTCAAACTTTAATTAATTAAAAAATATATTTATTTTTTAAATAAATTTAAAAAATATATACACTGCGACGCAAAACTTTAGTTAATATCTAACAAGATGTATATGGTTTTTTGCCAAAATTTTTATTTTAAATTATTTTTAAATAAATAAAAAATATATATTTATGTTTTATTTTTTAAATAAATATATATATTTATTTTTTTAATTATTTAAATTATTTAAAATATATTTATTTTTTTAAATAATTTTTATTAAAATAATTTAAATTAATTCTTATAAAATTTCTTATTGAAATTTTTATATTTATTAAATTAAAAATTTTTAAAACTCCATTTCAACAAATTAATTATTTAAAAAATTTATTATTTTAACAATTTCTTACTTAAGAATTTTTAATTGCCTTTTAGATTAAAAATATTTAATAGCTCTTCTCCAAAAATTAATTACTTAAAAAATTTTCTTCAAAAACTTAATTAATTTAATTTATTCTAACATCACTTATTTAAACATTTGTATTTATTTCACGAAAAATTTATACGTAGAATAATTTTCGGGAATAAATATGAATTTTTAAAAAGTTTTCTTAAAAATGATTTATTTTTTACATGTTTAGAGTTGCAGAAATTTTACTTTTTAAAAATTTTTATTTCTTTTAATATTATATGTAGGATTTAATAAAAAAATTTTCGATATATTAATAATATTTTTATTCAAAAATTTTTGTTTAAAAATTTTTTTCTTAATCTATTAATTTTTAAATTTACACCGCTTTTACGACAAAACTTGTTTTGTAATAGTTTTTAAATTTTGTAAGAAAAAATTATTTTGAATTAATTTTTGAACATTAAATAATTATTTTAAAAAAATTAATTTAAAAATTTTTAATAAGTTTTTAAAGGAATAAGTATATATTTTTCCGCAATTAAAGAAATGAAGCATAAATGAAATGAAGCACAAAATTAATTTTAGGTAATTAATTTTGAAGAAAAATTATTTTTAAATATTTAATTTTTGCTGAACTAAAATATTTTTAATATTTTGAATAAAAATTATTAGATTTTTAAAGGAAAATTATTTTTGAATTTCTAGGTTTTGTAATATAAAATATTTTTTAATTTTGTAGAAAAATCTTCAATTAATAAATATTTGAAGAATTTTTAAATAATTAATTTTTGAAGACTAATTATTTTTACATATTTTATTTCTGATGAAATAACAATTTTTAAATTTCGAAGCTTCAATTTATTTTAAATAAAAATTATTATAGAAAATAAATATATTTTTTTAAATAATTAAAGTTTAAAGAATAAAAGGAATTTTTAAAAAATTTCTTCAAAAATTAATTATTTAAAAAATCTACATTTTTTTAAATTTTGCAATAAATGATTAAATTTAAACAATTAACTTTTGAAGTAAAAAAAGGGGGGAGGATAAATAAATATTTTAAACACTTTTTAAGGAAAAATCTAAAAAAGAAAGAAATATATAGGGATTTAAACAATTTTTATATAAATAAACGAAACAAATTGAAGAATGTAGAAAAATAAAGGGAAAAAGACCGTATAAATTATAAACAAATATTTTTATTTGAAGATTAAAAGTCACTGGTCTATTGTTTTGTTATTACTTTAAAATTGTTTAAAATCTCTATTTATTTCTTCCCGCCTTTTTTCATTTTTTTTTCAAAAAATAATTGTTTGAATTTATTATAAAATTTTTCAAATTACATATTTAATTTTTGATTAAAAATTTTTTAAAAATAATTCTAGAAAAAATTAAAATTTATTCTGAAATTTCTCATTTAATAAAAAAATTTTTGTAATGTCTTTAAATATATTTAAACTATTTCAAATATAAAATATTTTCAAAAAATAAATTTGGCAATAGAAATAAATTATTAATTTTATTAATCAATAGAAATAATATTAATCAATAGAAATAAATTATTAATTTTAATTATCAATAGAAATAAATTATTAATTAAGAAATAAATTATTAATTTTTGAAGAAATTAAATTTTTAAAAATTTTTTGTTTTTAAAGAAATTAAACTTAAAAATTTTAATAAAAATTATTAAATCAAATAAATATAAATTTTTAAATGATTAAAGTTCTGAAGAATAAAAGGAATTTTAAACAATTTTTAATAATTATACTAAACAAATATTTTTATTTGAAGTTTAAAAGTCAAACAACCAAAAATGAGCAATAAACATTGCAGATTAAATTTCAGAATTTTCTCTTTTTAAAAATCCTTATCATTTTCATTTTTGACTTATGTGATTATTTATCTTTAGATAAAAATATTTGTTTATAATTATCCATTCTTTTTCGATAAATATCGAAAAATATCAAAAAGTCAAAATTTTCTCGGTCGATATTTTTTCGATAAATATCGTAAAAATATCGAAATTATCGAAAAAATCGTATCAAGCCCGGCACTAATTAAAAGCATTTAATTAATTTCAACTTTATTTTACAATTTCTTTAAAAATTTTTAAATTTATTTTCTTACATCTTAATTTAAAACTTATTTAGAAATTAATTTTTATATTTATTTTTAAAATATATTTTTAAATTTAATCCTTTCAGAAAATAAATTTCTTTTTATATTTGTTATTCAAAGGTTTTTAAATTTTTCTTTGAGTAAAAATATATTTGAAAATAACTAAAATTAAAAAAAGCTAGAATTTTTAAAATATCATTGAGAGATAAGAAGGGTAGATTTACAATTTAAAAATGTTTAAAGAATTTTATTAAAATTAAATTTTCTAAAATTTTCTAGATATCTAAATATTTTTGACACAATAAGACAGATATAAAAACTTTATAATTTTATAAAATTTTAGGAAAATAAATTTAAATGATAGATTTATAAAGTATATTTTTGAAGGAACGAAAAATTTTTCGAATAAATTTTTAATAAGATATGTAGTTAATTTTTATAAAATAAATCTCTTTAAATTAAACTTTGCAAAAATTTTTACACATTTTGAAATGTGATATTTATAGTAGTAAAAGTTTTAATGGAAAAAATCTTAAATTTGTAAAAAATTTTAAAAAAATAATAATTTTTACAATTAAAATGTTTAAAAATCTTTTACAAAATTTACTTTTAAATCAAATTTAAATAATTTAACTTAAAATTTTTATTATAACTAAAAAATTTTCATCTTTATTCATTTAAGTAAATTAAATAAATTTTTAAGAATTAATAAAAATTTTAAGAAATTAGAAAGATTTTGTAATAATTAATTTTTGTAGAAATAATAAAAAATTTTAACTTAATAAAAATAAAATTTTTAAAATTAAAAATTACTAAAAATTATTTAATACTTCATTTCTAAAAATTAATAAGATATTTTAACTAAAATGCTTGAAGAAATAAGTAATTTTAGATAAAATGTTTAATTTAATAAAAATTTTTTAAGAAAAAATTATTTTGAAATAGTAATTAATTTTTTGAAGAAAAGTATATTAATTATTTTTGAAAATAAAATTTTTTAATTTTAAAATAATTTTTAAAATAATGAAGAAAACTTTAAACAATTAATTATTTGATGCAATAAAGTTTTTGCATTTTGGAAGAATTAAATTTTTAAAATTTTTAAACAAATAATTTTAATAAATTATTTTTCAAAAATTAAATTTCTAAAATTTAACTAAATATAAAAATTTTATTAAAAACTTTTAATGGAAAAAGTATATATTTTTCCAATAATTAAAGATTTGAAGAAATAAATTTGAAATTTGTAAAATTTTTCTGCAAAAAATTAATTATTGTAAAAATATATATTTTAAAAAATTTTAAATAAATAAATAAATTTTTAACACAACTAATTTTTTGAAACAAAGAAAAAGTGTAGAAATAAATATAAAATTTTTAAACAATTTTTAAAGTAATAAATGAATGAAATAAAAGGAAAAAGTGAAGGATAAGTAAAAGGAAAAGATTAAATAAATTATAAACGAATATTTTATCTAAGTTTAAAAGTCACTAAAAATGTGAATGTGAAATAAACAATAATGATTATATATCAGAATTGTGCGATATCACACAAAATTAATGAAACATTCAAAAAACGGATGGATTTCTCTTTTTTCTAAATCTTAACTCTTTTTGTTTATTTCACATTCACATTTTTAGTGACTTTTAAACTTAGATAAAATATTCGTTTATAATTTATTTAATCTTTTCCTTTTATTTATCCTTCACTTTTTCCTTTTATTTTATTCATTTATTACTTTAAAAATTGTTTAAAAATTTTATATTTATTTCTACACTTCTTTCTTTGTTTCAGAAAATTAGTTATGTTAAAAATTTATTTATTTATTTAAAATTTTTTAAAATATATATTTTTACAATAATTAATTTTTTTCAGAAAAATTTTACAAATTTCAAATTTCTTCAAATATTAATTATTGGAAAAGTATATGTCTATTCCTTAAAAACCTCATTTAATGTTTTAAATTAGTACTTTTAGATAAAAATTTTTAAGAAATTAATAAAACTTAAATAAAATTAGTTGAAATGCATAAAATTTTAAATAAAATATTTAAGAAGAAATTAATACTTTTAGATAAAATTTTTTCTTTTAAATATATATTTTTACAATAATTAATTTTTTGCAGAAAAATTTTACATATAAAAAACTAGATAAATTATAAGCAAACTTTTGTTAGTAAGGTTTAACTGACACTAAAAACCATAATAAATACAAAAACAAAGACTTTTAATATCTTTACACGTGAAATCCTTTTTTCTGTTATTTAGCGCGTATCCGAAAATTTGATATTTTATCGTTTTCATTATTCTATTTGGTTTTTATTGTTTTTAAACATTACTAACAAAAGATTGTTTATAATTTATCCAGTTTTTCCTTTTATTTTTCCTCTATTTTCTTTCCATCTTTTTCTTTCATTTATTCGTTAAAAAATATTTGTTTATTTAAAAATTATTTAATCACTTTTTCCTTCGCTTATTCGTTTTAAAAATTATTTGTTTATTTAAAAATTTTATATTTATTTTCCTTATTAATTTTTCTATAAAGAAATTTTTCTTCACAGCTTTATCATTTAAAAATTATTTAATTATTCAACAATTTTATTTAGAAATTTCTAATAATAAATACATCAAAAATTTTTATTTAAAGATTATATTAATTTTAAAAATTAATTATTTCAATTTAATTCTTCAAAAATTAATTATTTAAAACCTTTATTTATTTACAAATTTTTAAAAATATATATTTTTAAATAATTAAGTTTGAAGAAAAATTTTATAAAATAATACATACCTATTTCTTCTAAATTTAATTTTTTAAAAATTTTTATTTATTTAATCAAAAAATTAATTAAATATATTTATTTTATAGGATGAATATTTTGATTGAAATATAATTTATATTGAAATTAAAATTATTATAAATAATTTTCATTATTGTTAATTTGAATAAAATAATTTTTAGGGTTAAATTAATGGATTTTTAACCTCTTTTGTTGTCATTATTTTCTTATATTTAATAGAAAATATATTTTTGTCTCGTTTACCCCCCAATACCTTCCAATAGCTTTTGATTTTTCCGTTGTAAATTATCATTCATTTCCCTTTGACTTCGATGGGGAATAATTTTAAATTACTTTATACCGCTTCAAACTACTTTATTAAGAATAAAGAGTTGATGCTTTTATTTGTACCACTTTTTATATCGAAAATTTTTGCAATACAAATTTTAGATATGAAATGGGGTTTACTATGGTTATGCATTTTTGTACAGCTTTACATTTTTGTACAGCTTTTATTACATTGAAAATGTAATAAAAGCGGTACATAGACTACTCTCATTCTTTCATATTTTAGAATGAATATAGATCTTATAAATTTATATAATATAATAAATATACCTACATTAAATTTGGATTAATTAATAAAACTATAGCTAATAATTTGAATATTAAATAGAAAAATATAATTTATAATTATTTTTTGGGTTTAGAATAAAATTTATAAATTTAATTTATCCAACTGGAAAAAATGACTTTAAATAATTATTATTTATAATATGTTAAAATGCACTAATTTAAAAATTTAGATATAAATTTACAATCAATGGAAGGATCAATGTTCAATAATTAGTCTTAAATTTTGTTTATTTGTAATAAATTTAAAAAATTTTGCACAGTTAAAAAAGTTTTGCTATTCGCAAAAGCAATTTAAGGAGAAAATTAAAAATTATTAATTAAAATATATTTTAAATAATAATTGATATTTAGTTTAAATTAAAATTATTATATTTACATTTTAAAGTCATTATAAAATAATCAAGTTGAAAATAATTTAAAAAATTCTAGTTATTTTTGAATTCTATAGATATTTTTTTATTAAAAAATAAAATTTAAACTTTTTGCTTCCAGACCAGAAATATTTTTAATATATTATATTTCATTAAACTTCTAAAAATAATTCTTTGATTTCAGCACTTGTATCAGTATATACATCAGAAATTGCACTATTAATCTAAATAAAAATGTAAATATCTCGACCATAAATCAAATAGTATTTAAAAATAGATTAAATTTTAACTAAAAATTTAAGAATCTTTTAGTAAATAAAAACATTTAAAGTAAATTATTATTGGTCTAAATATTTTTAAAATTAGTCTAAAAATTAGTTTTTATTAAACAGAAAATAATTATAAAATATTTTTGCATGAAATTATATATTTATGATGAAATCCGCGTACAAAGATTGATAATTTATTTTAAAAACGCTTTACACCAATTTAATAGCTTCAATTTATCTGCAAAAATAACGAAACTAAAGAATCTGTAACAAGAATTTTTATTTAATAATTATAATTAGAACATAATTTTATTAGAACATAATAAGCACAAATAAAAATTTCTACAATAAATATTAAAATTTATATTAAATTTAAACCGAGTTCAGAATTTGTTCAAAAAACCGGTTTCAGATTTTTAATTAACAAAAAACTATTTTAATATTATATTTTTATAAAATTAATTTCTAAAACAGTTATAAATAAATATTTATACAAAAGAAATTATTTTTTAAAATTTAATTAAATTTGAAAAGTAAAAATATTATTGATAAAAATAAATAAGAAAATTTAAATAATTTTAAAGGGAGACACTAAAGGAGACAGCGGAGGACCGCTCTTAATAAACATTTTAAATATTAATTATGTAAAATAAATATATATTTGATGGCAACTAAATAATATAATAATTAACTAAATTTTTATAACAACATGGACGTTTAAATTAATTCTGATTTATATTAGTACAAAAATTGAATGAAAATTTAGATATAAAGATTTTAATTTTATTTCTGGATATTTTTTTGTAAGATTAAAAAAAAATAAAAGAATCATAGAAAGTTATAACATAATATTAAATTAAAAATTAATGTTCAATTATTAATGAAAATTATTTAAATTTAAAATACAATATAAAATTAATTTATTTTTAAAATTTATATTTTATGATTAATAATTTCAATTGATACATATAAAAATTTCATTCAATATATTTTATTAATTAATTAAATTTAATTTATATTAGATTCTATGCAGATCTTACTAAACTTATTAATATTATTATTGATAAATCACACTCTATTTTTTGTAGTTAAATAGTTTAAGATAATTGTGATTTTAACTCATATGTACATTTAATTTTTATATCATAATAGATTTCTTCGTAAAAAGAAACATGGAACCGATTCATATAAAAATAAAATTCATATAAAAATATATTCATATAAAAATATTCATATAAAAATAAAAATTCATATAAAAATAATTCATATAAAAATAAAAATTAAAAGTGAAATAAAAGTGTCGGGACTGGCCCTACTCAATGATGTTTCATGAAATTATATTTTTAATATTTTTAACAAAATTCCAATTTCTATTTTTTATTTCATAATCTTTTTCATGATTCTTTTCATGTTTTTCCCAAATAATTCATATTTTTTAATATTCCAACTTAATCATATTTTTACAAAATTCTTGTTTTAACCTTTCCTTAAAAGCAAATTCTAATGCCCCAAAAACAACTTATTCCTCTTCAGTTTTAATTTCAAGGACAAAATCCTTCCCCAAAAATTGTTTTTAATTTAATTTCGACAAAAAGTAAATTAGCAAAATTTTACATAAATTGGTATAATTATAGCGGTTGTGGTTACTTGCACTAAATGAGGGAATTTTACTGAAATGCATCTAATTATGAAGAAAACGGTTATCTTAGTGAGATTTATATAAAATATACTTTTTAATGAATGCTTAGATTTTATCTTCTACCATTTAATCGGTAGGAATTTATTTTACTCTATAAATTCAATAAACTAATCACAAACAAACAAAATAACATTAAATATTTATCTTAACTCAAATTGAATGTTCATAAAGACATTAAAAAATAGAAATTTCACTGACTTGTATAGCTAATAAAATTCCAAAAGTAAGCATAATGAAATAAAAACATCACAAAAAAGGACTAAATTAATTAACAGAAATTTTAGTAAATCACAAAACATTATAAAAATATATTAAAAATTCTTTATTTTTGAATTTTGTCAATGACAAAATAGGAGAAATGTGGAGCTAACATAAGATTTAAAGTTAGACTTATTTAATATTTAAATATTTACTTTTTAGAAAATATTTTGGATATAAATTTAACTATTAAATAAATTAATTATTAAACAAAAAACGAAAATGTTTATATTAAATATTTATTTAATAAAAATAATATTAAAATAAATAAACTAAAAAATATTAAAATTTATAAAATCTGTAAAAATAATTAAACAAACGAAAAATAAACAAAAAAAATGAAAAAATTTAATTTTAAATTAATTTAATTAATTATAGAAAAGAAGTTTTGCTGCGAACAAGAAATGGCAGTAATTAATAGCATAGTATTAAAATAATTTACTAATAAATTTAATATAGTATATAAATTATTACCATTATCATAAAAAATTTTTAGAAATTATATAAAGTGAATAAGAAAAAAAAGAAATAAGACATAAATAATAATTATTTAAATAATACTACAAAAATTTTATATTTTTATCTTTAAATTGAGCAAAATTTTTGATTTTATTTTTATACAATTAATTATTTTAATATTATCAAGTAAATACATTTTTATAAAATAATTTAAATATTATATTTATATTAAACTTTAATTCAAACAATGAAGGTTAAAAAATTAAGAAAATTATATCATATGGGCTATAAAAATATTTAATTAATTCAACTGATCTAGAGCAAGGAGACTCAGGAGGGCCTTTAATTTGGAACGAGAATATTAATTATTTATAATTAATTATTTATATTTTACGAGAATATAATTATTTATAACTATTAAATAATTATATATTTAACTATAGCTACTAATTTAATTAAAATCTTCTTATTAATATGGTAATTAATAAGAAGATTTTATTAATATGGTAATAAAATTATTAATATATTTTATTAATATGGGAAGGTTTTAATTAATTCTGATTTATTAGTTTTTATATTTTACAAAAACATAAAAAATATATTTAAATATAAAAATTAATTTTCTAAAATTTTATTTAAATTTTATAGTTACTATATTAATTTTAATGTAAAAAAATAACTTATATAAATGAAAAAAATTATTTGATAAAAATAGAAAATTATTTGAATAATAAATTATTGTGTTGAATAAAAACTAAAAATTTTAATTAAAAATATATAAATAAAATAATTATTTAATCAAAAACTTCACTTTTATATTATTAATTTATTTAATATTCATATTTATATAACTTAATATTAATGGTAACATTTTGTAAAAATATATAATAATAAAATTAATATCCTTAATAATTTGTTTGTTAGTGAAAATTTCAAAAAATAAAATCATTTTATGTAAAAAAAATAAAAAATACCAAATAAAAACAATCATATTCTGGCATAGTAATATGAAAAACTTTTCATACTTTTTGACAATTATTTCATAAAAAATTTATACTTTATTTTAAAAATTTTTTGCGAATTAAATAAATATTTTAATCAAGAGCTTACTGATGAAGACCAATCCTGGTCTTTGATTTCTGCACAAATTTTTGAAATATATAAATATGATTCATACTTAAGTCAAGCTTAGATATATCAATTGACAAAAAATTTATGATATATCACAATATAGAAAATTTAATGATAAAAAATAAATAAATATCGTAATAAATAAATATGATAAATAAAAATAAATAAATAAATATGATATAAAATAAATAAATTCATAAATTACATAAAATTATGCAAACAATTAACAAGTTAATTAAACTTTCTCCGAGGAAATAATAATACTAAACAACGTTTATTTAAAAAATATTAGTTAAAAAAGCTTTTTCACTTTGTGATAAATCACCTAAATATCATAAAAAATTATTGAAGTTCCTATAAAATTATGTAATTTTAATCAAGATTAATTAAATGGTACAATTATCTACATAATAAAGGAGTATTTGTTAAAAAGATAACGCAAATATCGACTCAACATGAACTATTAATTTATTCAATATTATTAAAAATGTAATATTAAAGTTGTATTTCTTTATAGAAAATGAAATATTTAAAAAAATTAGTCAGTTGTATTTTTTACTACTAATGATATATTTTAATAAATGATGATGTTTTAAAGAGTTTGCTTTTAAAAAATTTTGTGTAACATCAAATTCAATACAGTCTGGAGTAATTTTAAGAATAACAAGAACAAGAAGAACAATAAAACATAAAAATAAATTTAAAATATAGAAAATTTAAAATTCCTTAAAATTTTTAATAATAAATAATATTAAGGATAAATTTAAAATAAAAAATTTTATTTTTTAACTTTAAAGTAAATAAAATTTAAAATAGCTCTATTTACTCACATTTCTAATCTATTCTATTGCTTATATCAAAAATTAGTTATTAAAAAAGTTATCAATCTTTTTATAAAAACTTAATTTTAAATTATTAATTATAAAATTTAACACTCTTGAATAAACGCATTAAATTGCGTTAAATTAAATAAATATAAATATATTTAAAAACCATTTTTCTTGGTTTTCACTTCTTTTACTAATAAATATTAATGCAAGCAATAATAAAAAAAGTTTAGTTTTCTTTAAATAAAGTGATTTTTATTTTTAATTGGACGTTAAACGCGATAGGGAAATCTAAAACGAGCTTTTTCTCATTCCATTAAAAATAATATTTTTTGAAAATTATAGTATTTGTGTACCATTATTTATTATACATATTTACCATATTAAATTTTCATAAATTTTATTTCAACAAATTAGAATACTTAATTAGAATTAAAGTTCCAATTGAAATTAAAATCCAGATTTTGAATTGATTGTTTGAATTCTTCATACTTCACTCAGAATTTACATGCATAGTCACGATGGCGCCATCCCCCAATTCGACAACAAACAGTCCGTTTAGTGTATATCCAATGGCAGCAACCCGGGTACGTACAACTATAACAGTTTCCACAACTAACACCCCAGCCAGGTTCGCCATTTCCAGTACAAATCCCATTCTCGCTGCAGTTAATCTAAATTATAAGATAACGGCATTATATTGAATAATATCAAAAATATTAAATGGAAAATATTTTTTAAAATTATCGAAATCGAAGGAAGATAACCTAGAAAATCGAACAACGTAAACGCTCAGGAATTAAAAAAAGCCAAGGAATATTATTAAAAAATACGTTTATCCAATTTCGGATTTTACCGTATCCGAATCAGTAACCTATATCACTATTAAAGTAATTTTTAATTTTGAATCCCTAATAAGCAGATTTCTTATTTTTAGCGCTTGAAACATAAACTTTTCAAATATTCAAGAATCGTATGAAAACAACCCTCGAGAATAGAAATTCTAAACAGCTCTATTCATACCTAAATTTTAGCTCAGCGCCGCTGAGCAATTAATTAAAGGTCGGGGCAGACATATATAAACAATAGTTATGAAAATTTTTTGCAAATCAAATAAATTCAACTATAACTTGTATTGGGAGTAGATTAAAACGTTTCAGGATATTAATAACACGATCTGAGGGAATAATTGCTCGCGTATATTTTTTATCCTATTTCGTATATTTATTAAAAATCTATGAATTTTGTCTCTATATATTTCTATTTTCCTATTTAATTTAAAATCTGACCAATCCCAATCCAACATTTATCAGTGTGAACAAACTTATCAATAATAGAAATACCGTATTTATTCTAATAGAACCACGTCTCTATTTGAACCACAGTCTCTAATATAACCACACAAAATGGGAGGGTTGAAAAATAAAACCACAGTCTCTATTTGAACCACATTCTCTAATATAACCACATAGCTCTCATACTTTTAATAAGTGAATGAAATACTGATATAGATTTAAGAGATTACGAGGGATATTGATGGATACGGAATTCAGAAAATTATGCCAATTTATAATATTATAAAAGCTAGTATCAGTCAAATTGGATTAATAATGTCTGGCTAGTCTACAACAATCAACCTTCTAATATATTATAACTTTCTTCTTTCGATAAACTATAATTCTTGTTAACTTTAGCAAATCCAGGAAAGCCCATTACATATTTAGTAGGAGAATTAACGAGAGCTATGGGTGTCGGGGGATTATGATGGATACGAGATAAAGTGGATTAGGTGGAAATATAGAAAGATTTGGGAGGATTAAGAAGATAAGGAGAATTTGATCAATACGAGGATTTGGGAGATTGTGAATGATTAAGATGACTTAAGAGGTTGGGAAATTTTCCAAAATTAATAGGAATCAATCAGTGTATCAAATCTAATTGTTTAAAACCCATCGATATCCTTTCAAATACTCCTATATCCCTTATAATGCCTCCATACCAAATCCTATGAATTTAATACAACAACGAGATAGGAGTATTTGATAAATTTACCGGGTTTTCTTACTAGGAAACCGAGTTGGGCGTTAATTCTTATTATAGAAAATCGACATTCTAGTTAAATAAGGCGTCGCAGTCGAAAATCTAGAGAATTTTTAGTAGAGAAACCACCAAATTGGTTAAAAATTATAATTATTCTTGGAGAATATGGCAAGAAAATTCCCAATATTTTTCGTATTTTTCAAAAAAAAGATTGAAAAATAAAGCCACAGTCTCTATTTGAACCACAGTCTCTAATATAACCACACAAAATGGGAGGGTTGAAAAATAGAACCACTGTGGTTCTATTAGAATAAATACGGTAGTTTCATTGTTATCTAAAATTAAATAAAGCTTTTAATATTTTATTATTTAAAAGAAATGATATAGGTATATCCGTTAAGGTGCTAGTATTTATATTCATATGAATTTCAATGTGAATATTTTTTTAAATTTTCTTTATACATGTTAAAAAATATTCTTTGTATCGAAAATTGAAAACAATTAGTTTTTTAAATATAGAATATAAAAATAGTCAACAACAGCCATATATTTTGGTATTTAAATTTATTTCCTCATTACACAATTTATAATTTTTTTAAACTTATTTTTAACATTTATGTAATCAAATAAAATTACCAAAAGTTTTTATTTGTACGACAGATGAGGAAAAAGTTGTTTTCGTAAAATTCTAAAATTTTTATTAGCACCCAAAGTATTTATATTTTATAGTATTTAACATTTTTGACAAAAAATTTTAAACTTTAAGGTAATTTTGAAACATTAAAATAATTGACACCTGATAATTCTTACTTCGCTAAAATTAAGGTATTTTTTATGGTGACTACATATCCCTGTAAAATCCTAGAAAAGGATTTTAATAAAAGGGGAGGGAAAACACATTAAATTTAATAAATCAAAAAATTAACTACATATATTCTTTAACAAGCTTTATTCTCAATAATCAAAATTAAAATTTAACAAATATATATTCTCTTGTCAAAATGGGCCAGAAGGCAACCCCGAAATGCCTTCCCCCTTTCCCGGCAAACCCCGATCACAAACACACGCACATCGAATGATCGGATTGATACACCAGAATATATATTGCGCCTAGTAAGCTTAAATTTTAAAATAAATTTGGTAAAATTGTTAAACAATTACGAAATTAAAAAAGATTTTCGACGAAGGAAAAACCAAGTACAAAAAATAAAAATTTTTTTGCAAAAACTTCACATACTATCAAGATAAAAATGTTATAGACTGGGGCGCGCTTACTCAAACACAAGTAAAAGAGCTCTTTTAATAAAATTTATTTAAAATAAAATGTGTGAAATAAAAACTGGGGAAAAAGGGTATGGAGAACCGGCCAACAGTTCTCGAGACCAAAAACTTAAGACTGAACTTATTTGGCCAGTTCTCCATCCCCTTAAGTAAGGCTAATAAAAGGGTGTGACATTCCCCATCGGGGGGGGGGGGAGTTTGCGGGCTCGGCTCGATCATCCTTAGTTTGTTCTTCGAGTGGTGACAAATAGAGGTCGGCAAAATCGCATTCCCTGGATCTAGTGGCAAGACATTGACGAAAAGTCCGTTGACGAAAAGTAATTACGGTTAGCGCTGAAGAGTCCATTTTTGTTTGTTTTTTATTTTGCATTTTCGTTTTGTCAACTTTTCACTGTGTCAAATTTTTTCATATTTAAACAGTTTTATTTTCGATTTTCCTCATTTTTCTCATTTTTTTAAATCTTGATTTTTTTATGTTATTCTCCTCAATTTTTAATTTTCTCCCAATTTTCGATTTTATTTTTGATTTTCGTTTTCTCTTTTTTTCCACGCCATCACTGACTTTCTATTCTGCACCCCTGCCGTTTATTTTGTTTTAATGATTATTTGCGCGTGGCTTCCCTAAGTTTGCCTTCATATCTTAGTGTTTCTATTCCATCTCCTCTAGTCTACATAGGTCCCTGCACATCGCATTCAAGTCAAAGTCAATCTACTCTTTTCTAGTCAATTTCCCTTCTCCTTATCTAGTCAAGCCTCTAGTCAAAGCTAATCCTTCTAGTCAAGCCTCCATCCAATTTTCTCGTGAAATTTCTATTTTAAATATTCTGGTTAAACTTTTTGGGTAATCTTCTGCTTCATTGGTCTTTTTGTTTTGAAATGCATGTATGGATCAACTTCATGACACTACTCGGTCAGTTATTCTCTGTATTGCTTATTTTATTTTTTAAATTAAGCCGTAATAATTTTTTTAACATGGCGTCTACTGGGCTGCATCATGCTCCAACAGCAACTCCCATTCCAGAATCCAGGAACAGGTACAGGCTTTTCAAAAATCTCGATTCTACTCCCATCCCCTCAGTCAACAACGATTACAACAAATTCCAAGAATTTCCTTCTCCATCAATGCCAACAACAATATGTATATATTCCCTTCCAGCTCGCTTCACCTCCCAATAATTTTTTCACCAACATCCAACAATTTCCTTCTCGCACTTCTGAATCCGGTTTCCTTTGCTGAGCACTCACATGATGTTGAACCATCTTCTGATGCCTCACCCGCATTAGGTTATATATTTTTTTGTATGGGGGTAGGGTAAAGGGAACGGGGTTGAAATACAATATTGGGGTGTCAAAAATAAAATCCCTTCCCAGAAAATAGCAAAAGATGTTAAGATGTTATGGTTAAAGTTTATTTAAAATGGAATTTGGTTTGAAATGTTTATCTTTTGCTTCCTTTCTGGGGGAGGGTACATTGGGTTATGTGGTGTGGTACTCTAGTCTAATTATTTTAAAAAAATCCCAAAATATTTTTTATTTATTTTTCTTTTAACAATTTGCCCATCACCATTTATTTTCTCTCCTCAATTCTCAATCTTCTTTATTTTCTGCCACTTTTCCTTTTCTTCATCTTCCAACTTTTCCTCCCATGATTTGCGCACTTTTCTCAATTCCTCATAAATTTTTAATGCTCGCGATTCGTTCTCCCTCAATTTTTGCGCCCATTCAAAATCCGGTTTCCAATTCTGCTCTTCCCTCGCTCGTTTCTCTTCCTCCACCTTTTTCTTCTCATCCTCCTCCTCCCTTCTCTTTTGTTCTTCCTTCTCCTCTTCTGCTTTCAACGCTTCTAATTCCTACATTAATTTCTTTTTCTTCTCTTCCAACGTGCTTCCAATGTTCCCTTTTTCTTCCACAGCTATCTTTACTTTCTCTCTTGTTGGGGTAATCCTCCGTCCACTTCCTTTCACTTTCTCCAAATTCCAACCCCTTTTTTCTCTCTCTCTCCCTCTCCCATAATTCTCTCCCATATTCGGCTTTCTGCTCCAATCTTTCGTAAGCTTTTTCCGCCAGTCCTCTTCCACATCCCTTCTCAGATCCTTCAATAAGTAAGGGTTTTTCAAGGCGGCTTCCACTAATTCATCATAAGTCGGGTCGCCTTTTCTCAATTCCGGTTTTCCCATTACTACAAAGGCATCGTCAAAAGGTTCAACGCGTTTTGAATTATTTTCCGCGTATTTTTCAAGCATTTTCTCGTTTATATGGAGCCCAATTTCTCTTGTTTTATCATTCATTTCTCGGGTCCTTTTGTAATCATTTATCGGCGGCCATCCCCAAGCTTCACTTTTCTCCCAAGCTTTTTCTTCCCTCATTCTTCTTCCACTTTCCTGTGTTTCCAGCGTCCGCTTTGCCTAAACGATGAATGTAATGATCTTTTTAATAGTGATATGGCCCCTTCCCTTTCTTGTCGGATTAGCTTTTTTAATGAATGTCTTTTCTCCCTTTCATGTTCTCTCCTTTCAAGTTCCAAATTTAGATAATTTTGGTATTCATTTCTATTTTTCTCGAGTGCTTTTTGTGTGGCTTCCTCTTTCATTGATTCCAATTTCATTTTCTTCCCAGGACATTTTTAGTGGGGTCCATTCCGATATATCTTCCAACCTGTTTGTATTTTGATCCACCACTATTTCATCATCTCTAGCAAATGATAAAGCCCGCTTCATTGATTGAAGACATAATAATATTAAGAAAATTTTTATTAAAGAAAATTTTTCTTGATCTGCAATTGTGGACAATTTTATTATTTAGTGAATTGAATGTTATTCTGTTGACTACAGGGATTTCGGGTTGTAAATTCGCGGGGCTATTGGTGTTTAGATATCGCTTTTCCTCTTCCGATTCTGTAATTTCTCCCGCATTATCCGGCTCCTTTGGGTCAATATCCCTTCGGTATGGTTTACATTTATCCATATGTATTGTTTTTCTCTCCCCACTTTCTGGGTCTTCCAAAACTAAGTTTGGCTTTTCAACTCTGATTATTTGTAACGGTCCTTTAAATTTGAAGTCGAATTTGGTTACTTTTTCTTCCCTTTTAACTAAACTAAATCCCCTTCTTTCCAATCTATTGTTTTAATGGATTTTTAAAGCGCTTCATTTTGTCAACATTTAAATCTAATTTATTCTTTACGCGGCTGTGCGCTTCTCGCATTCTTTCTTTAAGCTCCATGTTTTCAGCCATGTTTTCATATTCATTCTCGGGTTTATTTAAAGCATTTTCTGAGGGTAATCTCGCATTCCATCCATGGGTTATAAATAGAGCGTGTTTTTTTTAGGTTTTTACCTATTTTTTGCGAACAGCCCTTGATGAGATAAGTCCAAAAACACTGTTTTACCGCATAGTGTAACGTACTTTTCGAGTTATTAAAACCTAAAAAACCTATTTCGGCCTTTTCGGACCTAAGACCTATTTTGAGCCTATTTCGAACTTTTTTGGACCTATTCTAGGTTTTTTGAAAATTTTTCTTAAAATTTGCTTATTTTTAGCCAATTTTCGCAACTCTAGCATCTCAAACACCCAAAAACCCAAAAATTTTCGCCTGCGGCGCTAGTATTCTGGTATATCTACATTTAGTAGGAACTAGAATCTGCCATCGTACTATGAACTAACCTCGAAAATTGTCAGGTTAACATTTATATTAGACATTTCAGTGAGTTTCTCTAACTATTGAACTTTAATTGATATAGGCGCCTGAAGAGGAAAATACCTAGCGGAGACGAAAATTCCGTTTATTTCCTTGGCAACGAATATTCCGCTGCTGACGAAAATTCCGAAAATGCTGGAGATGAAAGTTCTTAAGTGTATTAGAGACGAAAGTTCCAGAGACGAAAATTCCGTACACCATCTCGTCAACTACCCTTATATCACGAAATCCCTTCAAATTGTACAGTATTTAGGTTTAGGCATTGTTATATCACTCAAATTTCGATAAATTTCTATTTAAAATTATAAAATATCATAAAAAAGTTCAAATTTAGTAAATGTGATATCATAAATGGTTTAATTTCAATCAAACTTAGAAACTATTTTGTCAAAATTTGGACCTATTTTGGCCTTTTTCAACCTATTTCGGACCTATTTTGGAGATTTTTTGGACCTAAATAGGATCCTATTTCACGTTTTTTTAGACCTAAAAAAACACGCTCTACTAATTTCTGATGTTGGCAAAAAATAGAATAAAAATTTAAGCAAATTTAAGTAAAAATTTATGTAAAATTTAAAAATTTAAGTAAAATTTAAGTAATTTTAAATTTATTTTAATTATAAAATAGTAATTTTTTAAGTTATAATATTACTTTTAGAGATGTCCGAGACTCTTGGTCTTGGAACCAAGACTTTTCTTGGTTTTTTTTGGTCTTGGTCTTAGGGTTTTTGTTTTGGTCTTGTCTTGGTTTTATTTTTTGGTCTTGGTTTTTTGGCCTTTTGGACTAAAAATTTCTAATTGACGAAATGTCTCTCACGAAAACTTTGGACCTTTCGTCCAATGGGTCATTTGTAATATTTTAAGGTCAATTTATGTTAAAAAGTCATTTGTCTGTTCTTTAATTGATTTATTTATATTCCTTTCTATTATTTTCACTTATTTTTTAGAATATTCTCTAACTCTAATTATTATTCAAATTTAGAATTATGGATGTTTCAAACATTTCAACTGAGATTTTAACTGAGAATGAAGAGACAACATCGTTAAAACAAACTATTGGAAATTCCTTCAATGGAAAAATTGTCAAATAGTAATCTAACATCTAAAAAATTGATGAAGCTATTCTTCAATTTATTTGCTTGTCGTGTTAGCCGATTATGTTGACTGAAAATAGATGTTTTTCTTAAATATTGGAAGTTGCATGTCCAAGGCTACTAGAAATGGTTTAGTTCAAGTTAACCCTTAAACGACGGATGGGGTCAAAATGACCCCAAAGCGATTTCTAAGCTCTATATCTCTCTTCACATATCTACTGCACTCATCTTTTTTCGTGACTTTGTTTATATCGGCAGCTAGTATTAAAAAATGAATCAACAATAGAAATACATTTCTTGTAAAAATTTTTATGCCATTAGTCACGTCTGGACGGTTGGGGTCATTTTGACCCCAGTTGTGTTAGTGCCTTATGGACCAGAGACCTAGATTATAATATATATTAATCAATTCCACTCTCCAAGCTGAGTCGAACGGTACCATTGACTAGGTACGGAAATCAGGGATGTCACGGGTTGACAAAAATGTCGGGTCGGGTTTCGGGTCGGGTTTTCAAAATTTTCTTCGGGTCGGGTTTCGGGTTGAGAAAAAAGTCGGGTCGGGTTTCGGATCGGGTTTTCAAAATTTTCTTCGGATCGGGTTTCGGGTCGAAAAAAAGTCCGGGTTTCGGGTATCGGGTCGTCGGGTCAGGTAGTTAAAATTTGAACATCAAGTCAGAATTTTTGGAGCTGTCGGGGTATATCAGATATTTAGGGGGTTAATGTGTGTGTGTGTGATCAGGTATTTAGGGGTTTAATCCTCCAATATACTTCCAAATTACCAATATGTCCCAAATGCACCCTTATCCCTCAAATCCTCCGATATCCGGGGATTAAGAGAGACTTTTATTCATTAGCGCCGCAGGCGAAAATTTTGAGAATTTTGAAAGTTCATTAAGCCAAATTTCTTCATTTTTCTGCGCCGCAGGCGAAAATTTTGAAAATTTCAGAGGTCCTTAAGACATATTTCTTCCATTTTTTAGCGCCGCAGGCGAAAATTTTGATAATTTTGGAGGATGCTTAAGCTAAAAATCTTCCCTTTTTCTGCGCCGCAGGCGAAAATTTTCGAAAACTCGGGTCGGGTTTCGGGTCGGGTTTTAGAAAATTTCTCGGGTCGGGTTTCGGGTTTCGGGTAACCCGTGACATCCCTGACGGAAATGCCTGTGGATCGAAATATAGACCGAGACATAGATCGAGATATATCACAGTAACCGACCTATAACTCGGCACTATCAAGTCAGATTTCGTTGATTTTGGTGTCATTCGACTCAGCTCGAGGAGCTCTTTCGAATGAGCTATTATTTGCATATTTGAATTTTTGACCCGAAAAATCAGCTTAGTCCCCCCTATGGTTTTTCGATTTTCGGGGGCCTATATCTCTGCGAGTTTTCGTCCCCCGCAAAAAATTCTTACATATTTGAACTCAGCTCGGCGAGAGGAATTGATTGGTGTAAATTTTGAATCTAGAGCTAGGGTCTAAAACCGATTGGGATCAAAATGACCCCAATTAGGCTTTAACGTCGTATAAAATTTTCCGTCGTTTTAGTGTTAATTTTTTATTTAATCTGAGACTGATTTTAATTATATTTAGGACATTGTGACCAGGTGGAACAGTACATTGGCTATGCTTCGTTGTATTTTGCAACAACAACGTGCTTTGACACTTGCTCACATTGATTTTCCTGAGTTGAAGTTACTTAAGTTTGAGTTGGTTAAAAATTTAACTGGTTATTAACTATATAATTTCACACTTTCTGTCACGCTTTTTGCCGTTTTTAAAAAAGAAAACAAGAATTTGTTTTGACACGAAAATTTTTCTTTTTTAAAAATAAGAGAGAAAAAGTTGTTTTTCTCTAATTCTTAATGAAAATGTCAAGTGTAAATAAAAACAACCAGCCATCTGCCATTTAGACGCGACAGTACCAGCCGCCTGCCTTCTATTCGCAAGAAGTTGACTTTTAGTATATCGCAGCTATTTAGTCGCAAAATTAAACTTTAATGTTACACCATTAGAGTCAAAAAGGGATACCTAGGATACGGTGTATTAAAAGTGATAAATGGGGATCTGGCTGTTAGAGACTTTCAACTGAAAGTAATATCGGAGGTCAACAAAGATGATATGAGAAATGAGCTGTTTTCGGGATTTTGGGTGTTAAAAAGGTATATCAGAGATTTAGGCGCAGTCATAATGAGGATTTGGGGGATTAAATATATATCAGAAGCAATAGAAAAAGGATGCATGGGGATTTATGAGATTAAGAGATATCGTAGAGAAATATCGAGGATCTGGAGGAATAAAGAGTGATTGGCGAGTGATAAATGGGGATTCAGGATATATCGGAGATTTGGCGAATTTCAAGAGATATCGGGAATCAGAGGGAATAGAAGCTGAAAAGAAGAGGATTTGTCTGATAAAAAATAGGATATCGGCGAGTTAACGAAGGGTGATAAATGAGTTTCGGGGCTGAGAGGAATATCAGGTATCTGGAGATTAATATGGATATATGAGATTTTCCGGAATTAATAGTGTAAATAATCAAGGGGTTATCGGAGTTTTGTGGGTAATTTAAAGAATATCGTGTTTTGTGCAAATGAAAACTGAAAAGCGGATTTTTGGGATTAATAGAGATTTAAAGGATTTGAAAGAATAAAATGATATCGGTGAATTTAAAGATATATAGACTATTCTGGGAAATTCGAGTGCGGGTGTTTAAGGTAATAAGGTGAATTAAGAGGGATATCGGGGGATTTTGGTTAAAAATATTGAGTTTTAAAAAGATATTGGCGAATTGGTGTTACGACAATTGCGGATACGCACGTGCGGATGCGACAATTGCGGATTAAAATTTTTTTGAAAATTTTAAAAATTATTGAAATGATATTCCGTTTTTTGTCCCGGCTGTCAGCTTCAGACTTCTGACGGTTTCCGAATCATTTTTAGACTGATGTGGCACTAAAAACTTTAAAAAATCTTAAACTTTTTAAAAATTTTATATCCGCAATCGTCGCATCCGCACGTGCGTATCCGCAATTGTCGTACCGCCGGCGAATTAGAGGAATTAATTAGGGTTTAATATTGAGGATTTTTGGCGAATTAAGAGTGAAGTTGTTATTTAAAGGGGGATATCGGGCGGAAGATTCATGGCTGACACGTGAAATTTTTTGGGAATTAATGTAATATTGGTTTTTTGAGGCAGCAAAGAGAGATATAAATAATTGAAGTGGGCCTAAAAGTGATATAAGGAGGATTTTTGAGGATTAGGATGAAAATCAAAAATTTTGAGGTAAAATGTGATATTGGGGATTGAGGGGGATTATTAACAGTATTGGAGGATCAAGGAGATATCGACGATTTTGGAGTGTTTAAGATGGATATTTGCAGAATGAGAGTTATATAAAAGAATTTTGTTGTCATTAAGATGTGCACTCCGTCACATAATTATATGAACACCCCTAAATACCACTTTTTACCGCATTTACATATATGCCGAAATGTGTGGGTGAATAATTGGGTGAATAATAGAGATTGCGTGAATTTTGAAAAGGGATATCGATATTTGGAATAATTAATCCTTATAAGTGATATAGGAGGATTTTAGGGATTAATATGGGTGATTCAGAGTTAAAACGGTGATTTAGGGTATAAAGACTGTTAAAGCTATTCCGTTAAAGCTAGATAATATGAGATATCGGGTGATTCATAAGATGCATATCAGGAGTTCTTTGTGATAAATAGAGATATGGGGTGATTAAGAGTGTTTTAGTGGATTAATAGGGAAATCGAGATTCTTGGGTGATTAAGAGTAATTTAGGGTGATTTATTGTTTACGAGAAGATGTATAAGGTAGGTAGATTTTTGTGTTGGGGAATAAAGAGTTGTGGAAGGGATATATGGGGATTCGGCTATATCGGAGTTTTGGTGGGATTAAGAGAGATATCGGGGATTTGAGGAACAATGGCCGATAATATCGGGGATTTCAGTGATAAGGAGTGATATAGGCGATAGATATATGGAGTTCGGAGGATTGAGAGGAATATCTGGGATTTGGGTATTAAAAAGGATAAGGGTATTTTGTGTAATAAAAAGATAAGTATTAAGAGGATATCGGGGTTTGCGGAGAATTGATGAATATTGTGATTTAGCAAATCAAGTGTTTAGCGGGGTTTGGGGTTTGCTGGTCATATAGTGGATCGGGGATTTATGTGGGATTTTGAGGTTTTGCGTATATTAATATTTATGTAGGAGATTTAGGGGAAGAAAATGTGAGGGATATTTAATGAGGAAATCGGGCAAAAGATAGCTGTCAAGAAAAATAATATTGACATTGTAGGATTAAAAGGGATATACAGTTTCGGGGAATAAGACTTATATAGAAAAGTTAAATTAAGGGTTGTGAGAGATTTAGGGTTTTAATATGTTATCGTGATTATAGGAAACAAAGAGTGATATTAAGGAAGGCTTTGAAGTTTTAAGAGGGGTTGTGGGGATTAAGCTGGATATCGAAGATTTTAGGGTAATTAAATGTGATATTAGGATTAAGCGGTATCGACGATTTTGAAGATTAATAAGGAAATCGTGGATTTGAAGTGATTAAGAAGGATACTAAGGATTGAGTACGAATCAAGATTGTGTTTAAAGTGATATCTATAATTTGAAGAAATCAAGAGTGACAAAGGATTTTTGGGATTAATAGGTGGTAATTGAGAGTCAACGAGGATCTAATGTTTTAACTCTGATAAATGTGAGGAATATAAAGAGGAATATCGGCGTTTTTTGGAGTTTAAAAGTGATATGTAATAATGATTTTTTGATGGCTAGGGATAATGGGGCGAATAAGTAAATTCTGAATTGAGGATAAAAAATAGCTGTAGGGAATTTTTGGAACGAGAAAGCGAAATCTAGATGGATTCAGCTGTTTTTTGGTGATTCGAAATCTTTGAGATTTTTAGTGATTTCGAGTGATATAAGGTGATATGTGGATTATAAAGGTATCTGGAATTTTGGTAATACTGATAAAATGGAATGTTGAATCAATCACTGAATCCAAATGGTTAAGAGGACGTGTATTTATTGATGATTGAGTGATATATAGGGATATGCCGATTAAAAAGGATATCGGAGATTTTGGTGATAAAGATGGTTTTCTGTTGATTATGAGGGATACCAAGTGATTTGAGTGATTAATAGGGATAATAGGGAGTTGAAGGGATTAATAGAAATATTGGGGATTTAAGGATAATAAAGAATGAAAATGATGAATTTAGTATCAATAGTGTTATAGGAAATTTTCGGATCAAGATGGTTTGTGGGAATTATAGTGTTTGAGTGAAATCAGGGACAGGGGGAGGGATTAATATATTAATATTGATATAAAGGATTTCGAGGATTAAAAATTAGGTATGTCTTCTGCTTTGGAGGAACGGATAAACGACGATTTTGGTGTTTTAAGTTAATAATAAAGGAGGGAGGATTAAAGGAATTAAAGAGATATTGAATATTTGGATGATTAATAGGGTTTCTAAGATATAATGAAGGATTAAATTGAATAGGGGATTTGGGGTTCGTCAATTAAAGAACGTTAACCTGCTAAAGAGAAGTTCGCGAAATAAAAAAGCGAGGTACGAGCGTTAGGACGCCGCGAAGCGGCGTCCTAACGCTCGTAAAATTAACTGAAGTCTTTACAAAATTAACTATACTAAAACGATATAATTGTTTACATATTTTTCAGTTAAAAAAAGTGAATTTTTATTGAAACGAAAAGTTTACTAAAATGGTAAACAATAAAAAGAGAACAAAAAGAAAGAAAATAAAATATGAAAGGGAAGTAGAGATAAGCGTCTATCTCTTTCAAAATTTTAAACGTAAACAGCGAGTGCCTAGACAAAATGGTTCATAAACAACAGCGTTCAAAAGACCTAAACAGCTTTTTAAGTACAAAAAATCTAACTGCTTAAAAAGTTCAAAAGAACTAAGAGTAAAAATGTACAAAAGGCCTAACTAGCCTAAAAGTACAAAAAGTCTAAAAAGAGAAAAAAACAAAAGACAAATGTTTTTTTTTCATTTAGTAGTTTGGTTTTGAACAAATTAAGTGACAAAAATTTTGAATTTTCTGAAAAAGGTAATGAGTTACGGTCGTAGTCAAAGACTTAAAAATCGAGTATGGTAGACCAATTAAGAGGTCTAGCAAATGAATAGAAGTCAGTGTACGTCATTAGGTGTGAGGCAAAGATTAGGGCAAAACGATCAAAAAATTTTTTTCAATTTTTCAAACTAAAATCAAAAGAAACAATTAAAAGACAAATCCAACGTAAAGATTTTGAGACGGCGGCCGCCGCGAGCGAAGCGAGCACGGCCGTTGCGAAGCACGAGAATCTTGCTTCGAAGACATTCGGGGTTCTAAACTAAACAAAGTTTAACAAAGATATCTAAGGGTTTTGAGATAGAGCTAATAATGTTTTGCTACGAATAATAGTGAAATGAGAGACATGTCGGTATAACGTGGTTTTGGTGGATCAATTTGAGATAAAACGGATTGATGAATTAAGAGAGATGACAAGGGATTTCCCAAACAAGAATATTGAGGGATCTTAGGGGAGAAATAAGATGAATATCTGCCGACTTGGGAGGTGAACGGGTGTTAAACAGTTTTAGATTTAAGTTTAATAATTCATTATCGCAAAACTATTTTTTAATAATTCAGTATTTACAAAACTATTTATCTAAAATAAGCCATGTTAAATGGTTAAGCCAGTATAGTTGAGTAGACCTAAACACAGAGTATTTACGGGATTATGAGGTATATTGGGGGATTTTAGGCTGATTAAGGATTATGATTAGGAGAATTTAGGATTAAGAGGGGTATCGGGATTTGCGAGGGCTTAAGAGGCATTTTAATGTTTTGGTGGTTAGAAAACTTCGAATCTATGGGAAAATTATAAATCTAACAGCTGATATATGCTTAAAAACGATGTTTATCTTAAGTAATTTTGAATTTTGAAAAGCTACGAGTAATACATAGATCAGAGTTTAAAATTTTGTGTATAGGAGGAAAACGAGATTGAACAAATATTTGATCAAATTACTTGATAATGACAATATTTGAAAAAAATTGATCAAAAATGTCAAATATTTGATAAAATACTCCGAACTCTCGGGAGCAGTCATTTCGGGGTTTCGGGGTTCCCCGCACCGAACCAATATATGGTTGGGGTTCGGGTCGGAGGATCGGTGTTTTTCGAAAAAAATTTTTACAGTATAAAGTCTAAAAATATATTGGAATATACGTGGATTTGGAGAGATTAAGTGGTTCTGAAAATATAATTGTTTTTGGGGATAGGAGTGGATTTAGAGGGATTAGGGGTGGTTTAATGTGTTGTAAATAATTTGGAGGAGTAAGTATTAAGAGATTAAGGATTTGAAGGAAATAAAGAAGATATCAAGAGATTTGAAATGATCCTTCTTTAATCACACAATATATTACTTCAAAGCAGCCGCACTTTAAGCAGCTTCACTCTAAAATTTTGAAATTTTAGGAGATCAAACAGCAGATTTCGTACTTTAATACAAAGCAGGCAAAAATTTTGAGCTATATTTAATCAAATATTTTTCAACTATATTTAATCATATAGTTGATTTACCGAAATTAAATATTTGTTTGCTCTAATCTCTAGCAGCAATGTGAATTTTATGTGTCTTTGTTACATAATTTAATAAAAACTGCCCTTCATGACCTACTAAATCTAGAAGATTAATTTGCATAAATTTTATAAAAGTTTGTAAAGTTTACCTTATGCTTAAAAAGCACACATTTTGTGGCCCGTAGTCCTAAAGCCGAAATTTTTCAAACCCTTAAAAACTAAAAAAAGACTGAAATTAGAGCCAAAACGCCTTGCAACGAAAAAAAAGAAAATAAAACAAAAGCCAGGCTTTCTTTGGGTGCTTTTGCTTGAAGCTTTTCCGATATTCCCTTAATCCCTTCAAATTCCCCTAACACAATCAAAATATCCCACCAAAATTAAATTTGGGTTGAACAAGTGCGAAATCATTTAGGGGCATATGCATTCAGATATTAAAACTTTCTATTCGCTAAATTTGCCGCGCTTAGCGCATTCAAAAACATCTTTATCAAAAGGGAAATCCGAAAAAAAGGTTCTTAAAATTCAGATTTCAGAGAAGTTTTTGAAAAAAAAATTAAATTATTAACAACAAAGTAGAAAATTATTTAGTTTTTGACTTTAGATTTGGCTTTAAAATCAGTGTCGCTTCGACAATAAATCCAAGTATTCATAAGGAAACGAAATCATGCAAAATAAAGAAACATGCGCTATCTAAACTTAGGATTTGAGGGGAAAGGAGGGTATCTGTGGTTTAAATGAAATTTAGTTTGTTTTGAAGGGAACCTGAAAGAGTAATATACTTCCGAGGATTACAAGTGCTATCAAGCAGGGGTGTGCCAGCTTCGCGTTCCGCGTTTCGCCTTTCGCGGTTTTTAGCGTTTTGTGGACTTTCGCCTTACGCGTTTCGCGTTTCACATTTTAAATTTAATTTCGTCTTTCGCGTTTCGCATTCCGCTTTTAAAAATCCGTTTCGGCACATCCCTGCTATCAAGGAATTTGAGAATATGTATAGAGTAATTTGAGGGATTACGAGGGATTTAGGGTTATCAGTTGATTTAAAGAGATAAGGTAGCATTTTGTTACAAAAAAGATAGTATAGCGTATAGGTAATACTACTTAAAAAACCAAAATTTTAAATTTTGAATATTTAATAATTTAAAATACTAATATACGAGCGTTTAGGTGCCGCGAAGCGGCACCTAACAAAGCTAACAAATTTTTATTAATATTTATGAACAATTTTATATGATAATAAATTTTATTTTAAATCTAATTAAGGAAATTCACAATTATTAAAATTGATTTTATTAAATTTATCATGTAAACCTAAAATATTTATATAAAATGTTTTAAGGAACTAGATTAATAATTTTAGAAAAAATATTAAGCAAACATTAACATATCTCTTAAATATTATTTGGATAAATAAACATAAAATAAATAAAAATAAAATTAAGAAATAACATTTATGAAATATGTATATTAAGGAAAACAATAATTACTAATTTATTACTAACTTAATTGTGGTAAAGAAGAACCAAATAATTTTTTAATCATGAGTTTTAAATTTGTTTCAATAACTAAGCTGAACATATTTTTAAAAAATTTATTTTAAAATGGATTTTATTTTATTAAATAATAATATATGTATCTTCAAATTTTTTATAACTGCAGTGATGTCATTAAAATAAGAAAAACGTTTTGATTAAAATTGTTAGTAAATTGCTCATGAAAATTTTCCATTAAAATTTTTTGAATTTTTTACATCAAACAAATATTATAATTTTTATTTTCTATTTATTTGTTATTTTTAAATTTTTATTTCCTGAATTATTGATAGAATTCTATTGAATTAACAATTTTTGTTTAAAAATTAATATTTTTTGTCAATATTTAGAGAAAACATAAAGATTGCTTAATAAAATAATTATAAAATGACAAATATTTTTCTTAATTTGCGAGTTTATTTTAAATTATATTTCAATCTATTTCAAAAATATTTTTTGAATATCCAATAGAATACATAACAATCTTGTTTACATTAAAGAAATGAATATTTTAATCTTCCTGTTGTTTTTCTGTTTATCTTCTCTATATTATTCCGTAGAAGCAACTGAAGGAGTTTGTATTCGTTCGGGAAGGCATCGGTAGGAAACAATGTAATACAGAAAATTGCTTTAATTCAGTGCCCCAACATACAAATGTTTGCAAGATCAATTGTCTGCAAAGTTTGTAATTATCGGTGCCCTTCGTGAAGATGGAGTAGTTGATAAAAACGCTGACATAAATATTATTTTTGCTAGGGCAGCGGGATTTGTTGATATAGATATTTACTTTTATCCATGTGCAAGTTTGTATTTTTATTAAATTTTTTTTCGAAAAAAATATTCTTATCTAGTAACCAAATTAATGAAACACTTGAATATCTCGAAGATCTTAATGCAAAATTTAATAGAGTTTGGTTGTGTATTTGGGGAGTTACTGACGCTAAGAACCCTGAAGGATGGTCAAGTGATCAGGCCAAAAATGTGGAAAGTATAAAGGTTTGTCTTATTCTTAAGGAACTGTTGGTTGAAAGTTCTGAAAGATCTTAAATATTTTAAATCTCAATTTTAAAGAAAATGGTCGATACCCTAATAAAAAGTGATTACGACTATGGCATTTACACTTCAAGAGATAATTGGATTGCAATAACTGGAAATACTAGAGAATTTAAAGATGCCCCACTTTTGTATTATAATTATGACTACAAAAACAATTTTGATGATTTTTATCGAAATCCATTTGGTGGTTGGAAGACTCCTACAATGAAACTATATACTTATTATAAAAAAGTTTGTGGAGCAGAGGTTTGGTCACTATGGAAACCATAAAAGAATTGACTTATTTAAATTTAAAACAGAAAATTAAATAATCAAAAGTATTCTTGTATTATTTCGATATTATGGAATTTTTGTAGGGTGTGGTTTTGTTATAAGAGTAATTTTACTTTATAAATAATTTAAATAAATTTTTAAATTTTTTTTGCTATACTGTATCTGCTTATAATTTTTTGGAACAAAGGACATCTAATTTTAAATTTTTATCAACTCAGATGAAATTTTCTTAGTTTTTCAGACTTAGGGTGACAATACTTTTGTTTTTATCATGTCCGAGCTTTACCTTAGAAAACTAAATACTTAATATATTAGATTCGTCTCTCAGATTTACTGAAGATATCAATAAGCCCTATAAATCCAACTCTCAGATATACTTAGAATAAAAAATAATATATAAGTTTATCTTCTAAATAAATATTTCAGCATATGGTCAATGGGGAAAAGATGCTCTCTTTCACTAGGAGGTCTCTGGTAAGGAAGTCAAAAATAAGGAAATAAGTTGGGGTTTATATACAAGAGAAAATGGGTGGAAAATGCATATCATTGTCGGTAATTCAAATATATAAAAGGAAATGTGAAAGATGGGAAAATAATATAAAACGATTATAAAATGATGAGTGGTAAAACAAAGGAAATATTTGAATATGGGGGAAAAAGGGAAAATAAATAAAATAAATATGTCAGACAAATTTAAATATATTACGAAATCACGGACATTAGTTTATATATATTTTCAAACTTTAAAAATTCATTGTTACTTACATAATAAATTTAAAAAATAAATAAAAAAGAAGAAAAATAAATTAAAAGTAAAAATAAATTCAAAAAATAAATTTAAAAAAGAAAATAAATTAAAAATATTTTCAAACTTTAAATATGTATTCATTGTTATTCTTTGTTTTTTTTCCTTTTTTGTTACTTTTTAAAGTTTGAAAATATTTTTATATTTTCCAATTTTCGTTTCTTCTTTAATCGCTTCAAATTTTGGATTTGGTTTCCATTTGGGCTTTTCTTTCTTCTCTTTAAGCTTTTCTTCAACTAGCCAATCTTCTAATTTAATATCATTTTTATCTTTATGTATATTCTCGTTTATTTTAATTCCAAATGTCCCAAATTTAAATTCTAGCCCAGCTGAATTTAAAACATCTCTTGACTTTGCCAGTACATAATAAACACAAAATGGATATAATATCTTTTGAACTTTTTCTTCAAATGAGTGTTTTATCGTAGCACAAAATTGAAGGATTCGTAAAAATTTTATGACAGTTTTTAAATCTTCGTTATCCTAAAAATTAGCGATCGAAAATTTTTAAAAAAACTTGACTTTAGGTGAGGACCTTGACCAGATTCTAGACTTTGAGTTAAAGGAAAATTAAGGATCATATTTGCCTGGATCCAGGGGCTTATTTTACCAAGCGACAGTGACCATCGACAGAAAAATGTCAAAACAATCTGCTCCATAAATGGATAAAGATAATAAGGAGAAGACAAAATTGTGTTTCGGGTAAAGATGATAAAAAACGGAAGAAACATTGGCTCTAGTGCAGTTTATTAGCCATGATTATGGTTATGATTAGGGTTTTCGGTTGCAAACAGAACCGAACCGAAAAACCGAAGATTTTCGGTTCGGTTAACCGAAGAATTTGGTGAAACCGAACCCTTTTTATGAGTACAATCAAAAAAAATTTGGATTTTTCTTTAAGTTCCAAAGTTTTAAAACATAAAGAAATTCAATTTCTACAATTTAAAACCAATTTTGGTATTTTAAAACTGAATTTGTTATAATTTGCAAAATATTTTATGTATTTTTATAGAAAAATTTCTATGAGAAAAAGCCGATCCACGTTATTTTTTAGTAAAATATTTGACCCTATCCTAATATAAGGGCGGAATCGTTTTTTTCCATTACTTTTCATTCTTTATAAAAATTGGTCAATTTTCCTTAAAATTGATGTATATTGATGTTTGCCTTAAGGAAGAATGGAGAAGGACAGACAATGACAGAAAAACACGGAAGGACAGACAAAACACGGACAGACAAAACAAAAACGGACTCGTGTCATCCGAGTCCGTCGTGTTTTGCCTGTCTGAGTCCGTCCGTGTTTTTCTGTCCGAGTTCGTCCGAGTTTTGTCTGTCCTGTCCGAGTCCGTCCGTGCTTTGTCTGTCCGAGTTCGTCCGTGTTTTGTCTGTCCGAGTCCTCCGAGTTCGTCCGTGTTTTGTCTGACCGAGTCCGTCCGTGCTTTTCTGTCATTGTCTGTCCTTCTCCATTCTTCCTTAAGGCAAACATCAACATACATCAACATTGAGGAAAAGTGACCATTTTTATAAAGTAATAAAAAGTAATGAAAAAAACGATTCCGCCCTTATATTAGGATAGGGCTTTATTTACCCTAAAATTAATATTTACCCTAAAATTAAATTCCAAATTATCAAGAATTTTGTTAAACTCGCTAGTTGCTTTTAGAATATCAGCGTCTTTATAAAAGGTAAATAGATCTAATAATTTTTGAATTTGTTCTTTTTCATCAACCTCTTCCAAATTATTTTCCTTCAAGTTTTTGTTTAAATTTACTAATGTATTTGTTAAGTTATCTTTTTCGGTCTCGTTTCCGAATAAATCAAAAACTAAGCCAATAAATTTGTTAGAATTTGTTTCAGTATTGCATAAAATACTGAATGAAATATCCGAATATTGAGAAATATTATTATTGTGCTGAAAAGTATAGGTGCACAATACCTCGATAACTCAATTGAGGAGGGACAGGAGGAATTCGATCAGAACGAATTGCTCCTTAGTTCTTATGGTCGACGGAGATATCCAATCTCCAGAAAAACAAGTCCCTAAGAAAAACACAAACGAAACACAGAACACAATTAAAAAATATTTATTTAATTAAAATAATATTATAATTGAAGTGCCTCGGGGGAATATAAGCCGAGCACAAAGTGGGGCTGCAGGTCAACAAAGCAGGCCCTTGTGGTCTTAAAAATATATTGAAATTCGAGCAAGTTAAAAAGGTTGGTTGGAATTGATTGGCAGGGCTCAAAAAGCGCTGGCAATCAAAAAGCAAGCAAGTCGGAGAAAAGCAAGTAGAAAATGAATTACCAAACAAGTGATTAAAGGGAGTTGGCCAAAGCATTAAATAGGGGACAAAAAATGGGCGGTAGGAAAACAATGTTTAAAAGAAAAAGTAAATTGTGAAAATGTGTTTTGGAGCGGGGAGAGATAAAAAATATTAAAATATAAATTAATAAAAATAAATTGGGATTTAAAGTGCCCTTTTGGGCACACTCCCCCGCCCCAAGGGAAGTACATTAACGAGGGGGAAGGCGAGAAATGGTAGTGCGAATAGATTTCAAAACACGTGAAATTCCTCCCTCAATTGCCAGAAAATCATGGATCGGTTCTTCTAATTTTTCTTGTTCCAAATCTGCCAGGGCTCGGCCAACTGATCGATTGAGTTGTTCTGCCTGAATACGCAGAGTTCTAAGGTGTTGGTCAACCAGAGGTGAACGACCGAGGGCCGGGCGATAAGACCGGCCCCCATGGTCCGCAGCGACTCCCCGAGCATAAGGAGTAGGGCGACGAGGATCACCTCGAGGGCCTACTTCCTCATGGTCTGTTCCTTCAGCCCGAGACAATGGAATAGGTGGAGGAATCGCGTCCTTCACTTCACGTAATGGAAAAGCGGCCGGTTGTTTGACGGACGGCATTTTCGAATTGGAAGTGCTTTTCTCAGTCAGTTTGCTAATGCAGGTAAGGAGGGCATTTGAGATGCGCTCCTCTAAGCTGCAATCTGTATAAATGGATTTTGGGGGATTTACCGGGTTTTCACTTTTACCTCCTCCGCTTCCAGCCATAACTTGCCCTCCCATTTGTGATGATTGAGTGGGAGCAAGTGCTGTTGCCAATTTATATTGCAATGGTGGCTGAGTGGCAGTCGTTAAAGGAATTGAAGGTGGTTGTTGTTGTTGTTGTTTATTTTCATTTTCTATTTGTGTTGTCAACGGTAAAATGGAGCTAGAGAAATCCTCTTCCGGATTAATAATTTTCGAAGTTTTTGGACTCTGCGAGTCCTTATTACTTTCGATGAATTTTGTATTGTTGTCGGGACGTGGAATTTCTTCCAAAGAATTGACCACACGGTCCATTTCTTCTTGGTCCTCAATACTTTGTGGTTTCCCGAATGTTGCAATGAAGGCGTTCTCACGAGCTTTTTTAATATTTCGTTGTTCCTGGACGGTAGCGGAGCTTGAACGTTTAGGCATTCTATAAAGTTTCAAATAATTGTTGTCAACAAAGGGCAAGAAACAACACGGAGCGCGAAAGAAAGGACAAGGTAAAAAGCCATTAAATTCGTGAGCGGGGACAGGGTCCGCGCCTACCGCAAAAGCCATAGCAATTATAGCAAAAATAATTGAGATGGATTTAATAGGACGCCACGCACTTGGGATTATAATCTTCAGAGCTTCCTCATTCCCCTCCTCTCTTATAACCTCGGGTTCTCGAGGATTGGGAGTCGGTGGTGGTTGTGTGGTTGACGAGCTCCCAACTCTAGAAGAGGATAGAAGATTGCGCCCAGTGGCGGAATGTCCAATCCTCGGTTCAGGGTATTCAACCGGGGTGTATATCAACAGCTCCAGTGGTAGGTACTCCTCGTGTAACTGGCCCGCCTTCCAGCAGGGGTGGCCAATGACACGCGCCCTCTGCCTACTCTGTTTGGAGGAGCCTCGAACTCCTCCCTTCAGGATCAGACACGGTAGTTCGGGGTATTCGAGTGGCTGGCCCTTATCCCGGAAAAAATCCTCAACAGTCTGCCCCGGCTGGACATCGGTGATCCAGGCGGGGGGACTGAGGATCGGATCTGCTTGGGGCAACCTTTTTCCCTTGTAAGTTAAATTCTCCCACAACAGGAGCAACAACCCTTGCGCCTTTCTGCGCGGAGTGTCGTTGGTCCAGGTCGGGGGCCAAAAGCGCCCGACGGATTTGGGAATGTATTCAGCCATCGTGTCCCCTCTACGTGGCCAGTTAGGCGTATAGCCGATGGCTTCACAAGACCTTATATATTCGGAATAACTCTGACCCGGCTCTAGAGGAGGGGGATCAGGTTTAGCTTGCGCGGTGTCGGGCATAGCTAGGAAAATTAAGGGGGTAAAATAATTTTTTATAAAAAATTGAAGATTGATGAAAAATGATTTTTGCCAAGTAAATTGGGCTTTTATAAGGGTAACTTTCTGACTCTTCCAATGGGGCGGTACAAAACACTTTATTTTCGATGGCCAACTTTTGCTTTGACTAGAAAAGTTGGGCATCTGCGTTTTTTGAATGGAGAGGCAGAAATGTGAATAGTATAAGCCATCAACTATTTTTATCTGCTTTTGTTTATTAGATGGTTTAAACAAAAGGAGAGGCACAAGTTGTTTACTTGGCCATAAAATAAGTGTGCTTATTGAAAGAAAAACTTTCGCAGTGTGATGGGGTATGGGTGATTGTGTAACAAAGATTGTTTTTTGAATTTTTTGTGCTTTTAATAGAATGGGCACATCTGCTATTTTAAACTGTAAGTGTTTACCATTCCCTTCTATTGGCCAATTTACAATCGCTGGGTCGGCAACTCTCTTCTTCACTGGGTTGGCGACCCCTTCCCCGCCGGCCAAAGTTTTGAGAAAAAACAATGGGACTAATAGAGTCGCAAATTTTCTAAAAAACTTTAGTTTGAGCCGGAGGAAGAAATAAAACAAAATTAAAAGTGAAATTAAAACAAAGAGAAGGGATATGATAAATCCAATTGGTAGTGCGGGGAAAAGCGAGTACGGGCTGAAATTTGATAAACTCCAGACCGATGTCTTTTGCCCGGACATGGATTGTACTATTTCTCTTTCTTTCCACGGGAGAGGGATAAACATCAACTCTCCTTTAAGTTTAAATTCCGAATCCCCTCCCGGACATTTGGTCGTACAAATAGTATCGATTCTCGATCTGGTGTAGGTAAAAGCGGCAATTCCCTCCGTTCCGTTTTTAGAGCAACGAGTAACGAAGTTAATGCCGTCGGCACACCGGATGTAAGCGAGTGCCGTGCCAAAATCAGTCGTGCAAGTAAAATTCACTTGGACGCCTTTAAGGCACTTATAACACCCACGGACATCCTGGGTGGTGATTTTACACGTTGACTCGGTAATTTCTGATATTAATTGAAAATTTTTCATTTGTAAGTGAATTTGGATAGGGGTATAAGTTTGTTCAACGTAAACTTGTTCCCCCTCTGTCAGAAAGGTGTGCCTGCCGATGTTGAGGGGGAGACGTGCCTCAGGGTCGGCAAGAATCGCCTCCGCATCAAACTCTCGGCACTGACAGATTACTGTATCATTTACGTGGCGACAGTCTCGGCACGCTTCTTCAGAAATGCTACAACCGAAACCTCGGGCACTCGGTAGGTCGGGACATTTTAAGTCTCGAGGTACATCCTTGCCTAAGGCAACAGAAAAACCGTGCGTTAGGAAAGAGGTACCTAAAATTGGTGCCGGAGGGTTCGAAACTGCTATCGGCGTTAATGATATGTTTGTTCCGTGGTGAGTCAGTCCCGGTATTAAAGTCAAAGATTCCTCTAGGACATTATCATTGACTGTAATCGCGAGATCTGCTTTTATGTGATAATCCCATGTTGGACACTCAAATAATTCGTAAACATCAAGGGACATGGGGACTGCGTACCAGCGATAAAAATGACAGCTAGCTGTAGGCAATCCGCATCCCTTGCTCCACATAGCGGACGGCTCGAGACATCCACTAGTACCGACTTTGTCCATTAATTCAACAAGTTCGGGGATATGAGTGTTTGGCCCGACTTGTGAACAAAAGCTTCCTGAGCAAGAGCCGCTAGTCGGGCATCGCCAGACTGAACGGGTATTGATCTGGTAACTTCTTAAATAGGCTATTGTCTTTGGATTGCAGACGAGAGTCAGTGCTTTTAGGGTTAAGGTCAAAGCTCCTAGCACTTCTCCAACTTTATTTTTTATTAGGAGAGTATTTGGCTGGCCAGCAGGCAACAAACTCAATGTTGTTGAGCTGGTGACTGAACAAAATCTAGTGCCATTGTTGACTCGGCAACTCTCGGATTGTGATATTACAGCTACAGTATCCGAGTTGGCGAGTGAAATGGTAAAAGCTAGGAAAAGAGAGAAGATACCGTAACGTGCGAGACGCCTTAGGCTAGCTTGTCTCAATTCCTTACCTTTCTTTTTCACTTCTTTCATGTTTCTAGTCAATTTCCTTATTGGTTCTTTAACTAATAATTTTCTTTTTATTGTTTTTGCACGTTCTCTTTGCCTCCGGAATGCTTTTTTGAATAATTTAAAAAGGAAACCGAAGGGCTTAATGAATTTTTGAATGGCTCCGAAGAGGCAGCTGAGTAAAAGGAGAATGGGAAAGAGAACACTGCAGGCAACAATAGCTGCCATTTTTGGTTTACATCTTGAGTTTAGCAGAAGTTCTAGGCAGAAATTGCAATCTATTAATTGACAGGGGTGGAAGGCAGAACATTGGGCAGAGACTTCGTAAGGATTTTCTCGATTTGTATCCCAAAAGTTTGCCTTGCACTCGTAATTATTCACTAACATTTCCTTAGGCAGAATATGATTAAATTCTGGCTGTCCAGGAAATAAGTGACAATGTTCTGCACAACAGATTTGGATTTTACTTATCTTTTCTGTTGCAAAAATCCGTACACCACGATTGTTACAATGGACTAGGCATCCCAGACAAACAGGACAGCCAGTGCATTCAATAATCGAGCTGGCTGAAATTGTTGAAAATAGTAATGAGGAGAAGCAAAAAACAAGTAAGGCAGCAGCCATTATTGTAGCTTTGCTGCGGGTAATCATTCGATGTTTTGGGGTGGTTGGTGGAATATTAATATTCCTTTCTTGTCCCCCATGAATTGATATTGCAGGAGGAGGAGGGGGATCTTCTTCCGCCTCTTCCTCAAATGGAGATATCTTTTTAGGCATTGTGATACCAGGATCTGGTGGTTCCTTCTCAGGACCAGCAGGGACCTCTGGTTGTATGTTTTCTTTGTCCTTGGATTCGGGTCCGGCCTCGAGTGGGTATATACGATTCACCGGCCTGGTAGTAATTCGACCATTTGGCATGCGAAGTTTTACACTTCGGATGGGTCCTGGTTGGCCGTTTAATTGCTCGATCCGAGCCAAAATCCAAGTATTTCTCGGTTGCATAGAATCTTCGACCAAAACCACGTCCCCGACTTCAGGCGATGATTTAGTCTGAAGACGTGGTCCGGCGTGAATCCATTTAGAATTGTCACGGAGGAGCACTAAATATTCTTTTTTCCAACGTGCCCAGAGGGAGTCTAGGTTCTCTAGAGTCCCTTTCCAGTGTAATAACAACTGTTCGTGAGGTTGTAAATGTTCATGACGTTTTAATTTATTGACGGGGTCAAAATTCAGAATTGAGCCCGGTTGAATAAAATCTATGGGTCTTAGTGGTAATGGAGCACCTTCCCCATCTGACACGTGGGTAAGTGGTCTAGAATTAAGAGCAGCTTCCACTTCGGCGACGAAGGTGGCAAGCTGGTCATAAGGTAGGATCTGCTTCCCTAGTGTACGCCTGAAGCATGTTTTAGCCAGGCCGATCAACCTTTCATAAACGCCTCCGGCCCATGGTGAGAGGGCCGGAATAAATTTCCATTCGATTTTACTGTCAGCCAAAAGCGGTGCTAAAGCAGCGCTGATTGCTTTCTCAGCGAGAACGAAATTTCTTCCGTTGTCGGTGAGAACTCTTTCCGGTCTGCCTCTCCGACTAATAAAGCGACGGAAGACATTTATGAATGAAGCTGCGGTCAGATCAAGTGTTGGTTCGATATAGACCGCTCTTGTTGTGAGGCAGGTGATAAGTACGAGCCAACACTTGACGAGCGCTCCGTTGACTTTAGTAAGTGTAGGCCCGGCGTAATCAATTCCAATTGACTGGAATGGACGCCTTTGTTGAACCCGGTCAGAAGGGAGCGGAGGCATTTCAGGTAAAGCATATTTATAGGAATTCATTTTCCTACAGGCCATACAATCAGAAATGACCCGACGCACTGTCTGACGGGCTTTAGGTTGCCAATAATGATTAAGATATTCTGTGAGTGTCCAATCTACTCCCGCGTGGCATAATTCCTTGTGAATATGAGTTATCACAAGTTTTCCCACATCAGAATTTTTCGGGAGGAGAATTGGGTCGATCATGCCCTCAGGGCTTAAGCTATTAATCATCCGGGTTTGAAGGCAAATGATTTTATCCTTATCTATGATGTGTTTATATCTCAAAAGTTCTTCGGAACATTCATTTTGTTCCCATCTAATTAAATATTTCTCAGCCAAGGTGATGTCCGAGGCTGTTGGAGGCCCATTTTCCGAGACCGATTTTAGGCCAATGGTTGGGGCTCCTTTTATCCCGAGTACAACCTTGATAAACCTGAGTATGTAGAACATAATTCTTCTTGATTTGACCCAGGAACTCGAGCGGGTCAATCGCTGATGACTTTCGCGCGAGGTAACCTGGGCTTGGAGAGATAAAATTTGGTCACTGTCATTTTCTTCTGTTTCATTTGCGATGACTTCCTTGAGGTTAAATGTCTCGAAAGTGGGGTCCTCGGGCCAACTGGAAGTACTTCTCTCTAACCAGTCTGGGCCGGACCACCACAGTCGGTTCTGGTTTAGCTCTTGGGGTGTAAGGCCTCTGGTGGCTAAATCAGCTGGATTTTCATTGGTGCGAATATAATGGAATGTTATGTTGGTATGTTTCTTTATTTCGTCAAGCCTCCTTTGGACAAAGGATGGTTGGCTTTGGGGTGATCTAACCCACGAAAGGGCTATTTGAGAATCACTCCAGAGGTGAATTTGAGTCAAAGGTACGCTTATTTCTTTCTCTACATAAGCCGTAGCTCTGACTCCGATTAGGATAGCAATTAATTCCATTCTTGGTATTGTTAATGTTTTACCGCCTTTCTTTGGCTTCAGGCGATTTTTGGCGAATATCAATGAGGTGGATATCGACTCATTGTTAACTCCTCTAAGGTAAACTGCGGCTGCATAGGCGCAGGAAGAGGCGTCTACAAATGTGTGTAATTCAGTTTCTTGAGGTGTAATTGAGAGTGCCCTCCGGGGAAGAGAAATATTTGTATGTTGCCATCCCTTGAGAAATTTCTCCCAAACGGATGTCTCTTCGTCAGATAGGGAACTATCCCAATCGTGCCCCTCGTCCCAGAGCTTCTGAAAGAAAAGCTTGGCTGGGAGGACTGAGGGGGACAAAAGGCCTAGCGGGTCATAAATGCCGGCTAGTGAGCTGAGAACGGCTCGCCTTGAGACGTTCTTTTTCATGGGTTCGTTGGGTAATTGAAAACTAAGACTGTCTGTGTTGATGTTCCACCTCATCCCGAGAACCTTGGGCTCCTTTGAGTCCAAACGATCTTTCTCGGGAATGGCATTCATCAATTTAGATGAATTGGATGAAAATTCCCGCAAGTTCATTCTTGCATCAGAAAATATCTCTTTTGCCCTACGGCACTTGTCGAGGAGTTCGGACCAGGTTTCAGCCCCTAGGTGTAAATTATCTACGTAGAGGCTGTTGGCTAGCTCTGAGGCGACTCCTGGGCCATGCTTGTCAAGATGGTGGCGAATGACTCCCGCTAAAAGATAGGGGGAACATATAACGCCAAAGGCCACCCGGGCAAAACGATAAACTTGAATATTTTCACCGATGGGGGGCTTTTGAAGGTCTTTCACCCACAAAAATTTGGCGACCTCCCGATCGGCAGGGTGAAGTCCGACCATCAAAAATGCTGATTCAATGTCGGATATGGCGACATATTTGGGTTGGCGGAATCTGATTAATAGTCCGACAAGCTCTGGAAGCAGGACCGGTCCCCGGAGCAGGCAATCATTTAGTGATGGCTGCCCTCGGGGATGGGCGCTGGCGTCGAATACTGGACGTAATTTGTGTGTAATGACCGCGTGATGGGCAAGATAATGTTCTTGGCCTTCCGGGTCCTTTTGAGCTGGTTCGATAATTCCTTGCTTGAGGTAATCAAGGAAGACTTTGTTGTATTTTTCTAATAATTCTTTTGATCGATTAAGGTTGTTGTAGGTTGAACATAGGCGGCTGTAGGCCATTCTATAGTTGCTAGGTAATGGGGCTTTCGGTTCGCGCCATAGCCAGCTAACGGTATATCTTCCTTCTTTGTCTTGAGTAATTGATTTCTTCAATTGGACTATTGCTAGTTGATCATCGTCGGAGGCTGGATTTTCTCGAATACCTATACTTTCGAGATTCCAAAACTCCTCTATTGTGTTTGATTGAGGCATTTGGTCCACACTGTCCTTGCTTACGGTGGCGAGAGAATGCGAAAGTTTCCCTCCCTGAGGGCTCATATCGGATTCTCCTCCAACCACCGGACCAAATGCCGTTTGAATTACAAAGAGCCCGGGTGCGACTTCAGTCCTTCCCATGAAATATTTCCAGAAATGACGGGTGCCGAGCATAATACCCGGGACTTCCGTTGAAAGTTCTATAGCTTTCTGGACTTCAGGAAAATCTGCAACTTGAGTAGGCATTTCGGCTACCCAGCTTGCCATTTCGAATGAAGTGCTTATCTCTTTAGTCCAATTAAGCTCTACCTCCTCCCATTCTCCGTCCTCTCGCTGGATTGAAATAGCATAGGACGGGGAACGAATTCTTATTGGATCACGTAACGTCCCGCCAAAGCCGTGAACTTCAACATCGTCACGGGCTATTTGGGGAGGACGTAGTTGTTTCACCAATGACTTTACAATGTAGCTTAATTGGCTCCCTGGATCGAAAAATACAAATGCAGGGATTTCCTTGTTTGGCTTTTTAGGTGAGGCAATCGCAATCTTTCTTGTCATAAGATATGCGGTTGGCTTTTTGCGAAGATGGGAGTAAGCCATTGCCGTAATTGATTTCTCTGGTTGTACTTGCTGGATATCGCCTGAAGGTTCTGTCAAATTTGAACCTGTGGCGGGACACTTCTCTGAGGTCGCGGCCATTTGAGTAAATTGCTTTTGTGGTTTCTGCTTATTCTCTTGACGTATATTTGCTGGTGGCCGGTTTGACTCGCGGCCTTTCGTACAAACTAACATGTGGTGACCGCCCTGGCATTGCCCACATATTTTAAAAGAGTGGCAATCCCGAGAGATGTGACCTTCATTTAGGCAACGAACACATCGGTTCTGCGCCCTTAGGCGGCGAAAGCGATCTTGCGGTGTGGGATATTTCGGGCATTGAGACGGAAGATGGCCGACAATATCGCACAAAGAACAACGGCGCGGCCCTCTAAACGGGCGGCGGTTTACTTGTCTTGACTGTATCGGCGCCCCGAAAGAGCGCGTTAATTCAGGCGGTCTTCCTTTCTGGGCTACCTTGTTCCTCTGTGCCGGAGGATTAGTTATTTCCTGCCGGACCCTGGTTACGGTAGAGCATCGCTGTACTTCTTCTTTGATCTCAACAATCTCGCGCAGCTCCTTTCGGAGCTGGGCACAATTCCACCGTATTCCAGAACCACGTTCGTTCTCAATTAACTTCGCAACGATTTGCTGGGGTAATTTTGATTTAATTGCGGTCGAGACGAACGGGGACGAATCCACGTGCCCGTACGCCTCGAGCTGGCGACAAATGCGTTCTATGTTGTCGACAAATCCACGAAGAGAATAGGTACTCTCATTGGCTGGGTGCAGATTCATTAGCTCGGCTTCTAAAGCCTCGGTAATGGCTCTGCTGTCTCCATACCGGGATTTAAGCAAATCGAGAGCTCGCGTATAGTTCTCGTTCGAAAGAACGAAACCCGCGACTAACTCCTTGGCAGGGCCCTGGAGGAAGGTAAGCAAATAGCTCATCTTCCTGATATTATCCATAGGGCGCTGGTCAATGTTGGCAGAAAATAATTGCCAAAAGGTTGGCCACTTCTTGGGATCCCCATTAAAGGGATCCAAACGAAGTTCAGGCAACCTAATATCCGGCTGGAAACGACTTACTTGTTGCTGATTGAACTCCTGGTTGACTTGTTGATATTGCTGTTGATTAAATTGTGGATTGACTTGCTGATAAGGTTGTTCATTGAATTGATTGTTGACTTGCTGATAAGGTTGTTGATTAAAATGTTGGTTAATTTGCTCGCTATGAACTGACTGGTGTTCAAGAACAGACTGGTGCTGTTCTTGTTGTTCTGTTTCGGTTAAGGTTTGTCGTGTCCCTTGACTTGCTTGACTGCTCGCCTCATCAGGTTCGGCGAGGAGATACTCAATTTCGTTGAGGACTCCCCTAGCTTGTTCCGCTATTTCCATAAAATGCGGCTGTCTGACTTGTACTACCTCTCCTGCTGCGGGAGGAGGGAAATCCTGATAAATTCGCTCCTCGAAATCCAGGGATTCTCCCTCGAGCCGGTCGATAAGGTTCGACCATTTTTCGTTGAGGTCGTCGACTCGGCTCAGGGTACGCCCGAGGTGATGGTGCTCACCTCGAAGTTGTAAAAGGTCCCGCTCGGCGCCAGCTCTCAGTAGCTCGGTGGCGGCGGCGAGATGATCCTTGAGGGCCTTAAGTGCCGGCCCTAATTGACTCCTGATTGGACCGGATGAAGGCATGTTGGTTCTCGAACTTGATAGGCTAAAGCAGAATTAAAGGCCAAGTTTGGGCTTTAAAGCTGGTTAGGTTGGAAAAATATAAAAATATTTTTAAGTTGATAAAAAGTGGAAAGTTTGCACTTTTTATTTTATTTTTAGTAAATATGTGTAAGAATGTGACTGCCCGTGCAAGCAGTGACAAAAGAAAGAAAAAGGAGCGATGTCCCGCGAAAGGGATGAGCAATCGCTTTTGTAAGTTGTGTAGTGGCTGGCTAGAGCCAAAAATGTAAAATGTGCAGTCAAAGGAAGTGTTGACTGCAGGTGGCCACTTCGGGGGGCAAAAAACTAATGATCGCCTGAAAAGGGGAAAAGTCACTAGAAAAACTAATGGGCAACAAAGAGTTGGCCAAAGTTAAAGAAAAATGTGCAGTCAATAGAAAGGTTGACTGCAAATGTTGATTTTGCCGCTTTGGGGGCAAAAAACTAGTTTCTGCCTGAAAAGAGCAAAGACACCAGAAAAAATGTATTGGGCAACGAAAAGTTGGCCAAAGTACAGTGACGGCCAAAACAATGGCTGAAACACTGACTGGAATGTACTTGGCGGGTAATTTGCCAAATAAATGTGATGGCCCTGCTTGGGGCAAAAGATCACCGGACAATAAATATAAATTGGCCGGATAAGGTAAATTGGCAGGCTATTGGCCAATTAGAGTGACGGCCCTGCACGGGGCGGCAGATCACTCAGAAATGTGTTGAGGCCCGGCTTGGGGCAATGGTAAAGCAGAGCAACTAAAAAGTTGGTCTGGTTTGTATAAAAGTACGGGGGCAGTGCGATTGGACTGCCAAGACCCGTACGGGGCTCCAAAATTTAATGTGCTGAAAAGTATAGGTGCACAATACCTCGATAACTCAATTGAGGAGGGACAGGAGGAATTCGATCAGAACGAATTGCTCCTTAGTTCTTATGGTCGACGGAGATATCCAATCTCCAGAAAAACAAGTCCCTAAGAAAAACACAAACGAAACACAGAACACAATTAAAAAATATTTATTTAATTAAAATAATATTATAATTGAAGTGCCTCGGGGGAATATAAGCCGAGCACAAAGTGGGGCTGCAGGTCAACAAAGCAGGCCCTTGTGGTCTTAAAAATATATTGAAATTCGAGCAAGTTAAAAAGGTTGGTTGGAATTGATTGGCAGGGCTCAAAAAGCGCTGGCAATCAAAAAGCAAGCAAGTCGGAGAAAAGCAAGTAGAAAATGAATTACCAAACAAGTGATTAAAGGGAGTTGGCCAAAGCATTAAATAGGGGACAAAAAATGGGCGGTAGGAAAACAATGTTTAAAAGAAAAAGTAAATTGTGAAAATGTGTTTTGGAGCGGGGAGAGATAAAAAATATTAAAATATAAATTAATAAAAATAAATTGGGATTTAAAGTGCCCTTTTGGGCACAATTATCATCTTTTTTGATTTCAGTAAATATGTCTTTTATTTCCTTTTGTGAAAACGCTAAAATTGTTTAATATTTTATTAAATGCTCAAAAGCCTCAGTATCTTGTCTCGAAAGAAACTTGATGCTTTTATATTTTTTCCTGGATTATGTCGGATTATGTCGGATTATGCCTTATGTATTATGCCGTATGTCGGCACTTATTTTCAAATGTTTTTACTAGAGATCGGTATTTTCAAAAATCCTGGATCTGGATGGTCACTTTCTAGTCAAATTTAATCCAGGAAATGTGGATTAGGTAAATTAATTAGATTAGGTAAAAAAAACTAAATCCATCTGGACTCTGGATTTAGGTTAATATCCTGTACAAGATTCTGGATCTGGATCCAGAAAAAATCCAGACTGGATCCAGATTCCAGACCGATCCCTAGTTTTTACTAACAAACCCTACTAAAAAACCATAAATTATCTTTAACCCGGCAAGAGATCTATTAAAAATTAGAAGACCAGGGTGTTTAATACAAGTTGGGTGACAACCGAAAAATGTATAACTTAATTAAGAGGTGCATACACTTTTTGGCTCTATCTTAGGACATGCGTCCCATGAAAGTATATGCGCCCTCTTTTTCCTTAATAAAGTTTAGAATTTACTTTATTAATATTGTAATCTTTAAAATTAACGAACCACATGGAATAATCTGTTTTTTAAAAACTGTTTTTGGTAAATTTGTTTGCAGATCAGCAACTTTTTTCATTATGTTTTCCTTTGGGTTTATTTGATCTTTTTTTAAATTATTTTGCACATTTTTTAAAGTTGATCGTTGAGTTGATTGTCTTTTATTTTTATGGCGAGTTTTTCTTTCGGATGTGTTAATTTCGCTTAAAAATTTAATCGAAGGTGTTATCCTTACTGTGCTTTTACATGAGGTTCCTTTCTTTAAATTTGTATAAAATTTATTGATGGAGGATGTTTGGTTTAAATTAATTTTATCATCAATAACACGGATAGTATTAAGGGTGGATATGCAGAAAAAAATTAATAAAAATATAAAAATATTCATCCAAAATATGTTATTTTCGATCTAAAATTTTTAAATTAAAATATAAAGAGGGGTTAAAAGTTTAGCCCCGAGCAGCGGCCGATCTTGCGACTTCCTGAGATTCAGTGGATTAACTTTCTGTGGATTTTAAACCTCTGTTTAATATGCGATTTAAATTCTGACCCTTCTGGATCTCCCATCCAAATTATTAGAGATCAGTTAAATTGCACTCCTAAGATCCCTTAACGTGAAAGTTTCAAATAATCGAACGTAAAGGATCTAACGGGATTAATCAAGTAAATCCCTGAATCCCGATAATCCTGTTTATCGCTCAAACTCTGTGATTAGAGGACGGGATGCCGTAAAATCCCGTAAGTATTCTCCATAATATCTAATAATTACATTAATATGTATGATAAAAACTATTTCGTTGAAAATATTTATATAAAATTATTTAAAAGAATTTAATTTAATTAATTTACAAATAGAATTATTAAATTAAAAATTAATTTTAAATTTTTCTTTTAATAAAGAAAGGAAGAGGAAATAAAATTTAATAATTTAGCTGCCAGGAAGAAGCATGTGCCATCGATTATTTAAATTTTTAAACAATGCGAATCGAATAAACGGAAGTAATGCCTTGCAATTAAAAAATTGATTTTAAATTTAATAAATGTTGTTAAAATAAAATTTGTTTATATAAACATTGCTTAAAAATATAATTATTATATTTTAAAAATATAATTATCTATAAAAATAAGAAGAACATGAACCTCTACATTCTATTTTCGAGAAATTATATCTGTAGTGCGACACTTACGGATCGACATGTACGGTTGCGGACTGACATCTGCAGACCGTTGTTGGGTAAAAATTATTAAAATTTTCAAAATGAAAAAAAATTTTCAAAAAAATACCAACAAGAATCGTTGATTTGGCATCAAGAACCATTGAAAAATCAACAGAGGAGACTCATTAAAAAATATAAGCCTCACTAATATAAGCCCATCCAAACTAATATAAGGTTACTTTTTTTGACCGAACCGGAACCGGAACTTGAATAGTTTTGCTAACAACTTGTAAAAAATTGCATTTTAAAAGGGTTGTCTGTTTCAACAATTTCTTCGGATAACCGAAAAAATTTAATAAGAATATCGCGAAGAACACTTTAAATCATCGTCAATAAAAATAAACTTTATTCGAGAAAGTAACGATAAAAAATAAAATTAATTAATTAAAAGCCATTTTTAAACTTAGTTTATACAAAAAAATTGAAAATACCGTATTTCCTCTAAAATAGCCCCATGGGGTTATTTTTTTCGATCAACCTCTAGAGGGGGGCTATTTTAGAGGGTGGGGCTATTTTTTTCGATGCCTAAATTTTTTGAAAACTAAAATTTTTTTACCAAATTTTGAATAATATTTTTCTAAAATTTAATAGAATTCATCACAATCTAAAAGACTCTTAACAAAAATCCCTGCCCTAAACTTCCATCAAGTACTCATCAGTCGTCAAAATCCAATTTGAGGGTATTAAGGTGGATATACGCGGATTTGAGATATCAGGAATTGGTAGCTATCGGGCAATAAATTGAATAAAAATGGGAAAAATATCTTTTGATTCATATCTCTTTTAATTCGCAAATTCCCTCCTAATACCTAATATTCTCTAAATCCTCGAATCCATATTAATCCACCGCTATCCCTTAATCCATCAGAATCCCATTATATCCCTTCAAAGCCCCGATATCCTCCATAATCATTTCTAATCTTATTGAAATATAGAGATTCAAGAGTTAGAGGAAATACGGTATTTTAGAGGAAATACGGTATTTAACAATAAATTCCCTTAAAATTCTCAATAATTTTTGTAAAATAAATTAATTTCTACTCAAAATTAAATTTCTTTATTTGTTACTCCCGGAAAGAAATAAAAATTTTTACAAAGAGTTGATAGAGTTTCTGGTACCTTTAAACAATTAAATATTTTTAAATTAATCCAAAAAATACTTGTTTATATTTTCCACCAGAATTTGACTCTTTCTTGGCAACTTCACTTTTTACATAAGTTAACATTTTTAAAATATCATCAGTTTTTGCTCTTTTACTAAATACTTCACATAATGTTTGAATAAACCTTTAAATTGGTGATTATTAGGGTTGGACAAAATATGCGAAAAAGCCCAAAATACGAAAAAGCCCAAAATATGCACTAAAATATGAAAAATTCCTGAAAAAAGCACCAAATATGCGCAAATAATAGTGAAAATGTTCTTTAAAAATCACTATTTTAAGTAAAAAACACAAATTTAGCCTTTAAAATTGCAATTTAAAAGCACTTCATAGAGATTTTATTGATTTTGAAAAAAAAATTTTTAAATTTCTCGAAAAATTTTAGGAAAAAATTTTCCAAAAAAATTTTCGAAGAATTTTTTTCAAAAAATTTTTATAAAAAAATTTTTTGCCGAAAAAAAATCCAAAATTTTTAAAAATTTGCAAAATTTTTACTAAATTTATCAAAAAATGCCGAAATATGGACCAAAATATGCAAAATTTGCCAAAATATGCACCAATATGCAAATATGCACGTGAGGGCCGAAATATGCAAATATATGCATTAAGAACCGGGTCCTAAAGTGCTCGGACCAATGTAAAAACACCATTTTTGGGCTTCCCACATCAAAGCATATCCGCACACAAAACATGCATTTGCATGTTTTGTCCAACCCTAGTGATTATTAAATAATTAATTCTAGCTTTAAGATAAATCTATTATAAATTATTTTGAAGGAGGAAAGAGATACAAAACGATTTTTTGTATGTTTTATTCGACTCAGCTCATCAAGCTTATTTGAATGAGCCATTATTTTGTAAACTTTTTAACCATAAAAGATTGCCTCAGTGGTATTTTAATCTTTAGGGGCCGGTATCTCTGTCGAATTATTTTGCCAAAAACGTTTACTCCCCCATAGGGTTTTTCGATTTTCGACGACATATACCTATTTAGATCTACAGGCATCTCAGATTAAAAGAGTGGTACCGTTCGACTCACACCATTTATTACCCTATTATGGCATTTTGAGCATTAATGTAAGGGAGGTGATAGAACGGAGAAGTACCAAAATCCCTCAATTAAACTAAAACAACACCAATAATTTTCAATCCCTACCAAGTCCCAGTAGCTGAATTACGCCAAGAGACGTTGTAGGAAGTTGTAGCAGAAGCTATCAAAATATCTGCAAATGTTGGCACTTTTTCTATTTTTAGTCTTTTTTGTGATCTATTGCCTTTAGAAAAATATATAAATAATTGGTACTTATCGGTTATACGTCCACAAACTGAGTGCCAGCCGAATTTGATCGGCTTTAACTTTTTGTTTCTTGATCCAATTCAAAAAAATCTTATTTTATTCAAAAACCCTCGAAACGAGGAATCTTTTTCTAACATAATGGATCAGTCCCATCACCTGTTAAAATGTTATAACCCGATAAATGTGAAAAACACCAAATAACTGGACTTATTGTGTTATAACTTTTAAATAAGTGATCATACTTGATCTATGCTATAGAAAAAATGTACCGCTTATCGAGTGCTTTCGAATGATATAAGATTTATTTGAATTTTATCAAGCCCGAAAAAGTTATAGCCAATCAATGTCTGATGGCACTCAGTTTGTGGGCGTATAACCGATAAGTATTACTAATTCTTATGTTGTCTTTTTACCTTGACTTTCATTAAAATAATTTTGAGAATTTGGTGATGGTGCATTTTGAAAGATTGAGGAAGCATTTAATGGATTATTGTTATTATTAGGTTTAATATATTTAGAAAAAATTGAAAATAATGGAGGAAATGATGGACCATCTACACCCTCCTCTGATTCAATTGTATATTCTACACCTGGATCAAAATTCTCTTAAAAATTATTTTTTTCTTTTTTAAATTAATTAATTTAAAAACCTCCTCTACAAGCCTGGACTATAAATATTTTTGGTTTTCCTATTAATTTTGGTGCATTTTTTGAGTTTAGACACGATACAAAAGAATGGAAGTTGACAGGCATTTCATCAACTCCTAATAAATGGTCATACACACCGTGGCTCAGTACAACCTTTTAAATTTAAAAAATATTTTTTTGCATTTTTGGGTAATACTTCGTCATACCCCCCCCCCTTTTTTTCCTGTCTTCCTGACCATTTTTAGCTTTTTTGTCTGATATATAATTCATATATCATTCGAAAGAGCTGTGTGAACTGGTTAGAATGATCCCATGTTCGGTTAGATTTGGCGATTCTGAATAATATTATTTAGCACGATATTAAAATAAATGGTCAAAACTATGTTGATTCATGTCAGATTTCTTAGAATTTAGTAGCATTGCTTTATAATTTTTAATAAAAAATTTAAAAATGGTAAAAATAGAACAGTAAGAAAGGGGGCGTCAGCCGATGTATTGTGTACCATTTTTTATTTTAAATTATTAATTTATGTAATAAAAAATATTTAAATTTTTTAATATAGAAAATACCACAATAGCACTATCACATTTTAAATGCTCCTCTCTTTCAGCAAATTTTCGAATTGTAATCCACATTTGCTAAAATTATATACAGTGCTCAAATTTCTACCCTTGTTTTTGCCATAACTTTCTTCAAAGGCAATGAAAATTGATAATTCAAATTTTATTTCATTCCCAACACTTTAAGAAAATTTTTGGTAATAAATAATAGAAATTTGGTTCACCGATTGTAAAGATATACACATCCGAGCATCTAAGCGCTTCAAAAAATATTTTATCACGACAAAGTTTACATTTCTACTTCATATAACTTTGCCAATGTCATCCGATATTACTAATCTTTGTCCATTCGACTCGTCTGACGAGCAGCATTAGATAGTTCATAATTAGATTTTCGAAAATTTCGCCTAAAAATGTGAAATTTAGCATCTAGTTCCCAAGCTATCTTTCAAAAAATAAAAATTAATTAGCAATTTTCATTGACTTTGATGAAAGTTATGGCAAAAAGCAAAAGGGGCGGAAGCACCTCGTATTTATTTTAAAATTACCTGGGCAGTTAAATCCCTTTCACAAATAATTTTATACCCAAGTTGTTTAAAAAGATTACATAAACTAAATTCATCAACTTGTGTACCTTCCCGATTTTGTTTATTTATAAATTTGTAATTATTTATAATTAGAGCCAGTCCTCTTGGAGTGGAAAAATTTTGATAAATCTAAAAATATTTTTTAAAATTAATAATTGTTTGTATATGTAGAAGGGTAGGCGTCCAATCGCACTTTTATACGTTCAATCAACCTTTATAAGTCTAATAAAAAGTTTATAAGTCCACAAAAATTTTTATGCGTCAAATGAAAGTTTATGCGTCCAATCACATTCTTTAAGTACCCGATTCTACACTAAATTACCATAAAATCCATGTAAATAAAAATCTCTACTCACCCAGAGTTATGATGCCTCATTCACCTGACCATAGTAGGTTTTAAGAGATAGAACCGGGTACTTAATAAATGTGATTGGTAGAGCGTGTTTTTTTAGGTTTTTACCTATTTTTTTTGCGAACAGCCCTTGATGAGATTAGTCGAAAAAACACTGTTTTACCGCATAGTGTAACGTACTTTTCGAGTTATTAAAACCTAAAAAACCTATTTCGGCCTTTTCGGACCTAAAACCTATTTTGAGCCTATTTCGACCTTTTTTGGACCTATTCTAGGTTTTTTGAAAATTTTTCTTAAAATTTGATTATTTTTAGTCAATTTGCGCCAAATCTACCATCGTACTGGAACTGCCCTCGAAAATTGACGGGTTAGCATTTATATTAGACAGTTCAGTGATTTTCCTGACTATTGAACTTTAATTCATACACCATTTTGGTCTACAAATTTTTTTAAATTTTTATTTGTTTATTTGGGAATCTTGACTTGAGTCCGGGGCCGGAAACCGGGTATTTTGATAAAATCCGGTTTTTCCGGGTTTATGGCCCGGAAGCCCGGCCCGGGTCCAAGTTTGAGTAAATTTTAAATAGAACTCTGACTTCTTGGCCAATCTAGCTCCTTAAACATCCAAAAAAAGGAAAAATTTTCCTCTGCCTTCAAATACTTCGGTATTTAGGGTTAGACTTTGTTAAATCACTCAAATTTCGATAAATTTCTATTTAAAATTAAAAAATATCATAAAAAAGTTCAAATTTAGTAAATGTGACATCATAAATGTTTTAATTTCAACCAAAATTAGAACCTATTTAGTCAAAATTTGGACCTATTTTGACCTTTTTCAACCTATTTCGGACCTATTTTGAAGATTTTTTGGACCTAAATAGGATCCTATTTCACGATTTTTTGGACCTAAAAAAACACGCTCTAGTGATTGGACGTATAAAAATTTGTTAGGACGTATGAACTTTTTATTGGAGGCATAGATGTTGATTGGTTGTATAAAGGGGTTTTAGTTTATACTACAGTCATATCTTGTCTCAGAAATTTACTTAATAATATAATTATTTAAAAATATATTACTTCATTTTTATGAGTTCTATAATAATTTATTATATCAGTATTAGAGGCTGAGTCAACATTCTCAACTTTAAATAAATTATTAAATAATAGCTCCTTAGGTATATTTCTATTATTTTTATTTATTTCTTCATTATAATGTATAGTTTTATGTAATACCATTCTCCAACATTTTTCAATCCATTTTAAATTGGATAATTCATAAAAAATACTTTAAAATTATAATAAAAGTATGTAAATTTATATTTGTATAACGCATTTTTTCTTATTTTTCTCCCTATAATACTGAGGAAGAAGTGCTTTTTCAATATTTTTGAGGTTTGCCAGCATATAATTAAGTGTTCTAAACCCGAATATGTGTTCAAATTATATCTGAATAATCAGAATTTGAACACATATTCGGATTTAGGAACTTAATTACATGCTGGCAAACCTCAAAAATGTTGATAAAGCACTTCTTTCTCGGTATTCCAGGGAGAAGAAAATGAGAAAAAATGCGTCACACAAACTTAACTTTTACCTAAATTATTTTTAAAGAAATTAATTATTATTTTACCTAAACATTTTAAATTGTTTTGTTAATAAAAGTGTTAAACAAAAGCAGTCATATGCATGAATTGGCTGATATTTTGAAGTTAATATTTTAATTAAAAATTCATTTTCATTCATTTCAAAATTATTTAAATTTAAATTTTTAAAAATTCTCCAAATATTTAATTGTTCTAAAATTGTAGAAACATCCAATAAATTCAAATTTATTAATTTAAAATGCTTCTTTACAAATTCTATTTTAATTTCTAAATTAATCTAGAATAAAATTACATATTTAATTTAAAAAATATAATTAAATACTTGATTTTCAAATGGAGGCAGAGTAATTTTTACAGGATGAGATAATGAAGCATTTAATTTAAATAACCTTTCAAATCTGTAAAATATTTTTAAAAATCGTAAAAGTTTTTTATAGAAAGTATTCTTTATTTTTTTAATTTAAAATTATTATTAGAGATCGGATTTTTAAGGTATAACTTATCATTTCATGTAATAGTTAAAATGTTAGACGTTAAAATTTGTTCAAATCCAATAAAAACCTTAAATAATAACATTTTCGTTGTGTCAAAAGACTGTATCTTCGGCTCTGTATCCAAGTAAATGTTAGATAATTCAGAAATTCTTGATTATTTTTGTTCCTTATTTAGTTCTCTTTCAATAAGCTTTATTTGATCTCATTAACTTTAGTTTGAATAAAGTTATGGCATGAATAGTTTGTCCTAAACTTTTTAGGTCACCCTGTATTTTTGCAATCTATTTCTCAAATTTTCCATCTAAGTTAGCATTTTTTAAAATTTATTTAGGTACCATTTTAAGGTTTTACAACTTAAAAATCCAATCCCTAATTATTATTATTTGTATTTATTACCTTATCATATCAACTAAATGTGTCTGAAGAAATTTACAAAAACAAAATAAATTCCCGCAATTAATTAATGCATTATAAAAATTAATTAAAAATTTTTGATCTTCATTTTTTAAAATATTTAATAAAGATTTAGTCAATTTTAAATCTGTTCCAATACATTTATTAAAAATTTCCGGGGTTTCATTTTCATTAATTAAATAATTTAAAATTGAAGAAATATTTGGTAATATTTCTTGAATAATTTCTGCTGATTCTTGTTCCAAATATTTATTTAATATTGAAAAGTATGTTGTTACGGACATTTAATAAATATTTTTTGAATTTACTTTGTATTAATTATGGTTTTAAAATAATCCTTAAAATAATTAAAATTATTTCTGAACTTTATTAGATCGCTTTATCTAAATATTCTATAACTAAGGCTAGGATTTTTAGGCACGATAAGGCTTAATCTAGGACTATATAGGAAAAACTGCCTAAATAGTCACTTATTAAAGACATTTAATATAAACAATAAAATGTTAAATAAATTAATTTTGTCAAATTTATAGTTTATTATGTTATCAAAATAATTTGTAAAAATTTTGGGGAATAAAATTTTTTGACAAAATTTTTGACAAAATTTTTGTGAAAAAAATTACTAAAAAATTATTTTTAGTAAATAAATTTACAAAAATGCCCAAATATGCTCAAATTTTAGTAAAAATATGCAAAATAGGCGTTAAAATAGACAATTTGGGCAACGATAAAAGTAGTTCGAATGTCAATTTCATCAAAATAACAATAGCTTTGGAAGTTTCAGCATCAGGCCTATCTAAGAAAAAACAGGCATTTGCCTAAAAATACTGGCCCTATTTATAACAAAATAGGGACAATGTTTAATAATTAAAAATGTTTGTAAATATTAATTTTCGAAATACGAGAAAAAATGTGTAGAAAACAATATATGTAACTGGAAACAATCGTTGCGCGTGCTTCAAGGTCAAATGAAGAGGAATAGTATAGCTTTGAAATAAAGGACAATAATTAAAAAAAATGTCCCTTTCAATTCAAAATTTTATTTTTTAATTAGATTATTTTTAAAGTATTTCTTAAATAATTATTAAAACACGAACCCAGGCTCAAAATTCAACCCAGCCCTGAAATTCAACCCTGGCTCCCGAGCTCGGGGAGCTACCACATTTAGAAAACAAATTGATAAATATTAAAAACTTTTGAGTTAAAAAAGAAAAAAAAAACGATTTAAAAAATTATTAAAAACATATCAGAATTGAATATACCGTTCTATACCGCTAATAATATACCGCTCTAATAAATACCTAGGGTAATAATTTTAACCTTTCACTGGGAGGTTAATTATCTATGAGACGGTAATTATAATAATAAAAGAAAATATCTTTGTTTATTTAAATAAATTAAATTCTATCTCCATTAATAATTTAATATTTTTGCGTATATCTTTTAGGAATTACAAGTTTAGTAAAATATTGGGGTAAGGCTCTTTAAAAAATATTTTCGACCCCTTATGGATATTTTAAAATTTTTGTTTTAGAATTAATTAAAAGTCCTTGAAATTTGCTGAAAATAGCAAAAATTTTATTTTCCAAAAAAAATTCCAAAGAGAGATACAGCCGGTTAAAATTCCAAAGTGACTTGAAAGGGATTTTATGGGGCATCTAGAGCATTTTAATTTGAAAATTTTTTTTAATTTTTTTGAAAAAATTAAAAAATTAGCTCGGTTAGAAACTAACTTATTTTTTCCTCAATATTAGTCCAGATACACAAAAATATTTGACTTTTTAAATTTTCTTTCATAAATTTAATCAGAATTTTATTTTTGTTTAAAGCTCTCTATTAAATAATTCTCTCTATTTTTTATTTAAGAATTAGAAAACTCAGAAAAAATGCTAAATTTGAAACAAATGTTCTTGTAATTTTGAAATAAAAATAAATTAATATTAATTAGAGTATAAAATTAGAAAATGAAAGAAAATTGTTAAAGCAATTTATTTTTAAATGTAAAATAAAAATTATTTTAATACTCCTTAAAATAAAAATTCGAGTAATTCTTTATAAATATTTTCAAATCAAATTATTATAATTTAAAAAAATATTTTATTGTTGAATATGTAATTCTGATTAAAATAATTAACAATTTTTAAAATAAAATTTAATTTTGGCGAAGAGTAAAGTGTCCCATTTGACCTTCCCATTTCCCCTATTTATTTTGAATAATTATTGGGTAATGGACAAACTATAGGGGTGATTAAAATATAGGTATTTTTAAAAATCATTAGATAAATAGAGATTGTTGAAGATATAATAATAAGCGTTTAAAACTATTAAATTAAAGAAAAAGATAATATAAATGATAATTAAAGTAAAATTAAAAATCCTTTGATTATTTCAATTTTTGGCAAAATCCTAAGGAATTTTATTTTTCTTGAAGTGTTAAAACCTGAGAAAAAGCAAAATAAACTTATTGTTGCTAAAAAAAATAATAAAAAGTAAAAATAATAAAATAATTGCACCCCAATACATAGTACCCCAATCTTCCATTAATTAACAATATTAACTACCGTATTTGCTCAAATAATTATTCTTTATAATTATTGTTCTCTCACTAAAGGGGGTAATTAATAGGAAGGGAATAATCTGCCTAATTTCAGATTTGTTATTTTGAAATGAGAGTAAAAATAAATTATTTTCGAAAAGTGATATAAAAATTATTAGTTTTCAATAGTTTTGTTATTGTTCCCGTCCACAAAAATTAATGGAATTTTGGAGAGGAGGGTAGAAAAATGCTGATGCGCCATTTCTTTTTGTGGAGGAAGTATTCTTGAATAATAGTTCAATTTCCTCTCGTTTCTAATATATCCTCTACAAAAGCAGATGGTCAAAATGAGGGGGATTGATTGAGGCGGGAGAGCGGGATTTCTTTCTGCCCGATGATTTTGAAAAGAAAAAAGGGCAGAAAATGACATTGAAGGAAATTGAGGGTATGAAAATTGAGAGAGAAAAAGGAGATGTTATTAGGAGACTAATGGCCGAATAGATGCACATCTGCTATTTATTCGAAAAGAATTTGTACAATAAAAAATTTTGGAGAAAAATACAAAAAATTGAGAGAAGGAATAATAATTAGGAATGGGATAAAAAATAGAAAAGAATTTTTTAGAGGTCAATTCATTAAAACGGAATTGAGTAAACACCAGAATTCTTATTAAAAGAAATTTGTAATGGAACTGAGAATTCTATTAAATGTGTTTTTCCTTTAGTGAATTAAATTATTTAATTTTTAAATTTAAAATAAAAAATAAATTTACATATTTTTAATTTACAAGGTGACCATAAAAGTTCAGGCCGCAATTTTTATCGCGGAACTTTATACAAATTAACGAGTAATTTAAAGGTTTCACATCCTGATATTATTATTCATATCGACACTCCACTTTGCTAAAGACGAGAATACTTTCCAAGTCGGGTTTTACAGGACGGACCTAAAAGTTACTAAATTAGTCAGAAAAATTTAATTATAATAAAACTAATAAATATATACTTAACATAAAAATGGATGAATAATCAGAATTTTTGCTAGATAATTTTATTTATTTTCCTAAATTTTTTTTATTTTTTATTTTATTTTTTATTATCTACATAATTTTATTAGATCTAAATTTATAATTTACATTAAAAAGTTAACGATAAAAATAATTTGTACAAGGGTTTACTTTTATAAAAACTGGCAAATAAAATTAATCATAAAATTATTAATCATAAAATTAACCAAAAATAAACTAAATATTTGTACCGGAAATAATAAAGTAATGATAACATCAGTTTAAAAATATTTATCTGAATTAATCATATTTAAACGCGAAAATTTATTAATAATTTACAGAAATTTATTTTTTTTATCCACTACTACATAATAAATATAATATTTTTTACATTTTATTTTGCCAGGTTAAAATTTGATTTTAATCTAACAATTCTTTAATTTATTTAAGATTTTTTTCTTTATATTTCAATCTAAAGAGTAGGAAAATTTATTTGTCCATTATCGTCATTTTTTGTAAAATTTTGCCAAAAATTACCAAATTTCCTCAAAATTTTGAAATTTTTCGGTCAAAAATTTTTTTATAAAATTTTCGAGTAATTTTTTTCAATAAACTTTTTGGAAAAGTTTTTTCAACACAATTTTTTGCATAAATTCTAAGTCCATAAGATCTATTGGACGATCATTTAGCTTGATTTTCCAGTCTTTTGAATTATAATAATTGGTATAGATTTTATAGGTTTCAAAATTCTCAGATAAATTTTATATTCAGAAAGATAGTCCTCTATTTCAACTTCGTTTAAAGATAGGAAGAATAAAGAAGACCAACACCTCAAGACCTACATCCTGAAGACCTACACCCGAAGACTTATTGGCAGTGAAGACCTACTCTCTCAATGCCAAATTACCCTGAAGACCTACAAATTTTTGATCAACAATTTTAATCGGTGTGCCTGAGGAATCAAGAAGGGAAAGGAGACTTGTGGTGATTAATAGGATATCGTGGAATTGAGGGATTAAACGGGATTTTGAGGGATTAATGGATGAAATCGGTGGATGTGGATGTATAAAAGGGGATTAAGGGAGATATAGATGGGTTTGGGGATTAAATGGGATAAAGGGGGATATCGATGGATAAAGGGGATATCAATAGATTTAGGGATATCGGTGGATTTAGAGGGATTAAATGCGTTAATAAAGGATTAAGGGGAATAACAGTAGTTTTTGGATGTCAGGAGATTTGAATGGATATCGCGAATATCACGAGATTCCCTTAATCCTGCCTAATCCCACTTTATCCCATTTAATCCCTCCAAATCCACAGATATCACTCGTAATCCTTCCAATTCCCCTTTGTCCTTCTTAATCCCACGATTAAACTTGTAAGGAAAAAAATAAAAAAAAATCTGTTGATCAAGAAGTTGTAGGTCTTCAGTGTAATACGGCATTGAGGGTGTCAATAGGTCTTCAAAGTGTAGGTCTACGGAGTGTAGGTCTTCAGGGGTTGACTCGGAAAGCAGTATTAAACAATCTCTTAGGGAGCTATATGAGTTTATGAGGCCATTTCTCATCGCTGAATTCTAAGCCGATATGCAAGTATTCATTGAAAATCACCCTACCCTTTCAATGTTGAATTCTAATTCTATGTTTTTTTTAGATTTTTGAACTATTCAAATTTTTTTCTACAATATTTAAAATTAAAAAAATGATTCAATGCTTTTGGGGATTCGCATTTAATGTCATAATTGGAACTTATGTATTGTTAACTTGTGATAATGTAAAATTTTTGATAATGTTTAAAAATTGAAATATTACTTGGACCTAGAGTATCGTGTAATTTATCGATGGATACTTAGACAATTTAGTATAATTAGTACTTTCTAAATTGTGTTAATTTCTAAAAATTTTATATTTTTTTGTCAAATTATATATATTTAAAAAATCTTGACAAACTGAGTCGAATGTTACCAAGACCAATAAGCCGTCCTAAACGATCTTTTCGAAATTTGTGGCCCGAAATAATGAAAAACTCGTCACCGAGCTGAAAATATTTCTGGGTATAAAACAAAAATCCGTTTTTAGTACTACCTTTATTTGAACAAGTTTTGACAAATTTATGATTAAAATTAAACTAACCTCATTGGAGTCGGCGAGAAGCAGTAAAACCCCAAGCCTTGCTTGGGGTTTTGCGGCATGCGTCTCACTGGGTCAATGTTTGTCAGATTTTAAATGATTTAACATAAGTTTTACACAAAAAATGTAACACATAAAGTAGTACAGAATTCTATTTATTATTTGCTTTAGGATGATATCACAAAGAAAAATCCGTTAATGCCTGTTAAAGACTTTTGCGTGGAATCAACCATTTATGGTAAAGGAGAAGCGGAAGTTGGCCGATTTCCGGTGCTTGTGAGCTTCATCAGTAAGTTTTCTAGAGCTGTCCAAGACTTTTGAGTAGAGTCCTTTCTCAAAACTTTTTTGTGGGTTTTTCGGTTTTGTCCTTAGGGTAGGCTGTTCTTGGTCTCGCTTTTAAGAGCTTTTGAAAATAACCCCTAAAGACTGGGAAACAATAAATATACAGATAAAGATGGTAAGCGTTAGTTTCGGTACGGACGGTATTTTTCCCGGTATTTAATTTTGATAAATAAAATATAGAAGAAAAGCAACATTGCAGCCGCATTGAATATATACATGCAAATATAACCAAAAGTCATTCAGAAGATAAAGAAGTTAATAGAATTTATAATGAGAAAGAAACAATATCAAAAATATATGTCGAAAAACTTTTAAGAGGAACTATTTATGATATTCAAGGCAAAATAATATTAAATTTCAGTCCAGTAAGTACATATTTACAGTTAAAAATTGAATTATCGTCGTAATTAAATAATAATAGGTAGTTAAAAATTAAATTAAAATCATTCGTAATATTTTTTAACATTAAATAGTAACTATAAATTGTTATTTATAGGAAAAATAATTTTCTTAAATAAAAAATTGGCTGTAGTGTAGTATAGCGGTGGTAAAATTCAATCGAGCTGATTTTGGTGTCATCTGACTCAGCTCAAAGAGCCCTTTCGAATGTGCTATTATTTGCATTTTCAAATTTTTCACCACAAAATCGACCTTACTCCCACTATGGTTTTTCAATATTCCCGGACCTATAACTCGGTCTGCAATTAATTTATATAGAAGAGAGTGGTACCGTTACTCAGCTCGTCGAGGCGAATCAAATGACATATGTTACGTCCCGAACTTTTACAATTGGTACACTACACTAAATCCAAAAAGATATTTATTACATGTTTTTTAACAAAGAAATAATTTTTATCAAAAAATTTTTATTCTTAAACAACATATATTATATAGAATTTTGCTATATACATATAAATTTCTATATTTTTTTAGCCTGAACCAATTAAAAAAGAAAGAGATGGTGCTATGTGCGGTATGGTTACCGCCATAATCAGTAAATTGACAAATACAGCACCTCCTAGAGGTATTATATATTTATTATATTTATTATTTATTCACCTCCACCTAATTCTATGGATCTTAATAATTTAGAATTAACATTTTATTATTTCCCAATTTGGGGTCAACCTTTACATTCTATAATAAACTTTAAGTTCTAAGATTCTTTAATAAATTCTCTTAATGTGATATTTGCAGTATTTAAATATAAGGACATAAATTTTCAGATACTGCTGTAATTTGTGATCTATATCTTGGCGGGCATTTGTTAGAGGTCGAAGATCTACGTGTTAAATTATTTGCGGCGAGAGCTTCTCATATAAAAAAGGTAATTCTAGATTATAAATTAAAAGTACTATTAAAAGAATATTTAAAAGTACTATTTAACTACAGTAAAAATTATTTCCTAATTCGGGCTTAACATTTATAGGTAATAGCTCGGTCCGTATACCCCATCCTTTTTCATTCCTAAAAGTATTAAAAATGGTCAGTCAGTCTTAAGTTATAGAAATCGTTGAGCTGTTCGAATGACACCAATATCAACCCTCTTAACTTTGGGCCGAGATACAGACCCCCGAAAACTAAAAAACTACAAGGAGGAGTCAAGCTAATTTTTGGACTAAAAATTTGATTAATCATCATTCGAAAGAGCTTGGCGAGTTGATTCAAATTACATCAAAATCAACGTAAACGTAATTAAATAAGATCTGACAGAGTTATTCGACTCAGCTCATCAAGTTCTATAAAATAAGACTGATCGACCATTTTTTAATACTTTAGAAAGGAACAAGGAGGGGGTATACGAACCGAACTATCTATTATCCATTTATATTCTACTGAAATTTGGAATATTTCTTTTCTAAAAATGCAGATAATACAAATTCTATGTATTTAAGATAATTCTGCCAATGAGTATGAGAAAGGATTGGTATAGTATGGAAAATGCACTCATTGATGGCATTGATGCATCATTTCATATGAATTATAGGACCATTGTTCATGAAATTTTCCCGTCGATTAATATAACAAAACGTAATTAAAATATATATTAGGGTGTAACATAAATAATTAGCCCCCCTTAAATCATTAAAGTTTGAGAATTTATATCTCAATGTTCAGTTCTCCAATCTATTTGATTTTTTTGTCATATATTCCCAATGAAGCCTTCTTCATTTTCTGAAATTTTTGAAATTTTGTCTTTACTTAAAAATTTTTTATGAATTTTTAAAGATCAAGGCAAAATCATGAAATTAGTGTCCATCTCAAATATGAGATTGAACTTGGACATTCGGAAAAGGAATCATGGCACAAATATGCAAAGCGAAGTATGGGGATGTTATCTCATATTCCACAGAAAAAAGTTAGCTCTCCAAATAAAAGAAAAGTAGAGAGGAGCTGAAAGACAAAGAACGTCTTGAATGCCAACCAACGCTAGATGAAAATGCCGTTCTCCCCTGAATCAAAGTCAATCCAAAAAATAAAATGTGTATATTGGGGCAGGCACTCACCTGCTCACTTACAAAAATTATTATAATTTTACTTGAAGCGGGAAAGAAGTTATGAAGGGTCGATTAATACCCCATGAATTGCCGCAAAATCAAAAAAATCGCTAAGTCACTTTTGCAAAACAACCCCTTAAACGCCAAAATGAAGCTCCTTATTTCAAACAAATTTTAACTTATGAGGAAGAGTGGATTGCCTTCATGAATTCTGTAAACAAAAAGGAACGGCTCATCCCAGCTAACCATCAATTTTGACCTCTAATCCAGACTGGTCCAATAGCGTGATCTGTTATGTATTTGGTGGTGTCGCGGCGGGGTAATCATTGGAATTTAGTTTAAACTGGCTAAACTATTACCCCCAAATTGTATTATTCCCATATAGATCAAGTCCATCGAAAAATCTGGTCGCCTGGCCTTGCTAGGCATTTTCGCGCGAGAGTTGTCCTAAAACAGCATAATGCTAGCCCCTATTTCACAAATGCGACCCTCTAAAAAATCAGCCAGTTGTTTTCCAGGGGAATTTCTTATATCATTGTATTCATCAGATTCTGCTCTATCAGAATCTGTTTAAATTTTCATTCTTACTCATCAATATTGCAGAGAAAAATCAAAAAGAATTTGCCTTGTTTCAAAAATACAAGCTTTAGTATTTCACCTCTAACTCCGGCCAATTTAAACCTAGAATTCTAATTTTTTGATATAAAATAGGCAACTCTTATAGGATCATAGAAAAATATTATTTGAAGTCTGAAAACATTTAGTTGAATTTTAATAATTATTTAATCCTCTTACCACAAGGGGGGCTAATTATTTATGTTACACCCTAATATGTACCGGGTTTTCTGTTTCTTATAACCTTTTTCATTGTGAATAAAAATCTATAGTTCTTTGTTTCAGGATTTACAACACTCTAAGCCTTACGAATGAGTTATAATTGTACATACCAGGGATGTCACGGGTTACCCGAAACCCGTTACCCGAAACCCGGACTTTTTTTCGACCCGAAACCCGACCCGAGAAATTTTCGAAAACCCGACCCGAAACCCGACATTTTCCTTGGAATTTCATTACAAAAAGGGAAGATTTTTTGCTCTTTGGCCTTCCAAAATTCTGAAAATTTTCGCCTGCGGCGCTGAAAAGTGAAGAAATCTAGTGGGTTGGTCTTCCAAACTTCTGAAAATTTTTAGAAATGTTGCTGAATTTGGGCACGATTTTTAAGGATCAAGATGGTTATCTGTGGGAGGTATCTTCGGTGGAAGGAGATATCTTCGGGGAAGGAGGTATCTTCGGGGTAAGATAGAAAAAAAATCGAAAATTAAAAAATGTGGGCGTGATACCGAGGAGGACGTTTTCCGTTGGGATTTTTACCATAAAAAGAAGAATTCTGTCTCATGGCCTTCCGAAATTTGAAAAATTTTGCCTGCGGCGCCAAAAAAGGAGGAAAACTGTAACGAAATACAGAGTAATTTTGCCGTGATGTCGAAGGAGCAAAAGTGGATGAAGGGTTATATCGGGGGATTTACTTGGATTAAGGTGGATTCGGGAAGATATCGGAGGTTTTAGAGGTGTATCTGGGATTTCAAGGTATTTGCAGAGGGTCTCGAGGTTTAAGGTATAAATCAGTGGAGTAGACATATTCACCAGATACTTTTAAATCCCTTGATATCTCTTTTAATCCCCAAATCCCCTGATATTGCTCTTAATCCATCCAAATACATTTAATCCCTGTCTCTTATTATATCACTTTTATATATTATCTTATTAATCCCGCAAATCACTAATATCCCCAGCCTCTCCGAAAAATTTGGCTTCAATTCAAATTTTTAACTGACCCGACCCGAAACCCGACCCGAGACCCGAAACCCGGACTTTTTTTCGACCCGAAACCCGAAACCCGACCCGAGGAAAATTTTCAAAACCCGACCCGAAATCCGACCCGACTTTTTTCTTGACCCGTGACATCCCTGGTACATACGAATCAGCTCGTTGAGCCGGGTTGATACTTTATCTCCAAAAACTGAGAAAAAATGAGCAAATTTTTTCAAAATTTGGTACTGTAACTCAGTTAGAACTTAAAAACTCAGTTAGAATTTATCTGAATAATGAAAAATATAACCATAAAATTTAAATAAAATATATATAGAGTAAACTAAAAAATATTTTTCTGATAAAATTTGTTCTTCAAATATACTCAATTCATTTATCTACCAAATAACCCAATACCAGCACCTATTCCTAAACCAATTCCAAGTCCACCAAATCCTGGAAATCCGCCAAATCCACCATATCCGCAACCGTAGCATCCGAAACAACAACGTTTTGCACGTAACACCCTAAAAATAAATAATTGAAAAATTTATAAAATTGCAAAAAATACATTTTGAATGCATCGCGTTTCGTTAGGATATTGGGCTCTTCTTCAGCTATTGTAACCGAAATAACGATGAACAACAAAATCATCATGCTTAGGAAATAAGTTGAAGAGTTTTGCATTTTGTATTGAAAATAAAAGTTATTTAAGTATATCTGTTTCTTTATTAAAATTGTTAATTAATTGATTTAAAATTATTAAAATAATTTTTTGGGATGTTGGTAAATTAATTCAATATATGTACAAACAAGCGGACAGAATATTTTGATTAACACATCTCCTTTAAAATAAGCCCCCCTCCCATAAAATGTTTAATAGTTCGTGTCATTATGTTTTTCAAAGCAAGGCAAAGTTGAGTTCCTATAGATTAAGATTAAAAGTCGTAGGAGACATTAAATTGGATATCAATATACAATTGAGTTACATCGATTAATCAAGAGATATATCGATGGATTAGAGGGATATTGAGGGAAATAAAATGATTCTAATAGATTAAGGGGGATATTGGCGAATTATGTGAATAACCTGGATTTATAGGTAAATTGGGGGTAGGAGGGATTTCGTGAATTAAGAGGGATATGGGGTAATTTGAGGGATAAAGTAATATTTAAATTCACAGATATATCCAACATCAGTCCACATTCTCAGTTATTTTATAAATCCAATTTACTCCGACACAATAAAATTAAAATAATTATGTTAATATAATTTTTACAACTTTTAGAAAAATAATAAAATATGTATCAAGTTCAGCCTATTTTATACACTCTAAGTCATTCATCAAAAAATTATTGCCAGTTGTTTTTTTATTTTACCATCATAAATTGTCAATGGAGAAAAATTGCTTACATCATAAATTTGCAATAATCTTTAATATTTAATTGAAGTTTACAAAAAATTTAAAAATTAATTTTAAAAATTTTTATTGAGAAAAATTCTTGAAGATCTAACAATATTCATTACAATAGTTATTCAATAATAAAAAATATCCAAAATTTGTAGAAGCTTCTTATCACTCTGTTTCAAAATAAAAAAATTTATAAACACAAACTTTTTCTCATACAAAATCCAAGGAAAAAAATTTATTAGAAAATTCCTTGGATTTTGTATGAGTTATGAGAAAAAAAATAGGTGAAGCTATAATTTTAAAACAAAATGTAGTTATGTGTAGATAAGGTCATGGACCAAAAGTTAATTAATGGTTCAAAATTATACATATAAATTTTTTTGACGCCTTTATGGCAATAAATAAATTAAAGATTTAAATGTTTTAATAAATCATAATTGGAAAGAAAAATATTTATAAACACAAACTACGTAATAATTTAGCGAAGTCTTCAAGACAAAAAAAGGAAATGGTTTTGTTTTTTTGCCTATAAAATTATAATAAATTATCAAAATTATATTTTTTGGCCTCACAACAAAGCTAGTAAACAAGTTAACAATTTATTAAATAATTTTACTTAAATTACATAATAAATATTTAAAAAGATATTTAAAGAGATTGCATATTTATAACAATTCAAAAATTTGGGTACTTTTCCGTTATCTCTAGTGACCGGACTCCGGCCGGATTTTCCGGGCTCCAGGTCAAAAATCCAGATTTTTTGATATTTCCGGACTAAGACCGGACCGGATTAATCCGGAAAAATCAGGCCGAATCCGATCCGGCATGAGTGAAATCCAAAATCAGGGCACGGACAAATGATTTTGCCGGTCACTAGTGTGACCATTTTAAAGAAGAAAAAAGGAAAGGAAAATAGGTGGAGATAACGGAAAAATACCCTAATTTGAATAAAATTTTTATCCACCAGAAATTGGAGGAATAACTGCTATTTCCGAGTTTTCATTTAATATAATTTCCTCTTCATTACAAATGCTCAAGTATTTGTGATCAACAGCTAAAATACATGAATTCTTTATAGATAAGAGAGGAGGGCAAATCTGAAATTAATTTAAAGATTGGCAAAAATAACAAAAAATTATTAATTAATTCGTTTAAAAATTGCCTTTTCAAAAACAATTTTGTAGAGATCCTTTACAGTAATAATTCTAGGCATTTCTTCTATTAACATTTCTAATCCGACGATATCGCGAGCTTTACCAAAAAATAGTAAACGGACTTCAACGTTGTCTTTTTCTGTGGACATCAATTAAATATAAGGCAAAAATAATATAAGGCAATTAAAATAAAATTTTATTTATTTTAATTTATTTATTTTGGCAAATTTATTTATTAAAAATTAATTTAATGTGAAAAGATAATATGTATTTATTTAATCAATTTTGGTGGGCACTATTAGTGGCGATAAAAAATAATGTTTTTTTATTTATTTATATTGATCAAAAAATTTATTACAGCACAATAAATAAGCAATTTTATTTGAAACATAAAATTGATATATTAAATATTTAATTCAAATATTATATTTAATATTTTTAAATTGAATAAGCATTTTAATAAATTCTAATTATTTTTTGCCAAAGTAAAATCCAGGGCCAAATCCATAACCAAATCCACAACAACATCCGCCACAACAACAACGTTTTGCACGAGAACTGAATTTTAATTAAATAATATATAATACGTATTAAATAATAAATAATTATTTTCTTAATTATTAATTGAAGTAAATAAAATTATATTAAAGCATGATTAGGATATGTGCGGATTTTTCCTCATTTTGTGGTTTTTGATAGGCCGAGGCAGATTTTTTTAAATGAGGATTTTCAGATTTTGAGGTCTTTTAAAGTCTATAAGGATTTATTATATTTTCTTATAGATTTAGAATAAAATGTCATTTTTTCTTTAAAAGCCCTCCTAAATTATCAAAATTTTTGACTGCGGCGCTAAAAAGTAAAATTTGAGAGAAATACAATAAAATTAAGGAGAATAAGAAATTTCTAATAGATTGAGTCAAAAAATATAATGCATAAAATGAAGTGATTTTAGATCAATTTTGTGTTTGAAAATTTTTTCGGATTTTTTTCTATAAAATGATGATCTTTAGATCAAAATTGCGGGTTTTAAAAAATTTAATATCCAGACTCTGCTTTAGAGATATTAAACATAATAATTTAATGATAATTATTATTTTAAATTATAATAACTTACGTTCGTTCTACGGCCATTTTTTCAAATTGTGCATTTTCTCCCATTTCTTCAACAGCTAATTTTTCGTTTATTTCCGCATAAGCTGACAAAACAAAAATTGCGCAGACGAAAAGAATGAAAAAGGAAGTGAATTTCATTTTAAATATTTTATTAAAGTTTGTATAAATATTCTAAGTAAAAATAAATTATATTAAAATAAATATTTAATTTTAGACTTTATCGGTATTAAAGTGAAATTATTAGAGATTAATAAAAAGAGATTAAATTAATTTAAAATTCGGTAATATTGAAGAATCTGATTCGGATTTGTGATAAGCATTTTCGATTACCTATATAAAATGATTTTCAAAAAAATTTTTAAATTGTCTCCCGTATTCTTCTATATCACCTAAAGGCGTCCTCAATACCAGGACGCCTTTAGGTTCTCAATACCATTTATGGTCCTCAATACCAGAACCATAAACTAAGACCGAAAAAACCCAAGAAAGTCTTCAAGACCAAGACCAGGAGTCTCCCACGCTTCTACTATAACCTAAAATTCAAAATAAAATAGAAATATTTATCGAGATATAAATTTTTTTACAAGTAAAATAAAAAATTTTTAATTAAATTAAAACAAAAAATCAACAGTTTTTTCACTTTATATATTCATCCTCATACAAATATTTACATTAAACATTTCAAAAATATTTGATTAATTATCTAAAATACATTGAAAGTATTTCTGTAAATTTGCAAAAAAATATTTTATTTTCATCCAATTTGTTCCAATGACCTTGATTAACATAAAAAATTGTTAAATTTTATTCAAAATATTTGGGAAATTAAGTAGAACGAACGAGATGACGTTCATATTAAATTTTGTGCTAATGAAGAACTGCAAAGACAAATATCGGTATTTACTTAATTCATTTCAATCTCGATTATTAATTTATTACAAACTACATCAATTAACATATCTACACATATAATGCATATATGAATTTTATAAGAGAGTAATTTTGCTTCTAATAAATTAACAAAGTTTTGCATTGAAAATATTTGAAAAATTATTTATGTATTTTAAAGTTTACTCTTTTAACCTTTGTTCAATTCAGCAAAAGATTTCAATTTTTCTTAAACATTTGAGTAATCACGTGAATTTATTAAAATATTTTTTTCAATATTAATAGAAAATTAATAAAAATATACAAATATCTAATAGTTGATCCAATGTCTAAGTCTCTGAAGATGAGTGAGACATCACTCAGTCTGTTTCTGTACCCCCCCCCCCCCCCTCACCCCACTCTCAGTCTCTGTACCCTACTACATATGTATATTTATACTTTTCTAATTTATCCAAATTCTAGGTAAATACAATAGTTTAATAAATATTTATATTCTAAATATATTACAATTTAAATTTCTTTATTTAACTTTATTTTTCCATTATTCTCAAATATCTGTCATGAATACGGCACAATTCGAAAGAGAATAAAATAAAAATTACACAGGTATTTATTACTTCTCATCGCTAGGTAACCAAAAATCTTTATTGTTAACAATAATTACTTGAATAAATATCGACATTTATTTCAAGTTAAAACTCCTTTACGGGCTTTAAATTAAAATATGAATTTTATCCTTTCACTCATTTATCTGATTAACATTCTAATCTCAATATTATCATCCATTCTTTTGTTAATAGTTATTTATTTACTTCAAAGGTTCGACGTTTTCCATTTTAATTTGCGTAATTTAATATCGGTTGGTTTATGTTTATTGTTTCTATAGCATTATACCGTCACATGTCCGCAAATGTTTGTCGCAAAATTTTCTCATTTCTTTCTCATTTTTTATAAAGATTAAAAAACGTCCAAGGATGACAATGTCATGGATTAATTTAATTTGAATAAGGCTGTCAATATGAGAAAGTTAATTTATTTTTAAGTTGTTTCCTGATCAATGAATTTCAGATATTTAAATCACAGAATAATATTCACATTCAATTATATTTACTATTTTGCATTATATAAAAGTTGGTTGAAAATTTTAATTAAATTTAGCATTCTCTAATTTGCATTTTGTCAATCATTTATGAGACCGGGTTTTGTCTGAACCGTGATTTGGAAGTCCTTGTTCTGATCCTCCCCAATTTTTACTCTTTATGAGAGGCAGAGGTCGGTCGGAAATGACGAAGGTTCCGGAAATAGGGTCGGTCGGAAATCGAAATTCCGACCGACCTTTGATGAAAGGAGAGAAAGAATGAGATACTTTTACGGACTAACATCTACGGACGGCTACCCGACACTTGAGGATATGACTTTTGAGGACCAGACACTTGAGGACCGACTTTTGAGGACGCGACCTTTGGGGATGCGACTTTTGAGGATGCGACTTTTGAGGATGCGACTTTTGAGGATCAGACATTTGAGGATACTCTAATGTCAAAAAAAAAATTAAAAAATAAATAATGTTAATTTTATGTTTAAAAAATTAAAATTTTATAATTTTATGTAGTGTTGCCGGTTTCACCAAATTTTTCGTTTAACCGAAACCGAACCGAAATTTTTTGAGGGTTAAGGAGTTATTAAGGATTAGCGTTGGGGTATAAGTGAATTTTTGGATATAAAAGGATTTATATCGGGTGATAGAAGGGTTATGAATTGGTCAAGGGGATTTAATTAATATCAATGGAATAACGAGGGGCATACGTTTTGTAGGAGCGATCTTTATGATTAGTAGGGATATCGAAAGATTAAAATTAAGTGAATCGAAGGAAATATTGATGGATTAGGGACTCTCTAAAGGGGATTAGGGGGGATAAAGGGATTTAAGGGATAATGAATGATTGATGGATATGAGAGGATTTTGGGGGATTAATAGTGATAGAGTTAAAATTCAATCAAAAATATCCACTTTAATTCACAGATATCCTTTCCAAATCCCTGATAGCATCCTTTCCAAAACTCTTGCAAATCCACAAATCCCTTGATATCATAGAACAAATACCTTCATATCACAGAATATTCCTCAAAGAGGGATCGAGTAGGATATGGGGGGGGGGATTAAAACAAACTTATCTATTACCAAATCTAAACTAAAAAGGATAAACATTCATCTAAATGTCTGGAAAATTCAATCATTTGCTCGTTAGTCCTTGAGAAAGCCATAAAATTATAAAATTTTAATTTTTTAAACATAAAATTAACATTATTTATTTTTAATTTTTTTTGACATTAGAGTATCCTCAAATGTCTGATCCTCAAAGGTCGCATCCTCAAAGGTCGCATCCTCAAAAGTCGCATCCCCAAAGGTCGCGTCCTCAAAAGTCGGTCCTCAAGTGTCTGGTCCTCAAAAGTCATATCCTCATGTGTCGCGCCACGCTACGGACTTGTGGAGGTATAAAGCTTAAGTACCGATTATTTAAATTAAAAATTTTAATTAAATTTAGCATTCTTTAATTTGCATTTTTATAAACAATTGTATACAAATATTAAGAATTATACTTCCATTTTGTCAAGCATTCATGAGCACCTCTACTGAAGAAATGGCAATAATTAATTTAAATTATAATATTTTCTTTTTAATATTTTAAGAATAATATTATAATATGCCCTCAATTTAATCCTTTACCGGCACCCTTTTGCGCCTTTTTATGCCTAAACGGAGTGTTTATCTGCATGGAGAGGTTGTATGCTACCTTCAATTTTACAAAATATGAAAATGAAAATTTTGAATTTTTCTTGAGGAGGCTTTTCTTTTCTTTGGTTATTTGAAAATATTATAAGAAAAACTGAAAATTTTTAGTGGACAATAATGGCAATTTACTGTATTTACAAATTTTTGGTAGATATTTGGCCTGGAATAACTTACTCATATTTAGAATGCCAATTAGAAATGATTAGAATAAATCCACTTAAAAAATCTTGGCATCTGCTTTTCACGATTCTTTTCTTTAGGTAGTAGAGCCTAAATTACCTATGTGACATTTGATGAAATAAATATTTATTAAAAAATATTTATTAAAAAACATCAAAAAATTAATCATAATAAAGTAAATAATAAAACGATCAAAATTTAAGTCAAATCTTCCTAGGGTCATAAAAATCATAAAGAATTCCAATACATGATCCTAGAATAAAGAATTCCCGGGTCATAAAGAATTCCAATACAAATAGGTATTGGAATTGCTGTGCTTCTTATGCATTCAGTCATAAAGATTCAGTGTCATAAAGATTCAGACGTAACTCCTGAACAAGTAGATTAATTTAATATGTGTTGAAGGAATAAGCTACTATGTATACATATAATAGTAAGAAGAATCAAATGAATTAAGTGCGATAAGGTTTAAAAAGAAAAGACTATGAGGGGCATTCCTACCGTTCCACTCCATTATTACAGTTTAAATTTCAATTTTAAAATATATTTTAAAATTATTTTCATGTAGTGTTTTCTTTATTGTTCATTGCGTTGTTTTGAATGTAAGAAATATTATAAAAAAAATTTTTCAATTTAAATTTGAAAGGTAAACACTATGTTTTTGGCTCATCTATGTCTGCATTTTGTCGTCATCGTTTTCGATTTCCTTCATCTTAGCTTTGGTCCCATTGCATGCCTCCTTGTTGATGCTGTTGCTGCTACTACTAATGGCACTTCCACTAATACTTTCATTGATAGCTTCATTGAGTTCTAAGTTTTTCAGATCCTCATTCAGCTTCTTCTTATTATCATGTACATATCCTTGCGAATTTCTTTGTATGTACGCGTCACTATACTTTTTAGTATAGTCACTTTCACTTTCCATGCCTTGTATGTTTTTCGAATCACTTCGCCTTTCAACCATTCCACTTTTCCGGTGCGGTTGTTCGTGTTTTTGATAGTCACTTTGGTTCCATTTAAAAAGGCATTTCTCTTTTGTACTGATCCTTTGCGGACTTTACACTTCTTTTTGTTGGAACTTTTGACTTTTTCTTCTTCACTGATTTTGTGCAAGACTGGCAATCCGATAATGATGATGTCTTTATCTTTTTTTTCGGCGATGATGTCTTTATCTTCGATCTCCATAATGCACTTCCATTTACCTTCGATTTCGAAGTCTTTATCGCCGAAGCCTTTTCCTTTGTACTGCACTGGCTCTAACTTTGGAGCTCCAATGTCTTCCCAAACTTCGGGCGTGACTGCATTTATTTGTGAACCACTGTCAATTATCATCTCAAGCTGATGTCAATTGACTTTAACTTTCTTTTTAATCCACTCTTGAACTTTGAAGTTTGCATTCGGATCACAAATTTCTCCAACTCCACAATATGGACCTGTTGGATAATTATCTTTTTTAGGATAACTCACTTTAGGAGTTTTATACTTACTTTTGTAATGCCAACAATCGTGTTTGACATGTCCCTTCTTTCCACAGAACTCGCACTGCACTTGTTTAGGCAACCACTGTCGTTCTGTTTTCCACTTTTCTTCTTTGTCTTTCACTTCTTTAGGTGGCTGTTCGTTTTCAGCTTTCACCCAATTTACTTTTACAGCATGTTCTTTAACCACTGTAGGTTTTTCAGCAATCATTACGGCCTCCGCTTTGTTGGCCAAATGCAATCGACACTCTTCGATGACTTCTTTGAGACTCACTGGCACTGCTTGCTTCTTTTTGTTTTCGACAAATCGCATAGCTAGTTGGCGCAATGAATGTTCTTCACTCGGCAGACCTGAAATATATATCAGGATTTTAATTTCCTCAATACTCAATGCCATCTGTGCTTTTTCACATTGGGCGTTAACCCTACTCCCAAACTCAATCACATCTTCAAGACCCTGGCATTTCAGATTTAATGCCTCATATCTCTTAACTAACTGAGATTTAGGGTCACCAAACTCTTTTTTCAATTCACTAACTAAGTCCCAAAATTTCATTTCACTAAGCTTAGTTGGCAGCATTTTCCTTTCGATTCTGCAGCTGTTGTCGAGACTGGTTCGTTGCTAGACCGCGCCAATTCTGTTGTGACTCCAAGTACACAACAGAAGTTTATCACGAAGAAATACAATGTAGATGTAGATTGGGTTGGTTGGGATAAGAGTGAAGGGGGCTGAACTAACTCTTGGCTGGCTTTTATACTATTCTACTTAAGGGCTTACACCCATACACAACAGACTTAATTTGCTATTGGTGAAGATTATTCCTAGAAATTCACTAGTCGTATTTTAGGTTTGTCGACTTTATTTTCTATTGGTGAAGAAGCGGAGGCCGTAATGATTGCTGAAAAACCTACAGTGGTTAAAGAACATGCTGTAAAAGTAAATTGGGTGAAAGCTGAAAACGAACAGCCACCTAAAGAAGTGAAAGACAAAGAAGAAAAGTGGAAAACAGAACGACAGTGGTTGCCTAAACAAGTGCAGTGCGAGTTCTGTGGAAAGAAGGGACATGTCAAACACGATTGTTGGCATTACAAAAGTAAGTATAAAACTCCTAAAGTGAGTTATCCTAAAAAAGATAATTATCCAACAGGTCCATATTGTGGAGTTGGAGAAATTTGTGATCCGAATGCAAACTTCAAAGTTCAAGAGTGGATTAAAAAGAAAGTTAAAGTCAATTGACATCAGCTTGAGATGATAATTGACAGTGGTTCACAAATAAATGCAGTCACGCCCGAAGTTTGGGAAGACATTGGAGCTCCAAAGTTAGAGCCAGTGCAGTACAAAGGAAAAGGCTTCGGCGATAAAGACTTCGAAATCGAAGGTAAATGGAAGTGCATTATGGAGATCGAAGATAAAGACATCATCGCCGAAAAAAAAGATAAAGACATCATCATTATCGGATTGCCAGTCTTGCACAAAATCAGTGAAGAAGAAAAAGTCAAAAGTTCCAACAAAAAGAAGTGTAAAGTCCGCAAAGGATCAGTACAAAAGAGAAATGCCTTTTTAAATGGAACCAAAGTGACTATCAAAAACACGAACAACCGCACCGGAAAAGTGGAATGGTTGAAAGGCGAAGTGATTCGAAAAACATACAAGGCATGGAAAGTGAAAGTGACTATACTAAAAAGTATAGTGACGCGTACATACAAAGAAATTCGCAAGGATATGTACATGATAATAAGAAGAAGCTGAATGAGGATCTGAAAAACTTAGAACTCAATGAAGCTATCAATGAAAGTATTAGTGGAAGTGCCATTAGTAGTAGCAGCAACAGCATCAACAAGGAGGCATGCAATGGGACCAAAGCTAAGATGAAGGAAATCGAAAACGATGACGACAAAATGCAGACATAGATGAGCCAAAAACATAGATGAGCCAAAAAATATATAGATAAATATATAAATATAATTATTGTTTGTATTTTGTTTGTAATGTATATTTTCGTTGTTCCTATTGCCCCATTTCCCAAAATATTTGTATGTATATTTAATGTTGTTGTTGTTGGCTGGCAAAAAGTGAAAGTATATTGTAAGCTTCGGCTTTAAGTAAAACCCGAACCTTTTTTCAAAGGGGGGAGGTGTTGTGTATGGGTGTAAGCCCTTAAGTAGAATAGTATAAAAGCCAGCCAAGAGTTAGTTCAGCCCCCTTCACTCTTATCCCAACCAACCCAATCTACATCTACATTGTATTTCTTCGTGATAAACTTCTGTTGTGTACTTGGAGTCACAACAGAATTGGCGCGGTCTAGCAACGAACCAGTCTCGACAACAGCTGCAGAATCGAAAGGAAAATGCTGCCAACTAAGCTTAGTGAAATGAAATTTTGGGACTTAGTTAGTGAATTGAAAAAAGAGTTTGGTGACCCTAAATCTCAGTTAGTTAAGAGATATGAGGCATTAAATCTGAAATGCCAGGGTCTTGAAGATGTGATTGAGTTTGGGAGTAGGGTTAACGCCCAATGTGAAAAAGCACAGATGGCATTGAGTATTGAGGAAATTAAAATCCTGATATATATTTCAGGTCTGCCGAGTGAAGAACAGTCATTGCGCCAACTAGCTATGCGATTTGTCGAAAACAAAAAGAAGCAAGCAGTGCCAGTGAGTCTCAAAGAAGTCATCGAAGAGTGTCGATTGCATTTGGCCAACAAAGCGGAGGCCGTAATGATTGCTGAAAAACCTACAGTGGTTAAAGAACATGCTGTAAAAGTAAATTGGGTGAAAGCTGAAAACGAACAGCCACCTAAAGAAGTGAAAGACAAAGAAGAAAAGTGGAAAACAGAACGACAGTGGTTGCCTAAACAAGTGCAGTGCGAGTTCTGTGGAAAGAAGGGACATGTCAAACACGATTGTTGGCATTACAAAAGTAAGTATAAAACTCCTAAAGTGAGTTATCCTAAAAAAGATAATTATCCAACAGGTCCATATTGTGGAGTTGGAGAAATTTGTGATCCGAATGCAAACTTCAAAGTTCAAGAGTGGATTAAAAAGAAAGTTAAAGTCAATTGACATCAGCTTGAGATGATAATTGACAGTGGTTCACAAATAAATGCAGTCACGCCCGAAGTTTGGGAAGACATTGGAGCTCCAAAGTTAGAGCCAGTGCAGTACAAAGGAAAAGGCTTCGGCGATAAAGACTTCGAAATCGAAGGTAAATGGAAGTGCATTATGGAGATCGAAGATAAAGACATCATCGCCGAAAAAAAAGATAAAGACATCATCATTATCGGATTGCCAGTCTTGCACAAAATCAGTGAAGAAGAAAAAGTCAAAAGTTCCAACAAAAAGAAGTGTAAAGTCCGCAAAGGATCAGTACAAAAGAGAAATGCCTTTTTAAATGGAACCAAAGTGACTATCAAAAACACGAACAACCGCACCGGAAAAGTGGAATGGTTGAAAGGCGAAGTGATTCGAAAAACATACAAGGCATGGAAAGTGAAAGTGACTATACTAAAAAGTATAGTGACGCGTACATACAAAGAAATTCGCAAGGATATGTACATGATAATAAGAAGAAGCTGAATGAGGATCTGAAAAACTTAGAACTCAATGAAGCTATCAATGAAAGTATTAGTGGAAGTGCCATTAGTAGTAGCAGCAACAGCATCAACAAGGAGGCATGCAATGGGACCAAAGCTAAGATGAAGGAAATCGAAAACGATGACGACAAAATGCAGACATAGATGAGCCAAAAACATAGATGAGCCAAAAAATATATAGATAAATATATAAATATAATTATTGTTTGTATTTTGTTTGTAATGTATATTTTCGTTGTTCCTATTGCCCCATTTCCCAAAATATTTGTATGTATATTTAATGTTGTTGTTGTTGGCTGGCAAAAAGTGAAAGTATATTGTAAGCTTCGGCTTTAAGTAAAACCCGAACCTTTTTTCAAAGGGGGGAGGTGTTGTGTATGGGTGTAAGCCCTTAAGTAGAATAGTATAAAAGCCAGCCAAGAGTTAGTTCAGCCCCCTTCACTCTTATCCCAACCAACCCAATCTACATCTACATTGTATTTCTTCGTGATAAACTTGTGTTGTGTACTTGGAGTCACAACAAAGTCGACAAATCTAACTAGTGAATTTCTAGGAATAATCTTCACCAATAGTAAATAAAGTCGACAAACCTAATATACGACTAGTGAATTTCTAGGAATAATCTTCACCAATAGAAAATAAAGTCGACAAACCTAAAATACGACTAGTGAATTTCTAGGAATAATCTTCACCAATAGTAAATAAAGTCGACAAACCTAAAATACGACTAGTGAATTTCTAGGAATAATCTTCACCAATAGAAAATAAATTCGACAAACCTAAAATACGACTAGTGAATTTAATAAACTAACTATTTTTGAGGAGTTTCGAATAGAATCTATTCGAAATAATAAACGAAATACTTTATACTTTGTCTAAATAGAGCCGAAATGAACTTTATATGAGATAAACTAACTATTTTTGAGGAGTTTCGAATAGAATCTATTCGAAATAATAAACGAAATACTTTATACTTTGTCTAAATAGAGCCGAAATGAACTTTATATGAGATAAACTAACTATTTTTTAGGAGTTTCGAATAGAATCTATTCGAAATAATAAACGAAATACTTTATACTTTGTCTAAATAGAGCCGAAATGAACTTTATATGAGATAAACTAACTATTTTTGAGGAGTTTCGAATAGAATCTATTCGAAATAATAAACGAAATACTTTATACTTTGTCTAAATAGAGCCGAAATGAACTTTATATGAGATAAACTAACTATTTTTGAGGAGTTTCGAATAGAATCTATTCGAAATAATAAACGAAATACTTTATACTTTGTCTAAATAAAGCCGAAATGAACTTTATATGAGATAAACTAACTATTTTTGAGGAGTTTCGAATAGAATCTATTCGAAATAATAAACGAAATACTTTATACTTTGTCTAAATAAAGCCGAAATGAACTTTATATGAGATAAACTAACTATTTTTGAGGAGTTTCGAATAGAATCTATTCGAAATAATAAACGAAATACTTTATACTTTGTCTAAATAGAGCCGAAATGAACTTTATATGAGATAAACTAACTATTTTTGAGGAGTTTCGAATAGAATCTATTCGAAATAATAAACGAAATACTTTATACTTTGTCTAAATAGAGCCGAAATGAACTTTATATGAGATAAACTAACTATTTTTTAGGAGTTTCGAATAGAATCTATTCGAAATAATAAACGAAATACTTTATTATTGAATACTCAATTATTGATCATTATTTTTATAAAACAATATATTCTTTTTCAAATTAATTATGTTTGTTTTGATTAGCTCAGTACGTATTGTTCGGGATTGTACTCAATTATTGATCATTATTTTTATAAAACAATATATTCTTTTTCAAATTAATTATGTTTGTTTTGATTAGCTCAGTACGTATTGTTCGGGATTGTACTCAATTATTGATCATTATTTTTATAAAACAATATATTCTTTTTCAAATTAATTATGTTTGTTTTGATTAGCTCAGTACGTATTGTTCGGGATTGTACTCAATTATTGATCATTATTTTTATAAAACAATATATTCTTTTTCAAATTAATTATGTTTGTTTTGATTAGCTCAGTACGTATTGTTCGGGATTGTACTCAATTATTGATCATTATTTTAATAAAACAATATATTCTTTTTCAAATTAATTATGTTTGTTTTGATTAGCTCAGTACGTATTGTTCGGGATTGTACTCAATTATTGATCATTATTTTTATAAAACAATATATTCTTTTTCAAATTAATTATGTTTGTTTTGATTAGCTCAGTACGTATTGTTCGGGATTGTACTCAATTATTGATCATTATTTTAATAAAACAATATATTCTTTTTCAAATTAATTATGTTTGTTTTGATTAGCTCAGTACGTATTGTTCGGGATTGTACTCAATTATTGATCATTATTTTAATAAAACAATATATTCTTTTTCAAATTAATTATGTTTGTTTTGATTAGCTCAGTACGTATTGTTCGGGATTGTACTCAATTATTGATCATTATTTTAATAAAACAATATATTCTTTTTCAAATTAATTATGTTTGTTTTGATTAGCTCAGTACGTATTGTTCGGGATTGTACTCAATTATTGATCATTATTTTATAAAACAATATATTCTTTTTCAAATTAATTATGTTTGTTTTGATTAGCTCAGTACGTATTGTTCGGGATTGTACTCAATTATTGATCATTATTTTTATAAAACAATATATTCTTTTTCAAATTAATTATGTTTGTTTTGATTAGCTCAGTACGTATTGTTCGGGATTGTACTCAATTATTGATCATTATTTTTATAAAACAATATATTCTTTTTCAAATTAATTATGTTTGTTTTGATTAGCTCAGTACGTATTGTTCGGGATTGTACTCAATTATTGATCATTATTTTTATAAAACAATATATTCTTTTTCAAATTAATTATGTTTGTTTTGATTAGCTCAGTACGTATTGTTCGGGATTGTACTCAATTATTGATCATTATTTTATAAAACAATATATTCTTTTTCAAATTAATTATGTTTGTTTTGATTAGCTCAGTACGTATTGTTCGGGATTGTACTCAATTATTGATCATTATTTTAATAAAACAATATATTCTTTTTCAAATTAATTATGTTTGTTTTGATTAGCTCAGTACGTATTGTTCGGGATTGTACTCAATTATTGATCATTATTTTATAAAACAATATATTCTTTTTCAAATTAATTATGTTTGTTTTGATTAGCTCAGTACGTATTGTTCGGGATTGTACTCAATTATTGATCATTATTTTAATAAAACAATATATTCTTTTTCAAATTAATTATGTTTGTTTTGATTAGCTCAGTACGTATTGTTCGGGATTGTACTCAATTATTGATCATTATTTTAATAAAACAATATATTCTTTTTCAAATTAATTATGTTTGTTTTGATTAGCTCAGTACGTATTGTTCGGGATTGTACTCAATTATTGATCATTATTTTAATAAAACAATATATTCTTTTTCAAATTAATTATGTTTGTTTTGATTAGCTCAGTACGTATTGTTCGGGATTGTACTCAATTATTGATCATTATTTTATAAAACAATATATTCTTTTTCAAATTAATTATGTTTGTTTTGATTAGCTCAGTACGTATTGTTCGGGATTGTACTCAATTATTGATCATTATTTTAATAAAACAATATATTCTTTTTCAAATTAATTATGTTTGTTTTGATTAGCTCAGTACGTATTGTTCGGGATTGTACTCAATTATTGATCATTATTTTAATAAAACAATATATTCTTTTTCAAATTAATTATGTTTGTTTTGATTAGCTCAGTACGTATTGTTCGGGATTGTACTCAATTATTGATCATTATTTTTATAAAACAATATATTCTTTTTCAAATTAATTATGTTTGTTTTGATTAGCTCAGTACGTATTGTTCGGGATTGTACTCAATTATTGATCATTATTTTAATAAAACAATATATTCTTTTTCAAATTAATTATGTTTGTTTTGATTAGCTCAGTACGTATTGTTCGGGATTGTACTCAATTATTGATCATTATTTTTATAAAACAATATATTCTTTTTCAAATTAATTATGTTTGTTTTGATTAGCTCAGTACGTATTGTTCGGGATTGTACTCAATTATTGATCATTATTTTATAAAACAATATATTCTTTTTCAAATTAATTATGTTTGTTTTGATTAGCTCAGTACGTATTGTTCGGGATTGTACTCAATTATTGATCATTATTTTTATAAAACAATATATTCTTTTTCAAATTAATTATGTTTGTTTTGATTAGCTCAGTACGTATTGTTCGGGATTGTACTCAATTATTGATCATTATTTTTATAAAACAATATATTCTTTTTCAAATTAATTATGTTTGTTTTGATTAGCTCAGTACGTATTGTTCGGGATTGTACTCAATTATTGATCATTATTTTATAAAACAATATATTCTTTTTCAAATTAATTATGTTTGTTTTGATTAGCTCAGTACGTATTGTTCGGGATTGTACTCAATTATTGATCATTATTTTATAAAACAATATATTCTTTTTCAAATTAATTATGTTTGTTTTGATTAGCTCAGTACGTATTGTTCGGGATTGTACTCAATTATTGATCATTATTTTATAAAACAATATATTCTTTTTCAAATTAATTATGTTTGTTTTGATTAGCTCAGTACGTATTGTTCGGGATTGTACTCAATTATTGATCATTATTTTATAAAACAATATATTCTTTTTCAAATTAATTATGTTTGTTTTGATTAGCTCAGTACGTATTGTTCGGGATTGTACTCAATTATTGATCATTATTTTAATAAAACAATATATTCTTTTTCAAATTAATTATGTTTGTTTTGATTAGCTCAGTACGTATTGTTCGGGATTGTACTCAATTATTGATCATTATTTTATAAAACAATATATTCTTTTTCAAATTAATTATGTTTGTTTTGATTAGCTCAGTACGTATTGTTCGGGATTGTACTCAATTATTGATCATTATTTTATAAAACAATATATTCTTTTTCAAATTAATTATGTTTGTTTTGATTAGCTCAGTACGTATTGTTCGGGATTGTACTCAATTATTGATCATTATTTTTATAAAACAATATATTCTTTTTCAAATTAATTATGTTTGTTTTGATTAGCTCAGTACGTATTGTTCGGGATTGTACTCAATTATTGATCATTATTTTATAAAACAATATATTCTTTTTCAAATTAATTATGTTTGTTTTGATTAGCTCAGTACGTATTGTTCGGGATTGTACTCAATTATTGATCATTATTTTTATAAAACAATATATTCTTTTTCAAATTAATTATGTTTGTTTTGATTAGCTCAGTACGTATTGTTCGGGATTGTACTCAATTATTGATCATTATTTTATAAAACAATATATTCTTTTTCAAATTAATTATGTTTGTTTTGATTAGCTCAGTACGTATTGTTCGGGATTGTACTCAATTATTGATCATTATTTTTATAAAACAATATATTCTTTTTCAAATTAATTATGTTTGTTTTGATTAGCTCAGTACGTATTGTTCGGGATTGTACTCAATTATTGATCATTATTTTTATAAAACAATATATTCTTTTTCAAATTAATTATGTTTGTTTTGATTAGCTCAGTACGTATTGTTCGGGATTGTACTCAATTATTGATCATTATTTTATAAAACAATATATTCTTTTTCAAATTAATTATGTTTGTTTTGATTAGCTCAGTACGTATTGTTCGGGATTGTACTCAATTATTGATCATTATTTTTATAAAACAATATATTCTTTTTCAAATTAATTATGTTTGTTTTGATTAGCTCAGTACGTATTGTTCGGGATTGTACTCAATTATTGATCATTATTTTATAAAACAATATATTCTTTTTCAAATTAATTATGTTTGTTTTGATTAGCTCAGTACGTATTGTTCGGGATTGTACTCAATTATTGATCATTATTTTTATAAAACAATATATTCTTTTTCAAATTAATTATGTTTGTTTTGATTAGCTCAGTACGTATTGTTCGGGATTGTACTCAATTATTGATCATTATTTTAATAAAACAATATATTCTTTTTCAAATTAATTATGTTTGTTTTGATTAGCTCAGTACGTATTGTTCGGGATTGTACTCAATTATTGATCATTATTTTATAAAACAATATATTCTTTTTCAAATTAATTATGTTTGTTTTGATTAGCTCAGTACGTATTGTTCGGGATTGTACTCAATTATTGATCATTATTTTAATAAAACAATATATTCTTTTTCAAATTAATTATGTTTGTTTTGATTAGCTCAGTACGTATTGTTCGGGATTGTACTCAATTATTGATCATTATTTTATAAAACAATATATTCTTTTTCAAATTAATTATGTTTGTTTTGATTAGCTCAGTACGTATTGTTCGGGATTGTACTCAATTATTGATCATTATTTTAATAAAACAATATATTCTTTTTCAAATTAATTATGTTTGTTTTGATTAGCTCAGTACGTATTGTTCGGGATTGTACTCAATTATTGATCATTATTTTAATAAAACAATATATTCTTTTTCAAATTAATTATGTTTGTTTTGATTAGCTCAGTACGTATTGTTCGGGATTGTACTCAATTATTGATCATTATTTTATAAAACAATATATTCTTTTTCAAATTAATTATGTTTGTTTTGATTAGCTCAGTACGTATTGTTCGGGATTGTACTCAATTATTGATCATTATTTTAATAAAACAATATATTCTTTTTCAAATTAATTATGTTTGTTTTGATTAGCTCAGTACGTATTGTTCGGGATTGTACTCAATTATTGATCATTATTTTTATAAAACAATATATTCTTTTTCAAATTAATTATGTTTGTTTTGATTAGCTCAGTACGTATTGTTCGGGATTGTACTCAATTATTGATCATTATTTTAATAAAACAATATATTCTTTTTCAAATTAATTATGTTTGTTTTGATTAGCTCAGTACGTATTGTTCGGGATTGTACTCAATTATTGATCATTATTTTAATAAAACAATATATTCTTTTTCAAATTAATTATGTTTGTTTTGATTAGCTCAGTACGTATTGTTCGGGATTGTACTCAATTATTGATCATTATTTTATAAAACAATATATTCTTTTTCAAATTAATTATGTTTGTTTTGATTAGCTCAGTACGTATTGTTCGGGATTGTACTCAATTATTGATCATTATTTTATAAAACAATATATTCTTTTTCAAATTAATTATGTTTGTTTTGATTAGCTCAGTACGTATTGTTCGGGATTGTACTCAATTATTGATCATTATTTTATAAAACAATATATTCTTTTTCAAATTAATTATGTTTGTTTTGATTAGCTCAGTACGTATTGTTCGGGATTGTACTCAATTATTGATCATTATTTTTATAAAACAATATATTCTTTTTCAAATTAATTATGTTTGTTTTGATTAGCTCAGTACGTATTGTTCGGGATTGTACTCAATTATTGATCATTATTTTAATAAAACAATATATTCTTTTTCAAATTAATTATGTTTGTTTTGATTAGCTCAGTACGTATTGTTCGGGATTGTACTCAATTATTGATCATTATTTTATAAAACAATATATTCTTTTTCAAATTAATTATGTTTGTTTTGATTAGCTCAGTACGTATTGTTCGGGATTGTACTCAATTATTGATCATTATTTTTATAAAACAATATATTCTTTTTCAAATTAATTATGTTTGTTTTGATTAGCTCAGTACGTATTGTTCGGGATTGTACTCAATTATTGATCATTATTTTTATAAAACAATATATTCTTTTTCAAATTAATTATGTTTGTTTTGATTAGCTCAGTACGTATTGTTCGGGATTGTACTCAATTATTGATCATTATTTTTATAAAACAATATATTCTTTTTCAAATTAATTATGTTTGTTTTGATTAGCTCAGTACGTATTGTTCGGGATTGTACTCAATTATTGATCATTATTTTATAAAACAATATATTCTTTTTCAAATTAATTATGTTTGTTTTGATTAGCTCAGTACGTATTGTTCGGGATTGTACTCAATTATTGATCATTATTTTATAAAACAATATATTCTTTTTCAAATTAATTATGTTTGTTTTGATTAGCTCAGTACGTATTGTTCGGGATTGTACTCAATTATTGATCATTATTTTATAAAACAATATATTCTTTTTCAAATTAATTATGTTTGTTTTGATTAGCTCAGTACGTATTGTTCGGGATTGTACTCAATTATTGATCATTATTTTTATAAAACAATATATTCTTTTTCAAATTAATTATGTTTGTTTTGATTAGCTCAGTACGTATTGTTCGGGATTGTACTCAATTATTGATCATTATTTTTATAAAACAATATATTCTTTTTCAAATTAATTATGTTTGTTTTGATTAGCTCAGTACGTATTGTTCGGGATTGTACTCAATTATTGATCATTATTTTTATAAAACAATATATTCTTTTTCAAATTAATTATGTTTGTTTTGATTAGCTCAGTACGTATTGTTCGGGATTGTACTCAATTATTGATCATTATTTTTATAAAACAATATATTCTTTTTCAAATTAATTATGTTTGTTTTGATTAGCTCAGTACGTATTGTTCGGGATTGTACTCAATTATTGATCATTATTTTATAAAACAATATATTCTTTTTCAAATTAATTATGTTTGTTTTGATTAGCTCAGTACGTATTGTTCGGGATTGTACTCAATTATTGATCATTATTTTATAAAACAATATATTCTTTTTCAAATTAATTATGTTTGTTTTGATTAGCTCAGTACGTATTGTTCGGGATTGTACTCAATTATTGATCATTATTTTTATAAAACAATATATTCTTTTTCAAATTAATTATGTTTGTTTTGATTAGCTCAGTACGTATTGTTCGGGATTGTACTCAATTATTGATCATTATTTTTATAAAACAATATATTCTTTTTCAAATTAATTATGTTTGTTTTGATTAGCTCAGTACGTATTGTTCGGGATTGTACTCAATTATTGATCATTATTTTTATAAAACAATATATTCTTTTTCAAATTAATTATGTTTGTTTTGATTAGCTCAGTACGTATTGTTCGGGATTGTACTCAATTATTGATCATTATTTTTATAAAACAATATATTCTTTTTCAAATTAATTATGTTTGTTTTGATTAGCTCAGTACGTATTGTTCGGGATTGTACTCAATTATTGATCATTATTTTTATAAAACAATATATTCTTTTTCAAATTAATTATGTTTGTTTTGATTAGCTCAGTACGTATTGTTCGGGATTGTACTCAATTATTGATCATTATTTTTATAAAACAATATATTCTTTTTCAAATTAATTATGTTTGTTTTGATTAGCTCAGTACGTATTGTTCGGGATTGTACTCAATTATTGATCATTATTTTTATAAAACAATATATTCTTTTTCAAATTAATTATGTTTGTTTTGATTAGCTCAGTACGTATTGTTCGGGATTGTACTCAATTATTGATCATTATTTTTATAAAACAATATATTCTTTTTCAAATTAATTATGTTTGTTTTGATTAGCTCAGTACGTATTGTTCGGGATTGTACTCAATTATTGATCATTATTTTTATAAAACAATATATTCTTTTTCAAATTAATTATGTTTGTTTTGATTAGCTCAGTACGTATTGTTCGGGATTGTACTCAATTATTGATCATTATTTTTATAAAACAATATATTCTTTTTCAAATTAATTATGTTTGTTTTGATTAGCTCAGTACGTATTGTTCGGGATTGTACTCAATTATTGATCATTATTTTTATAAAACAATATATTCTTTTTCAAATTAATTATGTTTGTTTTGATTAGCTCAGTACGTATTGTTCGGGATTGTACTCAATTATTGATCATTATTTTTATAAAACAATATATTCTTTTTCAAATTAATTATGTTTGTTTTGATTAGCTCAGTACGTATTGTTCGGGATTGTACTCAATTATTGATCATTATTTTTATAAAACAATATATTCTTTTTCAAATTAATTATGTTTGTTTTGATTAGCTCAGTACGTATTGTTCGGGATTGTACTCAATTATTGATCATTATTTTTATAAAACAATATATTCTTTTTCAAATTAATTATGTTTGTTTTGATTAGCTCAGTACGTATTGTTCGGGATTGTACTCAATTATTGATCATTATTTTTATAAAACAATATATTCTTTTTCAAATTAATTATGTTTGTTTTGATTAGCTCAGTACGTATTGTTCGGGATTGTACTCAATTATTGATCATTATTTTTATAAAACAATATATTCTTTTTCAAATTAATTATGTTTGTTTTGATTAGCTCAGTACGTATTGTTCGGGATTGTACTCAATTATTGATCATTATTTTTATAAAACAATATATTCTTTTTCAAATTAATTATGTTTGTTTTGATTAGCTCAGTACGTATTGTTCGGGATTGTACTCAATTATTGATCATTATTTTTATAAAACAATATATTCTTTTTCAAATTAATTATGTTTGTTTTGATTAGCTCAGTACGTATTGTTCGGGATTGTACTCAATTATTGATCATTATTTTTATAAAACAATATATTCTTTTTCAAATTAATTATGTTTGTTTTGATTAGCTCAGTACGTATTGTTCGGGATTGTACTCAATTATTGATCATTATTTTTATAAAACAATATATTCTTTTTCAAATTAATTATGTTTGTTTTGATTAGCTCAGTACGTATTGTTCGGGATTGTACTCAATTATTGATCATTATTTTTATAAAACAATATATTCTTTTTCAAATTAATTATGTTTGTTTTGATTAGCTCAGTACGTATTGTTCGGGATTGTACTCAATTATTGATCATTATTTTTATAAAACAATATATTCTTTTTCAAATTAATTATGTTTGTTTTGATTAGCTCAGTACGTATTGTTCGGGATTGTACTCAATTATTGATCATTATTTTTATAAAACAATATATTCTTTTTCAAATTAATTATGTTTGTTTTGATTAGCTCAGTACGTATTGTTCGGGATTGTACTCAATTATTGATCATTATTTTTATAAAACAATATATTCTTTTTCAAATTAATTATGTTTGTTTTGATTAGCTCAGTACGTATTGTTCGGGATTGTACTCAATTATTGATCATTATTTTTATAAAACAATATATTCTTTTTCAAATTAATTATGTTTGTTTTGATTAGCTCAGTACGTATTGTTCGGGATTGTACTCAATTATTGATCATTATTTTTATAAAACAATATATTCTTTTTCAAATTAATTATGTTTGTTTTGATTAGCTCAGTACGTATTGTTCGGGATTGTACTCAATTATTGATCATTATTTTTATAAAACAATATATTCTTTTTCAAATTAATTATGTTTGTTTTGATTAGCTCAGTACGTATTGTTCGGGATTGTACTCAATTATTGATCATTATTTTTATAAAACAATATATTCTTTTTCAAATTAATTATGTTTGTTTTGATTAGCTCAGTACGTATTGTTCGGGATTGTACTCAATTATTGATCATTATTTTTATAAAACAATATATTCTTTTTCAAATTAATTATGTTTGTTTTGATTAGCTCAGTACGTATTGTTCGGGATTGTACTCAATTATTGATCATTATTTTTATAAAACAATATATTCTTTTTCAAATTAATTATGTTTGTTTTGATTAGCTCAGTACGTATTGTTCGGGATTGTACTCAATTATTGATCATTATTTTTATAAAACAATATATTCTTTTTCAAATTAATTATGTTTGTTTTGATTAGCTCAGTACGTATTGTTCGGGATTGTACTCAATTATTGATCATTATTTTTATAAAACAATATATTCTTTTTCAAATTAATTATGTTTGTTTTGATTAGCTCAGTACGTATTGTTCGGGATTGTACTCAATTATTGATCATTATTTTTATAAAACAATATATTCTTTTTCAAATTAATTATGTTTGTTTTGATTAGCTCAGTACGTATTGTTCGGGATTGTACTCAATTATTGATCATTATTTTTATAAAACAATATATTCTTTTTCAAATTAATTATGTTTGTTTTGATTAGCTCAGTACGTATTGTTCGGGATTGTACTCAATTATTGATCATTATTTTTATAAAACAATATATTCTTTTTCAAATTAATTATGTTTGTTTTGATTAGCTCAGTACGTATTGTTCGGGATTGTACTCAATTATTGATCATTATTTTTATAAAACAATATATTCTTTTTCAAATTAATTATGTTTGTTTTGATTAGCTCAGTACGTATTGTTCGGGATTGTACTCAATTATTGATCATTATTTTTATAAAACAATATATTCTTTTTCAAATTAATTATGTTTGTTTTGATTAGCTCAGTACGTATTGTTCGGGATTGTACTCAATTATTGATCATTATTTTTATAAAACAATATATTCTTTTTCAAATTAATTATGTTTGTTTTGATTAGCTCAGTACGTATTGTTCGGGATTGTACTCAATTATTGATCATTATTTTTATAAAACAATATATTCTTTTTCAAATTAATTATGTTTGTTTTGATTAGCTCAGTACGTATTGTTCGGGATTGTACTCAATTATTGATCATTATTTTTATAAAACAATATATTCTTTTTCAAATTAATTATGTTTGTTTTGATTAGCTCAGTACGTATTGTTCGGGATTGTACTCAATTATTGATCATTATTTTTATAAAACAATATATTCTTTTTCAAATTAATTATGTTTGTTTTGATTAGCTCAGTACGTATTGTTCGGGATTGTACTCAATTATTGATCATTATTTTTATAAAACAATATATTCTTTTTCAAATTAATTATGTTTGTTTTGATTAGCTCAGTACGTATTGTTCGGGATTGTACTCAATTATTGATCATTATTTTTATAAAACAATATATTCTTTTTCAAATTAATTATGTTTGTTTTGATTAGCTCAGTACGTATTGTTCGGGATTGTACTCAATTATTGATCATTATTTTTATAAAACAATATATTCTTTTTCAAATTAATTATGTTTGTTTTGATTAGCTCAGTACGTATTGTTCGGGATTGTACTCAATTATTGATCATTATTTTTATAAAACAATATATTCTTTTTCAAATTAATTATGTTTGTTTTGATTAGCTCAGTACGTATTGTTCGGGATTGTACTCAATTATTGATCATTATTTTTATAAAACAATATATTCTTTTTCAAATTAATTATGTTTGTTTTGATTAGCTCAGTACGTATTGTTCGGGATTGTACTCAATTATTGATCATTATTTTTATAAAACAATATATTCTTTTTCAAATTAATTATGTTTGTTTTGATTAGCTCAGTACGTATTGTTCGGGATTGTACTCAATTATTGATCATTATTTTTATAAAACAATATATTCTTTTTCAAATTAATTATGTTTGTTTTGATTAGCTCAGTACGTATTGTTCGGGATTGTACTCAATTATTGATCATTATTTTTATAAAACAATATATTCTTTTTCAAATTAATTATGTTTGTTTTGATTAGCTCAGTACGTATTGTTCGGGATTGTACTCAATTATTGATCATTATTTTTATAAAACAATATATTCTTTTTCAAATTAATTATGTTTGTTTTGATTAGCTCAGTACGTATTGTTCGGGATTGTACTCAATTATTGATCATTATTTTTATAAAACAATATATTCTTTTTCAAATTAATTATGTTTGTTTTGATTAGCTCAGTACGTATTGTTCGGGATTGTACTCAATTATTGATCATTATTTTTATAAAACAATATATTCTTTTTCAAATTAATTATGTTTGTTTTGATTAGCTCAGTACGTATTGTTCGGGATTGTACTCAATTATTGATCATTATTTTTATAAAACAATATATTCTTTTTCAAATTAATTATGTTTGTTTTGATTAGCTCAGTACGTATTGTTCGGGATTGTACTCAATTATTGATCATTATTTTTATAAAACAATATATTCTTTTTCAAATTAATTATGTTTGTTTTGATTAGCTCAGTACGTATTGTTCGGGATTGTACTCAATTATTGATCATTATTTTTATAAAACAATATATTCTTTTTCAAATTAATTATGTTTGTTTTGATTAGCTCAG
>CACSLI010000285.1:0-319859 GCA_902706615.1 Meloidogyne luci
TTACATGAGGTCATTTTTTTAAAAAGCTCTCACTGTGATTTAAAATATAAGAAAAAAGTATTAAATAGAGAAAAAAATATTTCAAAATATTTTTAATGTTTAATATTGCCGAATTTTAAAAGTTAATTGCCCTATCATTTACAGCGTGAATCTTAATCTAAATGTGAACGCGCGCATCTGTATACATATTTATATAATTGTTAGAGAAATCAACTCGATTTCATTTATGTATTAGCCTTCTTTTATTTTTCAAATCATAAAGAAATATACACAAAAATTTTTAAATTTACTCTATTTTAAAAATAAATTCTGAAATGCTAATGTTCAGGTTTTCTATTTTCAATTTGCATTAATTTGTTTTGATAGAATGCGTAGATAGAATGCATATCTACAATGCAAAGGTGTTATGTATGTCGAATGCTCTGTTTATAAAATAAAACGGCGTTACGACAATTGCGGATACGCACGTGCGGATGCGACAATTGCGGATTAAAAATTTGACCCCATCCCAAAAACAAGGGCGGAATCGTTTTTTCCATTACTTTTCATTACTTTATAAAAATGGTCAATTTTCCTTAAAGTTGTTGTGTTTGCTGCAAGTAAAAATGAAGAAAAAGATTAACTTTTATTTTTTTGTCCGTGCTCGTCCGTGCACGGGCGAGCACGGACGAACACGGACACGGAACACGGACGAGAGTAGTATATGTACCACTTTTACATCAAAAAATAAATTTATGTAAAACCGGCACAAAAATTCTTTACAATATTTTTCAATAGGTTTAGGGGGAATTTAAAAATTATGCTCAGCGATGCTTAACTTGCCAGATCGGACGTTTTAGCACGCTTTAATCGCGGTATGACGTAATAATAGGACGTGTTAATTTTTAATATAAATAGATGATATTACACAAAAAAAACATTTATATAAAAAGGCTACTAATTCAAATAAATTTAAAAACAAAAAAATAAAAGTAGATTGAATGCAAAAACTAAAAAATTAAATTAATAATTTTAAATGAAAAAAAGTAATTTTGGATTAATAAAATTAATTTTATTAATAAAATTAATTTTGTTTTAATAAAATTAAATAAATTGTTTATTTAATTAAAAAATTAATTCAAGTAACAAAATAGAATTAATTAATAGACAAAAATAAAATTTAAAAAATTAATAGAAATAAAATAGAAATATAAATTAATTAAATTTATTTTAAAAAGGAAATTAATATTAACAATAAAAGACTAATATTGAATTGCAAAGGAAAAATCTTTTATTTTTTGCATTAATTTATTTATAGAGGGGAGTGTGTGTTTAGTGTGTATAGGAAAGGATTGGGGATAAAAAAGCTATTAATCAAAGGGTTCTTGACTAAAACTTTGTTCTATATTTTGTTACTCATCAGTTTTTTCACTATTCGCTATCTATAAATATTTATAACACTGAATAACAAAAAAACAAAGTTTTAGACGAGAACCCTTTGATTAATAGCTTTTCATTCCCAATCCTTCCAATACATACTAAACACACATTCCTCCCCTCTCTCTATATATAGGTTAGTATAAAAACAAAATAGTTTTCCATTAAAATTCAATATAGTCTTTTATTGTTTAATAATAATTTCCTTTTTAAAATAAATTTAATTAATTTATATTTCTATTTTATTTCTATTTATTTTTAAATTTTATTTTCGTCTATTAATTAATTCTGTGAATTTTTTTAATTGAATTAATTTTTTAATTAAATAAACAATTTATTTAATTTTATTAAAACAAAATTAATTTTATTAATAAAATTTATTTTATTAATTTAAATATGTACTTATTTATATTATTCGTACTTTATAAGAGCGTTACATAATTTTTATTTTGCTGTCTAATTGTTTCTTTGAAGAAGCCAAATTTTATTATATTTAATCCAGAAATGATTAAAACAATTTTGGAAACGACAAAACAAGTTCTCTTCAATTTCGAATAGAAAGTATGTTTTGTTTAAAAAGAAACACTATATTTTCCTTATAAATTAGGTAATAGAAAAATTGATTTTTACTAAAATAATCGGAATTTGTAATTCTGATTTTAAAAAAATATATAAAATTCTGATTTTTCTTGCAAAATTGAAATAAGAAAGTTTTGTTTATTTCATTCCGATTTTTATCTTTTATGAGTGAATTAAAAACAAAATTCTGCAATAAAAATCGAGTTCTGATTTAAGAAAAATCAGAGATAGGTATTTGTAATTATAAAAATCTGTGCATTTAGGCTAACAAGTGAAAACACAAATTCTGACTTTTTTGTAAAATTTATTCCGTGTGTTTTTTGTTGTCAATATTATCAGAAATGTTGTGTTTATATTTTTAATTCAGATTTTATTAATTTTAATTTTAGAAATGGTTTAAATCGTTTATCATGAAGGCTCTCAAAACTTGTGAGCCTCAATATTCAATGACTCGAAAAGAAAAGGAAAATACTTGTAAGCCTGATTATTCGCCAAATAACAATCCCGCTTAAAAACTTAAGAAGTGAGGCTACTTATTAGAAAAATGGGATTTGTATCTAAATAATTTGTGTGTTTGGGACGTGGATTGTGTTTTTTAAAAAATTTGTTTTTATTTTTAATTCTAGATACTATGTATACTATTTATTTATTGTAATAGTTTTTTATCAATTTATTGTTTTTTGTATATATTTTAAGAAAATTTTTTATTCATGATAATGCAAAAAAGAACTATATAAAATTTGTAAATAAATTATAGAACTGAGGAAAAATCTGTAAAATTTAAATCTAATGATTAGGGTGTGTATGGAAATTTATATTTGCGGAATTCCTTTACTACTAAAAACACGTTTTGGCGTGTCTTAGTGTTTATAGAATGGTTGTTAAAATCCATAAGTTCCAGAGTTCTCCATATTTAATGACAATATGTCTCCTTATGTGAATGCTTTTGATCCATATTTGGTCAAGTTTTGGTAAATTTTAGTAAAAACTAGCGAAATTGTCAAATTTTGGAAATTGCAGGTAGAAATTTTATTGAAAAATTTTCCGAAAAAATATTTGAAAATTTTTAAGAAGAATTTATTGTCAAAAAAGTTTTACAGAAATTTTAAATCCATAAAACCTTTTAGAAAATACTCTTAAAACTGAAAAGTTAAAGGCCAGATTATTGTTTTCTACATAAAATACTGATTTTTAAAATATGCATTTTTTAATTTTTAGTTAATATTTAGTGTTTATTTCCATATATTTAATTCCAGATTTCAGGAGTTTATATCCACAGTGTAAGTCCTATTTTTCGATGTTATACTAGTAAGTTACACACCCTAGTCATGATTTTTCAGATTTTCGAAATTTTAAAATTTTAAAGTTTTCTAAAAATATGAATAGTTTTACAAATCCTTATATGGTATTATGTTTTAAAGCAATTATTCAGAGGCATATCCTTCGCCGTTGATCTATATGTATGTTATTGGCTCAAATTAAGTGCAAAATCTATGCTTTTAGTGAGAATAGAATTAGACTGTAATTATTTTTAACAGAAATGATGCAGTAAATAAAGACGAATGTACATTTAAAAAATTTTACAAAAATTTACAAGAAACTTAAAAGAATAAACAGTTAGTTTGTAAAAAATACATATAAATAGGACAACTGGCTATTCTTAAAATAAAAATTTTAAAAAATTTGGAAAATCTAGGCTCAGTTCCGAAACAGGGGTAACAGGATTAATCTGAAAAAAGCCAGCGGGATCTTATCCATCACAGCGCTTTACGCTAAAAATTTTCGTCTATCGTCCCAAATGCCAATTTTTAAATATTCAAAAATTCCAAACGCCAAAAACGGTCAAAACATCGTAAAGTACGATTCAGTAACGCCGATTAAGAATGGCCGCTTGAGTACAACGGGTTTTAGATTGGTTAAATATTAAGCAATTTAAACACCAAAACGCCAATTTTTCAAATTTTTAAAAACGCCAACGCCAAAACTTAAAATTTTCTAAAACGCCACACGCTAAAAGGGGTTAAACTAATGCCAAAACGTGAATTTTTAAAATTTTAAAAACACGCCAAACACAAAAAATAACTCCAAAACGTATTAAAAATAGACTAGGGACAAAAATAAAGCCTTAGTATAGGAATTGGATGTTTTTAGAAAAAGTAAATGGCTTAAGGTTAGAAAGTTGGGGTATTTATAATGAAAATTTTGGCTATTTTTCTAATGTTTGTATTCTGATCGAACAAATACTTTGAGTTTTGATGGATATGTGCACAAAAATTGGGATTTATGTTTATAAAAAATATAAATTGTGCAAAATAATGTGAATCAGCCGCCCAAATAGTGATTAATTGCAAAAAATTGTGCTTAAATTAGTAACAGTAATTTCATTATAAACAAATAATGTGGATATGAGCGGGTAATTAATCATTCTAGGCCAAAGTTTAGGCTGTCAGGACCCATATAAAAGGCGGCCAGAAATGGCCTAAAGAATCATTCTGCTTTCCCATTCAACATTTAATAATAGCCTTAACCCCTCTTCCCTAAACATTTCACTATTTAATTTAATACCCTCTTCTATAATTTTATACCCTCTCCTATAATTGAATTTTTAAAATTATTTTATTTAGCATTTGAAATTTTCCACTAAAATTTTCTTATTTTTAAATTGTTAAAATTATTTTATTTAATATTTTTAATTTTTCTCCCTAAAATTTTTCGCTTTTGAAATTTTAGATCACATTTACACTTTTTAATATTAAAAAATTTTTAATATATTTTCCCCTAATTTTTTGTTTTTTAAATTCATGTTTATATAATTTTTAAATAGTTTAATTTTGTACATTTCATAATTCAATTTTAGTTGCGCATATTATTTCATTGAAAGAAATTCTGATGGAAAAAAGTGTTGAGACAACAATCAATAATGGTAAATGATAATCATATTATTATTCAATTTAATAAAATGCTTATCATTTACAGGAAATGCGGATGCCCCAATTATGATTGATGAAAGTACTAGTACGGAGATGTGCGGCGATAAAGGATGCGAGGAAAATGAGTTGAAAATTTCACAAGAAGGTTCTGCATTGGACGGTAAATATTAAATATTTTATGAATAAAAAAGGAACTTTAGTTTCAATGACCGCAGAGGAAATTCAAGAAGTTCGCGCATTTATTCTGGAACAGAAAAAGAAGAAGCAAGCTGCCGAGACGCGACGAAAGCGTTCAATAGAAAAATCGAGTTCAACCTTGAGTTCGGGTTCTTCTTCAATCAAGGCACCGACCGCAAAGAAGGCACAAAGCAAGCCAAATAAAATGATTGGAAATGTTCAGCGAGACACTTATGATGAAGTCATTGAGGTTTGAAATTTTTGAAATTAAATTTAAAGTTAAAATTTTAGTCAGTTATCAAACGCGCAAAAGGTCAAAATGTAAAACATTCAAAAGAAGAAGGGCCTAAGGCTATTCTTGATGCAATGATAGATTATGATGAGGAAGAGGACGAGTCTGATGACCCAGATCCAAATGCTGTTATTTCTTTGGGCGAGGATGAAGAGGAATACAAGCAAAAGCGAATCGAACGTAAGTTTTATATTTTTTATTTAAATATTTTTTTAGGTAAACAACGTGCGGAACAATTGGTTCCAGAAGGATTACTTAAGCGTGCACAGGTTCTTAAGGTACCACGCCAAGGAATCTTCATTCACCAGTGCAACGATTGCCGAGAAAACCAGAAGAAACGACAAAAATTTCTTTACAAGGCAGGAAGTGCTATAAATTTTATGCTTACATTCGAATTGTGCGCAGAGGACCTCGACAAAAATATAAACCTAGGGGCGTATTACGCTGCCATTTGGGGTATTACATAATTATCAGATAATCTAAAAATTTTTGAAAGGTTTCAAGGAAATGTATGAAACGCCTGTGGAACAAGCGTCCAGCTTTTCAAAATGTAAGAAAATTATAAAAATTGAAATTATTGAAAAAAATTTTAAGCTGACGGTGTTTATACTTTCGACGTGGCGAAAATATTGCTTCTGGGAACGACTTTAAGCTATTGAGCTTATTGAAATATTGTTGGATTTTGCATCAGGTAAAAATTTCATATTAACTACGATTTATTTTAAAAGTTTAGTGCGATAAATGTATCAGTCTTCAGAGGTCCTTAGCCAGTGACATGTTCTTGCATAAATGTGGGGAAAAATATGAGCTGAGTTTCATGGTAGATTTTCAAAAAATTTTTAAAAATAATTAAAATTTTAAAGGTTTGCGAGGCCTGTAAGGACTACAATAAGGACTACCAACAGAAAACTTTTGATATGTTTAGCAATTTTAATAAGAAAAAATGAATATTGATAACTATAACTTTTGTTGAATAAAGGATATTTTTTAATGGAAATTTTATTTCTCATTCGTATGATCGAATTTTATCTTTTAATTTACTAATTAATCTTTGGAATTTTTTAAAGCTACAGCATTTATCTCAAATTTTCAACACGTTTTGTGAAATAAAAGGTTTCGTTTATACTTTTTAAGTTATACATTAACTTTCAGATGGATCAACATGTAGCGGATATTGCACTTGAAGAGCTCAAAGAGAAACGTAGACGACTTGCTAGACAACTTGAGCAACTTTTCGATGCAGAGTATGACGAAAAAACAGCTTAAGTCGGATCTTTACGCAGCGTTTATTCAACATCATCGGAATAGATATCCGCAAATATCATTAAGTAGAATCCACGAGCATTTTTTGAAGGAAAGACACGCAATGGGAAGACAGGTTTTTATTGGAAAAAATTTTCAACATTTTATTGAAGGCCATTGTTGACGTCGTCAAAAATGAATTGTATTATGCGCTAGGGCATACAAATAGTAAATATTGGGGGCAAATTGATCTGCAATCTGCAATAGACGTTTGCTGCTACAGAAATTATATACCCACAAAGAAGAAAAGAGGTAGTTAATTTTTTAGCTTTAAAAGTACTCATTTTTGCAGAAAACTCTCCTGTTATAATAATGAACGACATAACTAAACGATTGGAATCACAACTTAATATTGAGACAAAGGACGAGCAGGATTTAGGAGTTGAAGGCACATCAGGTACAACACAAGACAATGTGTCAATATTTATGCCTGATACTGTGAATTATTTTTCTACTACGGACAGGATACCAGAGGAAGAGGAATGGTAAAAGATATTCAAGCAAGCGATAGTTTTTAAAATTGTTTTTTAATGAATAAATTAAAAAATATTGTTGTTTAAAATAATTTATAGCGTTATTTTCGCAAAAATATTTAAAAAAATAATGAAAAAATTTTTAGAATTTTAGATGAATCAAAGAAATTTTGGAAATTATTCCATAAATCACTTTTATAAAGAAGACGTATCAGAGAACATCAAAAGTTCAAAATTTAAAATAGGAGTTTTCAGGTCTATTAAAAATATTTTTTTATTAAATTTAAAATTCTAGAACCGTATTCACAGTCAGAAATGTCGATGATGCTCCGGAAGGCAGCGATAAACTATTAGAAGATTTGATAGATCATTTTATTGCAAAGGCCGACAAGGAGGCGGGTGAAAAATCTGAGAAATGTTCAATAATTATAAGAAGTTCCGTTCTTGAAAAACCCATTCAAATACCATATAGAGGACTGGCACAGAACACACCTCAAGTTGTTATGGAACAATTTGATGCCGTTGACCAGAGCGGGAAACGTATGGGGAGACCTTCCCTATATAGCCAGCCTATACATATTGAGGTGAATATTATTTTTAAACGATTAATTTTTTAATTTAGATTGTAATGGGCCCTTCACACGATGAAGCTCTTGAATTGATAAAGGAAGGTCACGGTGGAATGGGTAGGAATTCGAGAGAAATTCACCAAGGAGTTGATATAAACAATCTAATACCTGTAATTTCTTTTATATTTAGTAAAACCTTAAATATTTAGGTCCATAACGAATCTCTTAACCCTCCAGCTAATATTCATTGTCTGCTTCTAGCTGTGCAACTTAAAATAAAGCATGTCAATCTAGAAAAGACTACAGTAGCAAATAATAAATTCCACAGGCTTGTAAATGGTCAAAATAAGAAAGCAAAAATTGAGCGGACACTTTTAATTAAAGAAATGCTACAGGAGATGCCAAGATATGGAATTCGCTATCCTACTTACGCTTCTCAGTACACTGTTGAAGAACATGTTCCATTGATACAGCGTTTTCTTGATTTGAGTTTTCCTGGAAAGTACCGAATTTCGGTATTCGGCGAACAAGGAAGAATCCGGCCAATATGGAAGGGAGCTGAAAGGGCTGAACACGAGATTGCTCTATATTTAAAAGGAGAACATTATTATGGGATTAAAAACCTGAATGCGCTCTTTGGTTCATATTATTGTATTGATTGTGAGACTCCATACACAAAGAAATTTGCACATCGGCAGAAGTGCGTTGCTAAATGCCCTCGATGTTGTGGGATTGGATTTGGTTTCCCATGCAAAGCGACTGAAGGATATTCAAAAAAATGCTTACAATGTGCAAACACATTTAAAAATCTTGATTGTTTTAAAAGACATATTGACAAAGGAATTTGCAAGATTCTAAGAAGGTAATTTTAAATTATATAAAATTAAAAACAAAAATTTTTTGATGTGAGAAATGCGGACATATTTATCGCGTCAAGAATGTTAACTCACAAAAATCTGACAGTGAATCAGACAGCGAAGTCAACACTGATAATAACAATGGGCATGTTTGTGACATACATTTTTGTTCTCTTTGCCGATCATTTCACAAACGCGAAGAACGATGTTATGTACAACCAATTTTGCCAAAAGTGAATAATGAATATCTATTGGTATTTAAGATTATTTTAAATAAACATGCCACTTTTAGATTGTCTTTGATTTTGAATGTGAACTCATATCTCCGACAAGAAATGAGCAAGAGTGGAAACAGCTGCAGAATAATGCATTAATGCCTCTTAGTACAGTTCCAAATGATGATAACTACCAAGTACATCATGTGAACTGTGTATCGGTATTTAATGTTTTAACTAAAAAGTAGAAAAATTTTCAGGCATTATTAATGTGCTCACGATGTATCGGAAATGATAATTGGAAAAATGAAAAAACGGGTCGTTGCAAAACGTGCGGTATGGACATGCCAAGAATGAGAACATGGATTGCAGCGGATTTTTCAAATCCCCTGCGTGAATTTTTGGAATGGCTAATTAATGGCTTGGGGAAAGAACGATCCGGAAAAACATATGCTATTTCTCATTATGGCGGGTTTGATTTAATTATATTAATTTATTCATCATTAATTTTAAGCCGATATGATATGCATCTATTATTAGGCGAATTGATAAAACATTTTGGAATTGAGCCGAAAATTACCAGAACAGGAAACAAGCTTTATGAAGTCCTAATTAAGAAACAAAGAAACAGATTTCCTTATATTTCATTTCGCGATTCATTCAATTGGACTATGCTTAAGCTGGAACAACTCCCCAAAGCCCTAGCTCTTGAAATTGACGAAGGAGGCAAGTCGTTCTTCCCTCACGGATGGAATTTTAATAAGAATATGAATGTTCGACTTGACGGATTACCTGATCAACAATATTATTACCCTGATTCAATGGGAAAGGAGAGAAGAAAAAAATTCGAAGAATGGTATGAAAAAAGTAAAAATGACCCATTTTGTCTTCGTGAACAAATTGTCGAATATTGTCAACAAGATGTTCGTATTCTCGCTCATGCTCTCGTCAAACTTCAACGCCTTTTCTTTGAGCTAGCTACTGAACCCTCCAAGCGCGACGACGTACTTGTTAACTCTATGACAATTGCCAGCGCGTGTATTCGTCATTTTTGTAAGCTTAATTTTCTAAAATATAAGTTAATAAAATTGTTAAGGTATAAACTATCTAAAAGAAAATCAAATGGGTATTATCCCAGACAACGGTTATCATCGGGATTCAAATCAATCTGCAATCGCTTTAAAATTTCTTCGCTGGCTCTCACACAAGACAGGTCTTCAAGTTCAACATCAAGAAAGCCCAGAAGGAGAAAAAAGAGTTAAGGTTTCTGATGGAAGTATTTTGCGTCTCGATGGATATATTAAAAACATTGGAGGAGTAGACCAAGCAATTGAATTTCTTGGATGTGCATGGCACGGACATGAATGGTGACTTTAATACTTCTTCAAATAAATCGTTTTAAAGTTTATACCTCCCACATGAAGTTTGTTTAAACGGGAAGACGGCACTATATAACAAAGACAAACTTTATGAACGTGTTAGCTTATTGAATGAAGAGGGAATTTGGACTACTGCCGTATGGGAATGTGAAGTCATGAAAGAACTTGAAGAGGATCCAGAAATGTCTCTGTTTTTTGATACATTGCCAGATATTGGCCCTCTGTATCCTAGAGATGCTTTTCATGTTTGATTTAGCTTAATTATGTATGTAATTGTAAATTAAGGGTGGAAGAACGGGCCCTTTAGCTCTAAAATGTGATTTAGAAGGATCAGATGATTTTGAGATTTCATGTTTTGATGTTGTAAGTCTTTATCCTGCTGTGAATTTTTATGCATTTTATCCGATAGGTAAATTTAGACTAGCTAAATACATTTTTATTTATGTTAGGCCATCCAAATATTTTGGAAATAAACAAGGATGTAAATTGGACTAAACCTGAGGATTTACATCCATATAGAGGATTATTCAAACTCTTCATAATTCCGCCAGATGATTTGTATCTTCCAGTTATTCCTGAACGTATTCATGGAAAATTGGTAAAAATTTTCTTTAATTTTATAACATGAATAAACAGATCTTTCATCTTTGCCATCGTTGTGCAGTGGAAATAACTCCAGGTGTGGCAATACGGGCAAACAGCAGATATAATAAAGAAATTGGTTACAAATGGTGTCCTCACACGGATGAACAACGAGGATTTGTTAGTACTACTTGCTCGGTAGAACTTGAACTTGCTTTGAAGCAGGGATATCGCGTGACTAAAGTTTACAGCATTTATCATTGGGAAAAGTGGTCAGACACCTTGTTGAGGCCCTATGTTCAGGATATGATGCGTCTAAAAATTGAGGTAAAAATTATTTTCTGACTCAATAAAAAATAATACAGGCGAGCGGATGGCCAGGTAGTGTATTTGACCCTGGAACTCCTGAATTAGAGGACCAGCGAAAAAGAGAATTTATTGAACGAAACCAGAGTGTGTATGGAATTCATTTAGATCCAACACGGATTGAAAGAAACGAAGGAATGCGCTACTTTGCAAAGACGTGCAACAATTCAATGTGAGAATACTTTTTAACTTGTGTCATTTTTTAATTAGGTGGGGGCGATGGGCGCTTCGATGTAACTTGTCACAGGTATTTTCCCTATAAATCTGTCATTTAAAAATTTTTAGGATTGTATAACTAGTTCCCCTGTGGAACTTCACACTGTCCTTAATGATCCAAAACTTGAGCTTGGGGCTGTGGAAATGCTTGCTCCTAATCTTTTTTCCGTTCCATATCGTCATCGACGAGAATTTGTACGCCCACATGACAAATATAATATTGCAATTGCACTAATTACAACGGCAAAAGCCAGAATAATGCTTTACGACTATATGGAAAAAATAGTTAAAGAAAAAGATTGCAAGTTGCTTTACACTGACACGGATAGCTGCTTTTATGTGCATCGCCGAGGACAAAAGCCCCCTTTTCGTGTTGGTGAGATGCTTGGTATGATGGATCGCGAATATGGTGAATGGAACATTATTGCATTCTATACTGGAGGGTGCAAGCAGGTATTCAATTATTTTTTATCAAACAAAAATTTTTCAGTATGCCATGAAAATGAAGCACAAACATAGTGGTGAAATAAAATTCATTGTAAAATGCCGTGGGTGCTGGGACAAAGTTGATTCTCCACTAGACTTTGAACAATTCAAGGTTATTTTTCGATCGTTCCTAAATTTCAAGAATATTTCAGAGAATGGTTGAAGCTTATGGGGAGGAACAAGAACCTATCATTCTGGAAAGAACACATTTTCAGCCAAGCTGGCGTAGAGGGGAAGTTACAAGCAGATCACAAAAAAGGTATCATATATTTATAATTATTATCAATTTAAAAATTTAGACGATATGCGCCAATATACGACAAGGGAATAGTTGATGCCAATTTTGATTGTTATCCTTACGGATACAGAGGCGAACCACTTATTGATCCTACCGAATAAAATATTTCGAATAAATTTTAATTATATATTTTTAAAAGTCAATGTTTAATACAAATAATATTTTTTTCATTTTACATTTAAAATCTAATTACAGATTTGATTACTTAATTACATAATTAATTGATTATCATTATGGCTGACAATTTAGGTAAATTTATTTTCCCATTTAAATAATAATTAAACGTTAAGAACTCGCTACAGTGATGGTAGAGAAATTAGCAATAAATTCCAACAGCATAAAGACTACACCACTTATCAACCTTCTCTGTGACTTCAATGGAGGATGCGTACCAGAAATGCTTAATTGTGAAATACGAAATAATTACAGCGAAAATTTGCAATTTATAAAATCTCTAACAAGTATGTCTCTTGAAGATGTTAAGAAAGCCGGTGTTGGACAAAAGGAATTTAATGAAAGCAGTGTAACACCTGGAAAGCGATGTCTAATAACAAATCATCTTAAAAATCGTTTTATTGAAGTGTATCCTAAAAATTTTACGGAAATGGGATCTGATCGAATGTTTGCTCTTCGAGGATATTTATCAATAACAATTCGGTATTTTATTTATTGGATTATATTATATTTTAAGTCAATTCTATTATGTTCGACACCGTGTCAATCTTGTTTATCCTCATCTTCCTCTTGTGTGTGTTTCGGGTGGTGGGAAGCATGAATACTATTACCCAATCGAGTGCTTGGACTTTGTTGAAATCGATAAACAATCTGGAAATTAATTTTGATGCGTATATTTAGAATAAATATTTTTTAAAAAATTATTTTAAACAAAAATGTTTTATACATTTCTATCTATATTAATTATTAATACATCTTTTCAGTTTTCAGAATTAATATGATCAGTGACGTAAATCTTGGTAAAAATTTAAATCAAAAATTTATGAAAAATAATTTAAGAAACAACTTCACTTATGCTTGAACGCCTTAACTTGAAGCATGAACAAAATTCTTTGCCTCCTGAAGAAATTATTGGGGCACAAAATCAAAATATTTTTATTTTCAATTCCCACAGATGTGGATTCGACAACCGATTTATAACAACATTTACTTTGCTTGGGCGTTCATTCTCTTCCATTGAACAGTATTTCATCTGGCAAAAGGCTAGATTTTTTATGGATTTGGAACTTGCTGCTGAAGTGCTTATGCTTAATAATCCATTGGCTATAAGACGAATTGGAACCCGTGTGAAAAATTATAATAGAAATGAATGGGATTCAGTCAAAGATAAGGCAAGGATTAATTTTATGCAAGGCATTAAATAAAAATTCTAGGTAATGTACACAGGGTTGTGGGCCAAATTTACTCAGAATGTACAACTCTTCAATCAGTTACGTGCAACTGGAGACGGACTCATTACACATGCATCGGCATCAAATCTACATTGGAGTAATGGATTGAGCCATAAAAGCCCGTGTCTGAATGATCCAAGTATTTGGGAGGGAGAGAACAAACTTGGTGAACTATTGATGGAATTACGAACCGAAATTAACAAAAGCATTTTTTAATTTATTTTTTCAAAAACATTGAAATTGAATTGTAAATCTTATTTTGAGTTAAATAAATTTCTTCTTCTGATTGTGCACCGGTAATAATGCATTTTCCGGTTGTGAAGATAATTATAACTGTGCGAGATTCTTTTAGTCTTAGACACATTCCCGGAAAAAATTCAGGGTTATAGGATATGTGCCTAGCCAGCCATGAGGGTGGTGCGAACCGCAGCGAATCATACAAGGCTAAACATTATTTTTTATCAATATTTAATATACCTGGTAAATTTATGAATCCTCCAAATGTAAAAGAAGAAACTATATTCTGAATTCTAAAATTGTGAACATTTATGAATAATTCGGCTGCTGCGGAAATTATTTTAACAAAACATGTGAGAGCGGTTTCCGAGTCCTTTGCAGACTTTGTTCCGACGCAAACTATTCTTCCATTAGCAAAAAGTAGCGCTGTAGCAGTTAATGGTTCTTTTATTTTAAATGTTAGAGCAGAAAACCGCTCAGGACGATATTTAGCATCAGGAATATTTGCTGCAAGTTTATTAAGATCTAATTTGTTGTCACCTTCAAGTAGAGTAGCTGTAGATACCACGTTTTGAATAATTGCTTTTTGATACATTTTAAGGCCCTATATAAATAAATTAAAGAATTTATAGTTAAATAAAAAATGTTCATAGCTCCTTTTACTATGATAATTTCGGGTGCCACAGGGAGTGGCAAAACTCATTGGCTATTAAAATTCCTGGCACACACTGACCAACTCATAGATCCTCCACCTTCAAAAATATTATATTGTTTTGGAGAAATGAATGAAACTGTTTTTAAGCTCAAGGAAATGGGAATCACTACTTATAATGGGGTTCCCGAATCTGAACTAATTAAGCAGCATCAGCTTTTAGTTCTAGATGACTTAATGCTTAATATTCCAAATGATTTTCTAGATTTACTTTTTACTCGCGGTTCACATAATTGGGGAGTAAGTGTGATTTTTGTAACTCAATCCTTATACGGACGCGATATAAAGACGGCAAGAGCAAATGCGCATTATATTCTTTTAACAAAAAATCCTCAAGGCCTTCTGCAAGTACGGACTCTTGGCTCCCAGCTTTTCCCAAAAATGCTTAATTATTTTCTTGAAGCCTATCGGGATGCAACATCGGAACGTTTTTCTTATCTATTAATAAACATGCATCCTAGCACAGATGAAAATATGAGATTATCTACAAAAATCTTTCCTGGAGAAAAAACTACTATATATTTGCCTTTGTAATATATAAGTGCTCAAAAATATTAAATCTAAAATGCCCACGTATAACTATAGCCCATACGTTAAGGATAATTTTGAGTTTCTTCAACAATTATCAAAAACTACTTCAGATAAAAAGAAAAACGCTCTTATTCTTTCAGCAAACGCAGATCAAATTTTAGCTATTGTTGAAATTTGTGCTAATATTCTAAAAAATAATTTTACTCTAAATAGGAGACAGCGCAAGAAATTATCACAGTTTGCTGACTTTTATAGAGCAATCGCACGAACACGTACTGAAAATAGTGCCAGAAATCGCATACAACAAGGAGGTAGTGCTGCTTTAGCTGCAATACTTGTACCCGTTTTAGGAGCATTAGCGGAACACATTATTCATAAATTCTCTCAAGAATGAAACATACAAAGAAAATGATTATGGTGCCTGAAAGCGAATATCTTACGCTTTTAGGCATGATTAAAGGTGGAGATTTTTTACAAAAAGAGAAAGCACAAACAGACATGGAATTGAAAAAGACTTTGGATGATCCAAAGATTTCAGAAGAAGTGAAAGCAAAAAAATACAATTGGCTTTACAAAAAAAGACGTCAGCTCAAACATGAGTTGGAAAATCGACCCCAAAAGGTTATTATTGATGAAAATAAAGCAAATGCTCCAGAAGTTGCTCCATACTTGCAGGAAAACATCGCTAATACACCAAAACCAAGGTTAATTCCCAGCAAAATTCAAAGATATTCTAACACCGAATATCCGTCTGAATCTGAAGTGACTCCTAAGTTGCCGCGAGCAAAAAGAAAAAGTGCAATTCCTTTTTCCAAATTTAAGGGTATTATTGCGACACGATATTCCACAGAATTGGATAATTATGTAAAAGATAACGCAGAAAAATTCAGAATAAGTAAGAACGGGAGTTTTGAGTCTAATGTCCCTGGAAGACTTGTAAAGAATAGCAATTTTACAGATGTTCTCGAATATGTAAAGGGTGAGACATCATCGCCCCCAAAAGGTTTTAGTTTTTTGTTTAACCGTCTTTCTAAGGACCCGTTAGTGAAAGAGATGATTAAAGAGACGCGTGGAGAAAATACTAGTGAAAGTAGTACAACCGATAATCAATCAGGCAGCGGGAAAAGAAGAAAAAGAGTTTTAGTGAAAGTCTTGCCTATAAATTCACCGGGATTAGTAAGAAGAAAAATAAATTTATTCCACAAATATGGGAAAAGCTTTAGATACCTTCTTAGAAAAAATATATTATTCACTTAATTCTCCCGCCTCTTATGCAGGGATAAATCGCGTCTATGAAGAAGCGCGTAGTAAATACCCGAAAATTAAATTGAAAGATGTTTATGATTTTCTTCATAACCAAAGAGTCTATACAATGCATAGGCCTCTAAGAAAAAAGTTTCCTAGATTAGCCACTAGACCAAGCGGTTTGCACACAGATTGGCAAGCGGATTTGGCAATCTTTGATCAGTTAGCTAAATATAATGATGGGTACAAATATCTTTTGGTTTGTATTGATGTACTAAGTAGAAAAATTTTTGCAGTGCCAGCCAAATCAAAGAGTTCTGAGGATATGATTGATGCGTTTGAAAATATTTTTAAACTTTCAAAAGGGATACTTCCTCATAAATTATATACGGATCGAGGGTTAGAATTTGAGGCGAAACGAGTGAAAGAATATTTTAAAAAGAAGGATATAGATAAACGAGTAGTCTATAGTCCAGATGTGCATGCTTCTATGGCAGAAAGGGCCAACCGTACTATCAAAGAGCGATTGTACAGATACTTTAGCGAACAAAATACACTACGTTGGAAGGATGTTATTCAAAAAATTGTTTCAGGAATAAATGCAAGTATTAATCGAACCACCGGTGTAACTCCAAATTCTGTTACATTTAAGAATGCTGGGGAGCTTTTTAACAGACTATATAAGGATCCTAAAAATATACAAAATACTAAAACTCGCTCAATACTGGATCCAGGACAAATTGTTCGAATCACAAAAGAAAAAGGTAAATTTGAAAAGGGATATTTACCCAACTACACTGACGAATTGTTTCGCGTACATATTAAAAACGACAATAGATCACCCATCACATATAAGTTAAGAGATTTTGAAGGAAATTTAATTGAAGGGATATTTTACAGAGAAGAATTGGTACCCACACAAGAAGATACAACTCACCGTATTGCTGAAATTTTAAAAACACGTATACGTGCAGGGATTAAACAACATTTTGTACGTTGGATAGGATATAACGATAATTTTAATAGTTGGGTTAACGATAGCGATATTGTTAGAAGATAAATATGGACTCTTTTTATGTAATATTGCCCTCAAATACTGGAGGGGTTGAAGGAAATACCACTTCTAAATTTACTGTTAGAATGCCTGACACGCTTGAATTAGATTCAAGTTGGACTGTTGCACTCTCAAATATTATATATCCGTTTTCCTTTTCATTACTTGGTGATTCTGATGAACAAGAATCAATAACCGTTTTTCGAAGATATGGAAATGAACTTTTACCAATTCGTATCGAGATACCCGATTTATCCTTTGCCTCAGAAGAAGCATTGGAAGAGTCTATAAATGCAGTTTTGCTTGATGTATGGAAAAAGGAATTGGATCGCGAGCGTGAGGAACAGAGGCTTGAAGAGAATAAAAAAAGAATTTATGGGAATTTTCGTAAACGTCGAGCTGTCGAATCTATAAAAGAACAGTATGATAAACATGGTTACTTCGATTTGGACGCTGATGAACTAAATAAATTTATCAGACTATTATCTGAAGAGGATGAGGCAATTAGTCCAAAACTTACAAATTTGAGTCCAGGAGAAGGCGATAAAAATATTCGTCTTTTGCCTCCTGCAAATCAAAAAGCCCTTTACTTAAAAGTTATTGATAAATTTATTCAGCAAACTTTTATTCAATTAGAACCTATGGAGCAATTGGTTAAACATGGCTATTTCGATATGCAAAAGCAAACCTCTTTTAATTTTATGAAATTTTTAGGCAAAGAAGGAATTCGGTTGCCTCCTATAAGCCCTGCCCCTCTTGCAGTTGATGGTATAGAAAGGGTTCGGTTTCGTCCATATATCGATCAAAGGGAGCGAATAAAACAGGCTATTAAAGAATTTATGAATCCTCCTAGTGTTGGTCAAACTGAGGAGAAAGTTGAATCTGTCATTAGTCAAGAAGAAGCCCTTGAATCGGAATCAACACCACAAACAGCTGCTGAGCATGAGAATCCTCAGGTTAATTTCTCACTAGCGTCTATCATTCAACAATTGGAAAGAGAAGGTTATTTTGATATGCCAAAGGACGATGCTTATAAATTTATAAAATATTTAAATACGGAAATTAAGGGCGCAAAACTTCCAAATGTATCATCGGTTTCGGGACGCACTGTTGAGACGGTCAGATTAGAGCCACAAGCGGATCAGAAGGATCTAATAATGAATGCAATTAAAAGTTTTATGTCCTCAGAGTCTGAGCCTATTCAACAACATGAAACGATTGACTCTACACCATCTGAAGAAGAAAGGCTTGTTGAAAATTCTAATGAGATCGAAGAAACTGAAGAGCCTTCACCTACAATTCAAAAGGCTCCAATCACTCCTGCTACTGCAGTGACTAGTCATATAATTGAAGCGCCGCTCAATCCTGAGACTCCCGTGACAAGTCCAATAATCGAAGCTCCGCCCACTCCAGTGATAAGCCCAATAATCGAAGCTCCGCCCACTCAAGTGATAAGTCCAATAATCGAAGCTCCGCCCATTCAAGTGACAAGTCCTATAATTGAAGCTCCGCCCACTACGGTGATAAGTCCTATAATTGAAGCTCCGCGTATTCCTGAGACTCCCGTTACAACGCCTGAAGAAAAACACCTTGAATCTAAGGACAAAACTCCTCTAGATGGGAAAATAACTCCCCTTACATATGTAGAGGAGACTGATGAAAAGCCATCATTAACTAATGATCAAAAAGTTTTAATGGAAATGGCCGTTCGTGCAGCGACAAGAGCATGGAGAAATAGTGTCGAGTTGGCAGAGAAAGCACAAATAAATATGGAACTTGGTGAAAAATATTGGCAGAATGCACGCTTTAAGTATGCGTTAAAAGATAGTGTGATTACATTAAAAGAAACAGGCGAAATTGTACACTTGAGAAAAACCCCTGATAATATTCTTGACTGGGTTAAATCTCAATTAATATTGTTAACTAATCGTAAAATTTCAATTGATACATGGACACAGGAATGTTTAGAGTATGGAAAAAGAGCTTCGGAAGCACAGCTAGAAACTGAAGCTGCAGAAACCCGCGGGGATGTTACAGAAGCAAGAAAGGCTGCGGATCGTGCTAAGGCCGCAGAACGTAAAGTACAGGAAGCAGCTAGTCAGGTTGAAGAAGCTGTTGCTGGGCAAAAACGTTTATCAGAAGAAATTATTGGTAAGGTTGACGCGGAACTTGCGAAACAGGACACGGCAATTGAAACAACTCCATCAAGCCTAGTATCCGCAGCTCTTGAAGATGTAGATGAAACATTACCGGAAGAGAATATCGAAGAAAATATTGAGGAGCATGAAGAGCATGAAGTTGTATCAATAGCCGATGAGGATGAAGAGCAATGGACACCTCCATTAATAGAAGAAGAAAATATTGAAGAAAATATTGAGGCGAACGAAGAACCAAAGATTATCGACGAGGATACTGAAGAAGATGATACAATAGAAGAGACTCCGCAGGAATCACAAACGATAACCGATGAGGATGAAGAGCAATGGACACCTCCATTACCAGAAGAAGAAAATATTGAGGAAACTACGATTATCGAAGAAGCTACTGAGGAAGAAGACGAACGAGAAAATCCTCCGGAAGAAACAATAAATGATCAGGACGAAGAACATTGGACTCCTCCATTACCAGAAGAAGAAAATATTGAAGAAAATATTGAGACGAACGAAGAAACAACGATTATCGAAGAAGATACTGAGGAAGAAAACACACAAGAAGAGACTCTGCAAGAATCTCAAACGATTGAAGATAAGGCCGAGGAATTGTCACCTCCGTTAGCAGAAGAAGATCCTGTAAGTATTCCAACTTCAACGACAAATTTATTTGAAAATAATAAGCAGACTGATCTGCCGTCTCTTCCACACCCTGAAATGTTAATTGAAGAGCCTCCTCACCGTCCTTCCTCATGGAAAAGCTTCTTTGGACATGGTGGAGGGGACAAAACGAAACAAAAAGCGCCTTCAATTCAAGAAAAAGTGGAGAAGGAAGAACCTCACAAAGAAAAGTTAACAATACGCGTTGATGATTCGGATCCTAATGTAAAGAAAATGCATTTTGCTAAATATGCCTATCCTCCTGAATATCTAAAAATGCTTCTTAACTTTTCCAATATACAACTAGCTGATCCAAAATATCAATGGGTTTCAGTACACTTTGATAAATTGCATAAGAGGTTCCATGTCTTCTTACAAGGAAACGTACAATATATTCAATTAAGTCGTCAATTAGCATATACTCTTGGTTTTGATTCTGAGAAAGTTCATAGTGGACAAGTGGCAAAATATATGCCTGATATATCTGGAGGAGTGCGACAATTTTTGGTTTATGCACCAAGGCTCGTTGAAAATAGTATAATTGGAAACGTAACCGCTCCTCTATTACGTGTTGTGAATGTAACGGGTAAACCTGGTGATAGTATTTCCGAAGTATATATGACCGAGCATCAACATCGTATATTAGGTAAACGTCATCCAGACATTACTATTGAAATTCGTACCCTAGCAGGAAAACTAGTAAAATTCCATTGGGGAACCTGTATACTAACACTACATTTTCAACGCTCACTATTTTAAAAATGACACATGTACTTGTAGATCTAGATAAAATAGACTGGGGTCCTTTTTTAGCTTCGCAAGATGGTGGGGCAAATACCGACATAACTGATGAAAGTAGATATTTTCAGGGAACTAGGTATCAACGAGGTTTTGGGGTGCTCGGTACTGTAGGGCGTTTTCTAATGCCAATAGTTAAAAATTTAGCTTCTAGTGCCGGCCAAGAAGCAATCAACGTTGGTAAAAATGTGCTTGAAGATGTTTCACAAGGTCGATCATTTAGTGATGCCTTGAAGCAACATGGTAGCGAAGGTCTTCAAAAAGTTGGGAAAAAGCTCCAGCAATGCGGAAAAGGTAAAAGAAAACGCACGCCAAAACTTATTACAGAAAATTTAGAGAAAAAAGGACGCCGCTATAGGGATCAACTTAGTTTAGAAACTTTCTGAGTATATAAGTATATTTTAAATACTAATTTACTTTAAGTAAAAAATGACTACATTAAAGAAAATTGATAAAGATAGTTCAGAAGGTGTTGATAATCGTCTGACCTTTTTTTCTATACCTTCTACAAATGTTGGTATACAGCGTTCGGCATACAAAGAAATACTCCCTCTCAATGCTCTCAACCAATCTGCTGGACCCTTTGTTTTTCGCTATTTTGGCGATTCGCTCTATCTTGATTTGAGCAAAACTTTTTTAAGTTTGGTTTTATCTCTTGAAAGAAAAGATACAACTAGTGGTGAGTGGGTTCCTATAACCGACGGTGAAGCTGCCGATTTAAAAGGTGATAAATTTACAGGGGTTGCTCAATATTTAGGGCTTACATGGATTCGTCGTCTTACACTTTCAATTAATGGGGTTCAGTGCTATGATTCTGGCATCCACTATGCATATAGATGTATACTTCTTCATGAACTTGGCGCGGATAAAGATGTAAGTAAGGGCATTTATGAAGCTGCATTGTATTATAAAGATGCAGTGGATAAGGATGATTCTGAGGGCTCTGGCTTTAAATCTCGAGTTTCTCGCTTTGCCAAAGGTAAATTATGTAGAATGTTTTCCCATTTAGATTATGACATGGCTCGACAGAATCAGCTCTTAATTCCACAAAGTGATGTGATCTGGACCATTTACAGAAATTCAGATGAGTTTCTTGTTCATACTCCAAAATATCGCAACGCTGCAACATTAGTAGCAAACACTCATGAATACCGACTTAGGCTTCATGATATGCGAATTTTTATAAAACAAGTTGAGTTGAGTATGTCTTTAAATAATGCTATTGCTAGACATCTAGAACAGACACCTGCAAAATATGCTTATAGAAAAATTGATATCCGTAGTGTTTTCCTGGGAAAAGGCCGTCAAGAAATTAATCATGCGGCGTTCACAAGTACTTGTCCGAGACGCTTAATAATCTGTTTTGTAAGCTCTCCCGCATTCACGGGAAATAGTGCTTTATCGCCCTTCACTTTTGAGCACGCAAACTTGCGCTCTGTCTCTGCAGAATTTGGTGGATTCCAATTTCCTGCTGTTTCGTATGATTTCGATTTTGCTGATAATAACTTTGTTCGCGCTTATGTTGATATGTTTGTGGGTATGGATCTTGATAATTGGCCAAACACTGACCAGAGAACTCTCGATATCAGTATGAGAGAATTTTCAAAATCCTCCTGTTTCTTTGTTATACCGATGACTTCAACACTTGAGGACACGAACGGACTAGAATTAATCAGGCAAGGAACTACGACTATCCGGTGTATTTTTAATCAGCCAATCAAAGACGAAGGTTATGAAATGATAATTATGGGCGAGTTCGATTCGGTTCTGTCCATAAATGCAGATCGCGTGTTAAGTACCGATGGATCTGTTTAAGATGAATTCTCTGCAAATCGAAACTATATTAAGCCGCTACAAGCCACTTGACGGTAAATTCCTTGGTGTCTTTTCATCTAATAATATTCCAAATATAGAATGGAATAGCCCTTTTTGCTTTATTGCTAATACTATGAAGAAAGGAACTATCGGGGAACACTGGATTGCCTGTTATTCAAATAGAAAAAACACATTGGAATACTTTGACTCGCTCGGAGACCCTCCTAACTGTGATATGCGTCAATCTATGCTAAATCGCTTTAAAATAGTTAAACAAAGCCGTTATTCTATTCAATCTCCGTTATCTGATACATGTGGGCATTATTGCATTTGTTTCCTTGTTTTACGTTCAAGTCAAGGAAGTAATTTTTCATCTATACTTCAAAAATTGCACTCAATACCATCAGAAAGTCGTGATGCAGTTATAAAGAGATTCGTCCAAAGATTAGCAATACTCCCTAGTATATAAGAATACTATTAGCGATAATATAAGCAAAAATGATATTTACTCTATATCTAATTTCCTTAATCAGTCTTACCTGGGCTTTTAAACAAAATGATAGTAATATACTTTATCCCATTCACGGCCCATTTCCTCCAAATGTAAACGCTTGTTTTATTATTGATGAAGCGCATGCGCTTTCAATCGGTCCATCTACAGCAAATCCAAACAAGGATATTTTGCTCTTGATTGCATATGTTTTAGATTTAGGATTGATATTCGTATTGGCAGTTGTATTCAGAGCTCATGTAAATTTTAGAAGAAATGGGAATGGTGATTTACCAGGTATTCGTTTTGCAAAAGGCCCTCTTAGTATATAAGTCAAGTCAACGAATTAGACGCTAAAGGCAAAAAGTGAGTTATGAACATTCGTACTAGTAACAACATGTCAGAATTAAACAAGTCTGCAAAAATATCTTCTACATCTGCTCCCGTCAGAACGGTTTCTCTTATTCACTTACTTTGTAAATTTAATGGAGGATGCGCACCAGAATCCCTTCACAGAGAAATGCGTAAAAAATTCAACGAAAATATTCAATTCCTTCAATCACTTACTAGTATGACAAATGAGGATGTTGCCATCAGTGGAATTGGTCAAAAAACATTCTCAGACAACAATATGAAACCAGGAAAGAAATTTATTATAACAAATCATTTAAGACATATTCAGTTCGAAATATATCCAAGTAAATTGACTAAGATGGGAGCTGATCGTATTTTTGCATTACGAGGATATTTACGTGTGACAATCAGACAATATTTCTATGTTCGACATCACATAGACCTTGTTTATCCACAACTGCCTCTTGTTTGCGTTGTTGGCGGACGACAGCATCAATATTTTTATCCTCTGGAATGTTTGGACTTTGTTGAAGTTGAAGAACAAAAATAAATTAAATTTATGCCAACTATATAAAGGCTCATTCACTTTAGTTGCGTAATATGAAAAAATGCTTTTTATATTGATTTTTGTTGCACTAATAGGACTTGTTGTTAACTGCGAAGATAAAATAATGAAAAATGAAACCAAATTTACATTATTTCGCAGAACACCAAAACCAATAACTTTTGCTCATGTTTTACAGGTTGCCTTACCTCCTCATTCAAATTTTAAAAATTTAACTTGGGAACCGAGTGGGCATGTATGGTTTGAATACGATGAGAAAGAAAAGGTTTGGAAACAAATATACAAACCAACTTTTTCTGTAGTGTATTATAAACCAAATATATTCGATTCCGCATGGTTATTTGTTAAGGAAACTTGCTATGACATTGTTATAGCTACCAAATCACTTGTCATCGGAGTAACGAAACTAACCTTCTACCTAGGACGTAAACTAATACCACTACCATAACAACATGTAAATGTGTTCAAAGCACATTGTGCTAAATTTTTAAAACCCCTTAAACCTGTTGAATTACGTGATAATTGTAATAAATTTTTTGTGCCACTTTTAAGGCAAAAATTTTTGTCTTAAATGTGGTTTTTGGTGTAATATCATCTATTTATATTAAAAATTTAAGTCTCTTTTAATTACGCCCATACCGCGATTAAAGCGTGCTACCCCGTCCAATCTGGCAAGTTAAGCATCGCTGAGCATAATTTTTAAATTCCCCCTAAACCTATTGAAAAATATTGTAAAGAATTTTTGTGCCGGTTTTACATCGAAAAATTTATTTTTTGATGTAAAAGTGGTACATATACTACTGACGAGTGGAATATAAATCTATTGCGTCTATTGTGCACGTCTATTGTTTATAATTGTTCTTATAATTTTATATAAATGTTTACTATACGAATCCTAAAAATTTTCAGTAACTTTTAAATATTTGTGTCTGTTTTCGATATCTCTATTTAAAATTTATTCTTCATTTATTATCAATTTAAGGATGAACTTGGCAAAATTTTCTATTTTTCTATTTTTTATTTTCATATTATTCGACTTATCGGAATGCATGAATGAATATAGACAGGGAGAAGAAACATCTGAACGAAAAATGAAACGATTGAAACGAATAAATAAAGAAATTGAAGAATTTAGAAGAGATGAAGAATTACATAAAGAAAATGTTCGTAGAACAAAGGAAGAATATGAAAAGGCTTGTCAAAACTTAAATAAGACCAGAAATGCTATAGAAGGTATGTTTTTTAAAAAAATTTTTTAAATTTTGCAAAGTAAAATAAAATTAAAGATCTTGAAAAAATTGCAAAACAAATTACTGGACATGATGGCAAAGATCATGATTTGCAAATGCATGATAACCAAATTGGTGAAAATACTAATTCTGGAGTGGAAACAAATAAAAAGGATAAAAGGAAGATGAATATTGAAGTTGGAAAAGAACATGACAAATATAAGAAAGGTAGCTCATTATCGCTGTTATTAATTAACAATCCTATTTATTCAGAGTTACTAAAAGAATTCTTAATAAGATCAAAAATATTTCCTTAAATTTAAGGTGTTAAAGATGTAAGGCGGAAATAGGTCCTTCTATTAATTAGCATTCTATTAGTTGTTGTTCATTCTTCGACCCGTTTGACTTAAGGAGTAGCGGCTTATATTGTCTGGCCAGACTAACAACATTAATCTATTAGTATACCCTTCATTAAAATGCAAAGTTCGGCCGGATCCAGCCGAAAACGTAGAATTTAGTCTTATAATATACATGGTAATATAAAAAATTTTGAATCAAATACCGAAGTTAATCTCATTTTATTTATATTGTTAAGCCGGTTACTAAATAAAAAACTAATGAGAGCTTTTATATTTATATTAAGGGCAATCATCATCTGATATCCTGTTAAACTTGAAAGAAGGAGCATCATCTGCAAGTCAGGGTAATTTTAAAAAATATGTCTATAATATTCTTGTTCCTCGCTAAGTAACCTAAGACTAAATATAAATTCATAAGAGAAAAACGAATTTTCATGTGTTTCCTGTTCCTGTGTGTTCGTGGTTCTCGTAATTACAGAACCAGCCTCGCCCACAAAGTTGGTTTTTAATAAATTAGAACTAATTACTAATTGAAATATCGAATTTATAAAAACAGTTGTCCCACCTACTGCAACACATCCTCGAATTATAGAACAACATCCCCAACCAGGTAGGTTTTATGTTGAATCTAAAATCATTTTACCTTATTATTTACATTTTAGCTTTTCAACATCAAACCTTGGGTCCTCCTCCAGGTTTTGAAGCTCCTCCATTGGCTCTACGTCCTGGAATTAATGTGCAAACTCGCCCACAAAGTTTGTTTTTCATTAGTTAGGTATATATCTAATAGAAAACTTTAAATTCTAATATCAAGATTATGAATAAATAAAGTTTTAACATATACCGTATTTTCTCTAAAATAACCCCCCCTCTAAAATAGCCCCCCCCCTAAAATATTTAATTATTTTTTTGGCATTGCTATTTTTCAAACCACAGCACGGTTTAATCCCTATATTTCAATAAGATTAGAAATGATTATGGGGGATATCAGGGATTTGGAGGGATATAAGGGGATTCTGATGGATTAAGGGATGGCGGTGGATTAATATTGATTCGGGGATTTGGAGAGATATTAGGTGGGAATTTATGAATTAAAAGAGATAAGTATTAAGAGTATTTTTTCACTTTTATTCAATCAAATGTCCGATATCCTCCCAAGTCCCTGATATCTCAAATCCATTGATTTCCACCTTAATCCAGTCAAATTGGATTTTGAGAGGTCCACTAATAATCTTTTACTTCTTAAATCTCATAATATTCAACTTAATCCTCCAGCATTTCCCTTAATCTCTTAAAATCCATTAATATCCAACGATGTCTACTCCACTAATTCCATCCACTTGATCTCTCGACGAAGGATTAAAGTCATGTCACATTGACTTTAATACCTGAAAATGCCAAGATAGGCATCTTAATCCAATCCCTTTGAATATTATTAAACTTTGGGACTTAACTGAGTTATATAAAAGTGGGATAATAATCTAAAATAAGTTCTTAATTAGGTATCCCGAACCTTAAACCAAGTTTTTTATGAATTTACGGACTGAGGAGTACTTGATGAAAGTTTTTGTGCTAGGATTTTCGTTAAGAAACCTTTAGTTTGTGATGAATTCTCTTAAATTTTAGAAAAATATTATTCAAAATTTGGTAAAAAATTTTGGTTTTCAGAAAATTTAGAGATCGAAAAAAATAACCCCCCCCTCTAAAATAACCCCCCACCTCTAAAATAACCCCCCCCCCTCTAAAATAACCCCCCTCTAGAGGTCGATCGAAAAAAATAACCCCCGGGGGTTATTTTAGAGAAAATACGGTATTTGGATTCAAACAATTAAAATTTGCTGGCAAACACTAGAATATCGAAGCCAATGGATAAAACTAAATTTTAAGTAAAATTTGTTTGAAGCAATAGGGGTGTATTTAAAAATTTTTTTTAAATATTTTAGAAATTAGAAATAAAATTAAAGTTCTTGAAAAAATGCATGATGTCCAAATTATTGAAAATACTAATTCTAATGTGGAAACAAATGAAAAGATGAAAATGAATAGTGGAGTTAGAATAAAACATGCTCGATATAGGAAAGGTAACTTATTATCGCTAAAATAAATTTACTTCCTATTTATTCAATATCACTAAAAGCACTCTTAGTAAAAAATATTTCCTTACCCTTTCTTAAATTTAAGGGGTTGAAGATGTAAGGCGGAAATAGGTTTTTCTTTTGAGTTTGGACTAACAACATTAATCTATTAGTATACCCTTCATTAAAATGCAAAGTTCGGCCGGATCCAGCCGAAAACGTAGAATTTAGTCTTATAATATACATGGTAATATAAAAAATTTTGAATCAAATACCGAAGTTAATCTCATTTTATTTATATTGTTAAGCCGGTTACTAAATAAAAAACTAATGAGAGCTTTTATATTTATATTAAGGGCAATCATCATCTGATACCCCGTTAAACTCGAAAGAAGGAGCATCATCTGCAAGTCAAGGTAATTTTAAAAAATATGACTATAATATTCTTGCTCCTGTCTAAGTAACCTATGACTAAATATAAATTCATAAGCCAAAAACGAATTGTCTTCTCTTTATTTGCTGCATGTGGCGACAGACACTAGAGTAGAAAAAAATAGTCATTCTATTAAAAAAAAAGAATAGTCAACCAAAATCAAAGCGATCTAACTTCATAGGGGCGAGTTACATAAACCCAAATATCGAACAAGGGAAAAGTCAATTCTGGGGTGAAAAATTCGATTTTTTGAATGATAGCTCATTTGAAAGAGCTTCTCAATCTGAGTTGATTGACACAAAAATCAGCGCAATCTGACTTGATAGGGCCGAATTACGGGCCGTAAAAATTGAAAAACCATAAATTGAAAACACAAAATTGAAAAAAAACTCTAACAATACAAACCTATTTGTTAAAAATTCGTACCTATTTTGCCACTTTTTGCATTTTTTTCAACCTATTTAAGCCTTTTTTTCGCACCTTTTAGGTACCTATTATCAAGTTTTTCGAACCTAGAAAAACTCTCTCTGGCTATCATTTATTTTTAAATTTACTTTTTCTTTCTTGTCTCCTTTAAACGGCTCCCAGTCCAGTCCATTATTTTTAATACTATTAGATTAATTTTTTATTGATTTATAGGAGCTGTGATTGCAAGACCTATTACTGGACATGATGGCAAAGATCAAGATTTACAACAGCATGATAACCAAATCGTTGAGTATACCAATTCTAAAGTGGAAAAAACTGGAAGGAAGAAAAGGAAAATGGATAGTGAAAGAGGTCTATTATCGATAAAATCAATAAGCCATCTTATTTATTCAAGGTCACTAAAAGACCTTAATAAGATCAAAATTATTTTCTGACCATTTCACAAATTTAAGGTGTTAGAATATAAGGCGGAAATAGGTCATTTAATAGAATCTCTAATTAATTAATTAAACATTTTATTAATCGTTAGTCATTCTATGACAAGTTAGTCATTATACAACCCGTTTAGTCGCTCTTAAGTAGTGAGGGATAAATATTGTCTGGCCGCACTAACCCCATTAATCTATTAGTATTCCCTTTTTATAAGCGCACACCACCTTTACGAAACTTAAATAGGCGTGTGCCTGAGGTGTCCGCGGACTTCGGGATGAAATTTGTTATACAAATAGATCATACCATGCTTTATTTCTGAAATTTGCACCATTTTCGCTGCGGGGTACCTGGGAACGAGTTATAAATCCCCAATGTTTTATGTCCCCCGCATATAAACAATTTCTATCTAGCTTATTTTGTGTTCTTCAGTGTGCACTGGTGCAAGAACGCTACCATTGCACCATTGAAGAACACACTTGCATATAAAATAAAATTGTTTATATGTAGGAAATAAACTATGGGAGATGTTAAAAGTTTGGGGGAGACAGTGAACCTATCGGAGACGGCGAATTATGTCATAATTTTGTCAAATCTTGTCTAAGCAGGATGATTCATTCGACTCAGCTCAACTAGCTCTTTCGAATGAGCTACCATTTGTATAAACTCTCGCCCTATGGGTTTTCGTCCCTATGATATTCAATCTTCAGGGGTCTGTATCTCGGTCTAATCAAGTCGGATTTTTTAGATTTTGGTGTCATTCGACACAGCTCGTTGTGCTCTATATTCTTCTGAGATGACCATTAGTAACATTTTGAGAAAGAAAAAAGAGGGGGGTACGAAATTCAAAATTACCTCGGTCTCTGATACCTAGCAGCGAAAATGGTGCAAATTTCACAACTAAGGTAGGTTATACTATTTGTATACCAATTTTCATCCCGAAGTCCCACGGACATCTCAGGCACTCTCCTTTGTTAGCGTCAGTATGATAATGTATTTGTTTTGACGAGAGTAAAATAAATCATTATAATTAATGTTTTGTTTGCAATTTAATATAAGCCCACAATACTCAAATCATATATCATTCGATTCGCCTAGCCGTGCTGGGTTCATGCAAAAATTTTTTGCGGGAGACCCGCAGAAGTATAGGCTATCAATTATTTTTAAAATTATTTTATTTTTTGTCTCCTTTAAATAGATTAGACAAACTTACTAAAAATTTGCCTGCCAGTTCATTCCATATTTTTAATAAAATTAGATAACATTCTTCTTGCGTTTTTAATTTTTTATTAATTTTAGACGCTTTAATTTTACAATGCTTCAACAACGGCCTGTCGTCAGATCAGGCAGAAAAGAAGATTATAAAGGCAAAGGACACAAACTTTACTTCACTTTCAACTATAAAACGTCGTTTTAAAGAATTAGGTAAGGAATTAAGGGAAGAAGTTGTTGATCTGTTAGTCTTAGTACCATTAATCTGTTAGTAGTAATTAATACTACCCAAATCGCTCACAATCCCAAATCGCTCACCTAATTTTTTTAGTACAACCCAAATCGCTCACCCCATTTGATCACCTGTCACATCAAACCTGGGCCCATAGGGGGCCTATAAGTAAAATCAGACGTCTACTTTTATCCTCCCAATTTTCTTCTTCATATCCTTCCTCTTCAACTACACTACCTTCCTCTTCAGTACTTTGCGAGTCAAGTGGTATAGGTTCTCCATGCTTATCTATCCTTCTTGCATGCTTCAATTTCTCCTTGCTTTCTTTCAGAGCTTTATCTTTTATTTCATTTTCCACTGACTCTCTGCTCTTGTCGTGCTCATACCCATGTCTGTCCTTGACAACTTCAAGCATTTCATCTGTAATTACGGGAGAAGGATTTTGTACTGGTCTGCCTTGATAGGGCATCCCCCCTTGATAGGGCACCTTTAGGGCATCTTTCAAATATTCTGGATGAGTTTTCTCTTCAATCAAAAAAATACTCAAATCATATATCATTCGATTCGCCTCGCCGTGCTTGGTTTATGCAAAAATTTTTTGCGGGAGATGAAAACTCGCAGAATTATAGGCTCTCAATTATTTTCAAAATTAGTTTTTCTTTTTTGTCTCCTTTTAATAGATTAGACAAACTATCAAACATTCGCCTGCCAGTCCATTTCATTATTTTCAATGAAATTAGATAACATTCTTCTTGCGTTCTTAATTTTTTATTAATTTTTAGACGCTTTAATTTTACAATGCTTCAACGACGGCCTGACGGCAATTCAAGCAGAGAAGATTATAGAGACGAAGGGCAAAAATATTTCACTTTTAGCTATAGAACGTCGTTTTAAAGAATTAGGTAAGGAATTAAGGGAAGAAGTTGTTGAGATAATGTATTAGGTCGCGTCATAATTAGTGGCCGTTTTTTAATTTGGGTTTTTTTCGATGATTTCAAAATTTTCGAAATCATCGAAAATCAAATTTTCTCGAGTATACGAAAAAATGTTTTTTGATGCTTTTAAATGTTTGGACCGACTTATATTTATCATTTGTGAACCAGATTTCTATTTTTTGGTACCAAAAAAATTGCTAAAGTACTGGGAATCCAGTAAAAAAAGAATTAACGATTTTCATTAGAAATTAAAAAAGTTATAGCAAAAAGAAAAGCGGCCGCCAATTTGCCGCACCCTGTAAAATAACACCCCTAAAGATTCAATCTAAAAAACGGCAACTAGTTATGAACCGGCCTAATATTTGTTTGAAATTGGATAAAAAAAGCGACCACTGATAAAAAATTTGAAAAAATTTTGGAAGTAGTGGTCGGATTTGGATGAAATTTTTTTAAAAATTTGTTGATACGGGATATTAATAAAATTAGATAACATTTTTCTTGCGTTTTTAATTTTTTATTAATTTTTAGAAGCTTTAATTTTACAATGCTTCAACGACGGCCTGACGGCAATTCAAGCAGAAAAGAAGATTAACGTGACAAAGAGCACAGAATGCATTTTACTTTCAACTATAATACGTCGTTACGACGAATTAGAAAAATTAAACGTTGATAAAAGTAAATCACCTGCAAACCTGTTAAACTCAGAAGAAAAAGGAACATTATCTGCAAGTCAAGGTTATTAAAAAATTTCATAAAATATTTTTTATTGAATGAAAATTAATATACAAAAATTATGTTTAATTATAGCAGATAAAGCCACAACCGTTTTAGAAGGACATAATGAAGCTCAAGATGTTGAGGCTACTGGATCTGATTTCAGCTGAATTGTGGTTAACAAAGTGACCTATTGCTAGATACAAGAAATTATAAAAAAATACCAAAAAATGTGAAAGCTATGTTTAAATCCAACAACTTTTCAGAAATTTACAACATAATTTAGAAAATCAAAAAAATTAAAAAAAAGTATGAGTAAATTGCAAAAAAACAGATTTAAATTTTTAAATCAAATATACATTTTATTTTATTATTCTTAGTGATAGCATAAAAGATAAATTTATTAAAAATGTTTTGAAAAAATTAAAATATTATGATATAAATGTTAGGAGGCTATTTTACTAATATATTCTGTATTCTGAATCCTAAGTTTCCACTTATATTTAAATGATTATGATCGGTCTATAATTAGCTAGCCAGTAAATTATTTGTCATCATTGCCACGTTTTGTGTTCTGCCGGCATCTTGCGGTTTTTATATAAGTGTGTCGAAGTTTGGCTTCAAAATATATTTGAATTAAATTAAGCTTTCTGTCGTTCAACTACTCCTTCGACAACTTAAACATGAAATATGTATATCATGAATCTCAATTCTTCGTGCTTATTACGCTAATTGAAAAACAGGTAATTTTAAGGATTGTCCCCCATTTTTTTCCTTCCTTAAGAATGACATAATGGTCAATTTTTCTTCCTTCCTCAATTTCACTCTAGTTCCCTGTGGCAAATTCAAATCAGACATTCCTCTCAAAATAAGAGGCATTAACAAAGAAAGGATTAATCTATGAATCGATTAACATTGGTATATAACATTAGAATGTTTTGAAAACATCACATTCTTAGTTTGAAAACATCACATTCTTGTGAACGTAATAAATAAAGAATTAATCCTTTCTTTGTTAATGCCTCTTATTTTGAGAGGAATGTCTGATTTGAATTTGCCACAGGGAACTAGAGTGAAATTGAGGAAGGAAGAAAAATTGACCATTATGTCATTCTTAAGGAAGGAAAAAAATGGGGGGGGGGGGGGGGACAATCCTTGGAATTACCGAAAAACACAATGCAACTAAATTCAGTAAATAATGCTGGATATGGCTCCGGCTCAGGCGGAGTGGAGCTGGAGCTAAGATTTTAAAAGCTTCCAATCGACATTTCAACACTTTCGCTGTCACGACACTTCCGATACTCGACGCTTCCTATTTAATATTACTTCCTCATTTACAGCAGCTCTCTGCTATAGGGAAATTTATTTCCTTGTGAGGGAAATAAAGCGAGAATCATTATAATTAATGTTTTGTTTGCAATTTAATATAAGCCCACAATACTCAAATCATATATCATTCGATTCGCCTAGCCGTGCTGGGTTCATGCAAAAATTTTTTGCGGGAGACCCGCAGAAGTATAGGCTATCAATTATTTTCAAAATTAGTTTTTCTTTTTTGTCTCCTTTAAATAGATTAGACAAACTATCAAACATTCGCCTGCCAGTCCATTTCATTATTTTCAATGAAATTAGATAGCATTCTTCTTGCGTTCTTAATTTTTTATTAATTTTTAGACGCTTTAATTTTACAATGCTTCAACAACGGCCTGTCGTCATATCAGGCAGAAAAGAAGATTATAAAGGCAAAGGACACAAACTTTACTTCACTTTCAACTATAAAACGTCGTTTTAAAGAATTAGGTAAGGAATTAAGGGAAGAAGTTGTTGATCTGTTAGTCTTAGTACCATTAATCTGTTAGTAGTAATTAATACTACCCAAATCGCTCACAATCCCAAATCGCTCACCTAATTTTTTTAGTACAACCCAAATCGCTCACCCCATTTGATCACCTGTCACATCAAACCTGGGCCCATAGGGGGCCTATAAGTAAAATCAGACGTCTACTTTTATCCTCCCAATTTTCTTCTTCATATCCTTCCTCTTCAACTACACTACCTTCCTCTTCAGTACTTTGCGAGTCAAGTGGTATAGGTTCTCCATGCTTATCTATCCTTCTTGCATGCTTCAATTTCTCCTTGCTTTCCTTCAGAGCTTTATCTTTTATTTCATTTTCCACTGACTCTCTGCTCTTGTCGTGCTCATACCCATGTCTGTCCTTGACAACTTCAAGCATTTCATCTGTAATTACGGGAGAAGGATTTTGTACTGGTCTGCCTTGATAGGGCATCCCCCCTTGATAGGGCACCTTTAGGGCATCTTTCAAATATTCTGGATGAGTTTTCTCTTCAATCAAAAAAATACTCAAATCATATATCATTCGATTCGCCTCGCCGTGCTTGGTTTATGCAAAAATTTTTTGCGGGAGATGAAAACTCGCAGAATTATAGGCTCTCAATTATTTTCAAAATTAGTTTTTCTTTTTTGTCTCCTTTTAATAGATTAGACAAACTATCAAACATTCGCCTGCCAGTCCATTTCATTATTTTCAATGAAATTAGATAGCATTCTTCTTGCGTTCTTAATTTTTTATTAATTTTTAGACGCTTTAATTTTACAATGCTTCAACGACGGCCTGACGGCAATTCAAGCGGAGAAGATTATAGAGACGAAGGGCAAAAATATTTCACTTTTAGCTATAGAACGTCGTTTTAAAGAATTAGGTAAGGAATTAAGGGAAGAAGTTGTTGAGATAATGTATTAGGTCGCGTCATAATTAGTGGCCGTTTTTTAATTTGGGTTTTTTTCGATGATTTCAAAATTTTCGAAATCATCGAAAATCAAATTTTCTCGAGTATATGAAAAAATGTTTTTTGATGCTTTTAAATGTTTGGACCGACTTATCTTTATCATTTGTGAACCAGATTTCTATTTTTTGGTACCAAAAAAATTGCTAAAGTACTGGGAATCCAGTAAAAAAAGAATTAACGATTTTCATTAGAAATTAAAAAAGTTATAGCAAAAAGAAAAGCGGCCGCCAATTTGCCGCACCCTGTAAAATAACACCCCTAAAGATTCAATCTAAAAAACGGCAACTAGTTATGAACCGGCCTAATATTTGTTTGAAATTGGATAAAAAAAGCGACCACTGATAAAAAATTTGAAAAAATTTTGGAAGTAGTGGTCGGATTTGGATGAAATTTTTTTAAAAATTTGTTGATACGGGATATTAATAAAATTAGATAACATTCTTCTTGCGTTTTTAATTTTTTATTAATTTTTAGAAGCTTTAATTTTACAATGCTTCAACGACGGCCTGACGGCAATTCAAGCAGAAAAGAAGATTAACGTGACAAAGAGCACAGAATGCATTTTACTTTCAACTATAATACGTCGTTACGACGAATTAGAAAAATTAAACGTTGATAAAAGTAAATCACCTGCAAACCTGTTAAACTCAGAAGAAAAAGGAACATTATCTGCAAGTCAAGGTTATTAAAAAATTTCATAAAATATTTTTTATTGAATGAAAATTAATATACAAAAATTATGTTTAATTATAGCAGATAAAGCCACAACCGTTTTAGAAGGACATAATGAAGCTCAAGATGTTGAGGCTACTGGATCTGATTTCAGCTGAACTGTGGTTAACAAAGTGACCTATTGCTAAATACAAGAAATTATAAAAAAATACCAAAAAATGTGAAAGCTATGTTTAAATCCAACAACTTTTCAGAAATTTACAACATAATTTACAAATTCAAAAAAATTTAAAAAAAGTATGAGTAAATTGCAAGAAAACAGATTTAATTTTTTAAATCAAATATACATTTTATTTTATTATTCTTAGTGATAGCATAAAAGATAAATTTATTAAAAATGTTTTGAAAAAATTAAAATATTATGATATAAATGTTAGGAGGAAAACAGTATTGAGTATATTCGGGTCTTATATCTTTAAAATCTGTGCTATTTTACTAATATATTCTGTATTCTGAATCCTAAGTTTCCACTTATATTTAAATGATTATGATCGGTCTATAATTAGCTAGCCAGTAAATTATTTGTCATCATTGCCACGTTTTGTGTTCTGCCGGCATCTTGCGGTTTTTATATAAGTGTGTCGAAGTTTGGCTTCAAAATATATTTGAATTAAATTAAGCTTTCTGTCGTTCAACTACTCCTTCGACAACTTAAACATGAAATATGTATATCATGAATCTCAATTCTTCGTGCTTATTACGCTAATTGAAAAACAGGTAATTCCAAGGATTGTCCCCCCATTTTTTTCCTTCCTTAAGAATGACATAATGGTCAATTTTTCTTCCTTCCTCAATTTCACTCTAGTTCCCTGTGGCAAATTCAAATCAGACATTCCTCTCAAAATAAGAGGCATTAACAAAGAAAGGATTAATCTATGAATCGATTAACATTGGTATATAACATTAGAATGTTTTGAAAACATCACATTCTTAGTTTGAAAACATCACATTCTTGTGAACGTAATAAATAAAGAATTAATCCTTTCTTTGTTAATGCCTCTTATTTTGAGAGGAATGTCTGATTTGAATTTGCCACAGGGAACTAGAGTGAAATTGAGGAAGGAAGAAAAATTGACCATTATGTCATTCTTAAGGAAGGAAAAAAATGGGGGGGGGGGACAATCCTTGGAATTACCGAAAAACACAATGCAACTAAATTCAGTAAATAATGCTGGATATGGCTCCGGCTCAGGCGGAGTGGAGCTGGAGCTAAGATTTTAAAAGCTTCCAATCGACATTTCAACACTTTCGCTGTCACGACACTTCCGATACTCGACGCTTCCTATTTAATATTACTTCCTCATTTACAGCAGCTCTCTGCTATAGGGAAATTTATTTCCTTGTGAGGGAAATAAAGCGAGAATCATTATAATTAATGTTTTGTTTGCAATTTAATATAAGCCCACAATACTCAAATCATATATCATTCGATTCGCCTAGCCGTGCTGGGTTCATGCAAAAATTTTTTGCGGGAGACCCGCAGAAGTATAGGCTATCAATTATTTTCAAAATTAGTTTTTCTTTTTTGTCTCCTTTAAATAGATTAGACAAACTATCAAACATTCGCCTGCCAGTCCATTTCATTATTTTCAATGAAATTAGATAGCATTCTTCTTGCGTTCTTAATTTTTTATTAATTTTTAGACGCTTTAATTTTACAATGCTTCAACAACGGCCTGTCGTCATATCAGGCAGAAAAGAAGATTATAAAGGCAAAGGACACAAACTTTACTTCACTTTCAACTATAAAACGTCGTTTTAAAGAATTAGGTAAGGAATTAAGGGAAGAAGTTGTTGATCTGTTAGTCTTAGTACCATTAATCTGTTAGTAGTAATTAATACTACCCAAATCGCTCACAATCCCAAATCGCTCACCTAATTTTTTTAGTACAACCCAAATCGCTCACCCCATTTTTCTTAAGGCATTGCTTTCGCAATGCCTTAAGATTTATTAAAAGGGCAATGTCTTTTTGTACCCAATTACAAAGAACCAGGCCAAAATAAGTTTTACAAACTACAAAGAAAGACAAAATCAAAATTTCGAAAACAGTAAAGTTTGACTAAACAATCGAAATTTGAAAATATATTTCGAAATTTAATTTAGATATTTTGCAAGTATTTTATGAGTCTTGGAATTTGAATTTTAGCCAAGCATGCGGGTGAGTTCGGCAGATGTAATTGGGCAATGAGTGATTTGGTTACATATCTCACCTCGTTTTCCTTTCTCTAGAATTCTAACCAAAATCGAACCATGACATCGTGTTCCGGTACCCTAACATTTGTAGAAAATCATATTATTTATTCTATAAGTGATTTATTCTTCAAAAGTTTTTTAATAATCATTATTAACTACCTTTTATGTAGCGATCTTCATTATTTACCCGACCGTGGCGAGGGGTAAATATATGGTAATACGTTCCGCTCAACATGCCCGTTCCGCTCATGATGTCAGGCTTATTTGTACAACTGGTACTCCGTGGCCATTTTTTCAAGAATAGCTGTTTTTTACGTTTCCTGATCTAGATGAATTATATTAATCATTGCCGTTAATCTAAAATACACAAACAAGAAATATTTTGTTTAACTTTAAACAATTTATAAAAATTTCGAAAACAAAAATACATCACGAAAAAAATAACTCGCCTGTTAATGCATGTTAAACAGCGAGGGACTCATATTTGTGAAGCTAATTTCGAAATAAAGATAAAGTTCGAATTTTCGAACTTTAATTAAAATTCAGTTTCATTTAATTAAAATTTGGCTGGCAATTTAATAAAAACGCACGCAATCATGTCTTTAAAAGGGCAGTCGAATTATACATATTAATTCATAATTAACATTTTTTATTTTTAACTTTCTAAATTTTCTCTAATAGTAAAACAAAACTAAAAGTTTAGCCCTTCGATCCTTCGATAGCTGTAAATTATAACATTGCGCTTCACTCAAAACCAAAAGGACACTAAAGACTGACTTTTGGGGCATGACTTCAGCTCCTTTTTAATATATCTTATACCCCGCATAGTAAGCGTTTTTGCTAGTAAAAAGCATCTATCTTCTTCGTTACAAAATTTTAATATTTTTTAAAATAAATTTTATCTACATAAAAATTCATAGGATGAAAATGTCAAAGTTAGCAATTCTGCTATTTTTAATGTTCATATTATTCGAGATGCTGGAATGTGTGGATGAAGGAAAAGATAAAGATCTGAGTGGTTCTACTGGACAAGAGGAGAAAACAGATAGTAAAGACCACAGTAGAAATGATATGAGTGTCAGTGAACAGAGACAATCCATGGACAGTTCAGGAGCAATTCAAAGTTCTACAATCCAAAATCAACACGTAAATCCTAATAATCAAGGCATGGTAATGCTTGGTTCCAAACAGCAAAAGCGTCAAATGAAAAAGTTACAAAAAGATTTGGAAAAACTTAATAAAGTTCAACATAAAATACGCAAGGATCATAAAGATATTAAGCAAAAAATGTTACAGATTTCTACTTTAGCAAAAGAGTGCAAACATGATAGTATAAAAATGATTGAATCAAGCAAACAGAACATGAAGAATTTCAAAGCACTTCTTGAACGTAATATTGTAGAAATTTTTTTAATGAGAAACTAGCATAAAATAAAGGTCATTTAGGTGTTTTATAGGAAATGAGATTAAAATTTATTCTAAATTTTTATAACTTTCCAAAACGAGGCCCATTACAAATTGAGAATAAAAGCTGTAATGAAACGCTACATTTGCCATTAAACTTTAGTAAGACCTTAAAGAAGGTCTAGGCATACTTACAAAATAGAAAGAAGGTCTTACAATAATAGAAAGAATGTCTTACAATAAAGAAAGAAGGTCTTACAATAATCGAGATAATTTTATAATATAACCAAAATTTTAGTATTTAAAACAACAAAAGCTTCACATCAAACTGATGAGCAAATTACAAAGCCAAAACGTGTAAAGGAAGAGACATTGACAATTAGAGACCCTCAAGATATCCAAAAGATTAAAACAGAATATGTTGAAGGAAAAGGAAAGGGGGTCGAATGTAAGTGTATGGCAATAATATTTCTGTGTTGCATAGAACGGATGGGACCTTTGAGCTTAGCAGAAACGTCAAATTTTAGGAATTTGGTGAAAGAATAAGAAACGATCCACATATTTTAAGAGAGAAAAGATAAAGTCATTATATAAAAATAATAATTTTTAATATAAAGCACAAGATGGGAAATACCAGCCAATGTTTGAAGGTCTTCCACCTGCTCAAATGCCTTCATCTAGTCAATTTGCTTCTATGCAACGTACATATGGATATCATTTTCGTCCATGTATCTTTTTAATATTTTGCCGTTAAATAAGAATGATAAAATAAAAAAATACGGCTTAATTACTGATGCAATTGTTAAAGTATCTTAGTCGTTGAATGAAAAGAGAATAAAAAATTTACTCCTAAACAGTACTAAACTTTAGAGGATTCGTTCTGCTACCTGTTTAAATTTGTTTAATAATTACATAATTAATTTAGATTTACATGCTGAATCATCTGGAATGCAGTCGAATCGTGGTTTATTTTTAAGCCTAATTTTTATGTATAAAATTTTATAAATTTAAGGAAGCCCCCAAACTAATCTTGGGGATAATATTGAAAAAGAAGAAACTGAATCCCATGAAGATGTTGACGAATCTGAGTAAAACGAAGATGAAAAAAGAGATGCTAACAAAAAAATGATTTGATATACAAGATTACAGTTATTATATAACGATTTTGATTTATTTTTAGTAGATTATTTAAATTTAGAATATAAAGATTTACAATTTAATCTTAGCTCGAAAAACTCGCTCAAAAAAACCAAACTCGAAAACTAATCGAATCGAAAAAAATCAAGCTCGGAAAAAATGCACCGAATCCTAAACCAGTCCCTAAACCAGTAAAGTTTAATCCTAAACCAATTAAGTATCAATAGAGAAAGGAAAATGCAAAGAAATCACAAAACTGCGAATAAATATGCAAATATATACCAAAATATGAACCAAAATATGCAAAATTTCTTAAAATAAGAACTAAATATATGACAAAATATAGTTAAAATTTGCTATATAATTTTTTTCTAACTGTAATAATTTTTATAATTTTTTTATATAATTTTTTTAATTATATAAATATATAATTTTTTTTAATATAATTTTTTTCTAATTGTTTGAATAAAAGTTGTGTAACATTTAGACTTGTTTTATTGTTTAAAATAAAGAGTTAAACTTAGAACTTAATGTTTGATTTAAGTCTTCTAAGTTTAGAGTTCTTTAACTAAGAGTTCTTTGTGTTTCAATTTGAGTTAAACTTGAGATTTCTAGAGTTCTAGAATTTTATTTACAAAGTTTAGATTGTATAAATAGATTTAAATAAAGTATATTATTTGTGAAACATTTTAAATAGAATTCGAGTTAAGATATCTTCTCCTAAAAGAGTTCTTTATTTTTATAAAGTTTCTTGTTTATGAAACAATTTGTTTACTTGAAAATATTTAGCAAATATTAAATATTTTTATTAATATTTTTTATTTTGCGACACGGTTTTCGGTTATCGCAGGTTTTTAACCCCCGGTTTTCGGTTTTGGTCGGTTAACCGTTTGTGTCCAACCCTAATGAAATATTTCATAATAATATTTTATAGGTAATATAAATTTTTATGAAATAAAATCTTTATTTGTAAAAAGTTAATATTGTCCTTAAAGTGCAATTATGAAATATAAAATTTGTCATAATTTCATATGTATGTATAAAAGTGCAATTATGAAATAATTTTTAATTGACAAAACAATTTCCTCTCTGAAAATGTGTATAAAATAAGAGAGAATTTGTCAACTAAAATGAAAATTAAAGTTTAAAAAATGTTTTTTATTAAATTTTTATTTATTTCTAAAATATTATTTTTAATATTTTTTGATTATTCTTTTTCTGATTATAAAAATAATCAACGATTTTTGATTAAATCTACAGAAAATAACAAAAACGAGGATGGAAGTGTTAAAATAAAGTTGATGAGAATGGAAGTAAATAAAACTGACGAAGGGGCTGGCTTTTATAAAATTGAAATTTTATACGAAATAGACGAAAAATATGAGGAAGATTATGTTTATACAAGTTCAAATTCTAATCCTGACGAATTTAGTAACTCAAACGAATACACACACAAAATAAAGAGTATAATTAATGGAAAGAGAGGCAAAAAATTAATTTTGATTGAGGATTTGTTCTTGTATTCAGAAATAATTTCAATAAATATTTGCTTAAAAGAATATAATTTTGATACAAAAATTGAAGACAAGGTAAGGTACTTTATGGATATATCACTCCCCCCTATTTTTAGTCTCAGAGTTTTCCTTAATATGGAATAATGGTAGTAACTCGGACGGAAATACACACAAAATAATGAGTATAATTAATGGAAAGAGAGACAAAAAATTAATTTTGATTGAGGATTTGTTCTTGTATTCAGAAATAATTTTAATAAATATTTGCTTAAAAGAATATAATTTTAATACAAAAATTGAAGACAAGGTAAAAGTGACATACCGTATTTTCTCGATTAATTCCCCTCCCTCGAATAATTCCCCCTCTCGATTAATTCCTCATGCTAGAGTTGGATTGAAACAATAATTCCCCACCCACAAATACCATACTGCACGTTCAAATGCCAAAACTCGAATAATTCCCCTCCCTCGATTAATTCTTCATGCCAAGGAAGGGTTGAAAAAATAAATCCATAGGGGAATTAATCGAGAAAATACGGTATTCGTTGACTTATTTTTCTTAATCGAAGCTCCTATTTATATTAATTTTGTCTTGGATTAATTACAAAAATAATTCATTCATAGAAAATCCTAATGACTTTGCTACCTATGTTTTTTGCACAAATCAATTTGGAGGTGAATAAACCTTCAGATGAGAGCATAGCAAATGCTATTAGATATACGAATGCTACTAAATACACTCATGTAAATGTAAGCGGAATAAATGCAGTGTTACAGATATTTTACAACAAACATACTAAATTACAAAGTTTGAATTGTTTTTTTAATCCTGAAGGGCCTAGAAAAATTTTAAAAAGAGAAAATTTATCTGATTGAACCAACTTCATTGAAGGAAAAAAAATGATTGAACCAACTTCATTGAAGGAAAAAATTATCATGATAGAATGGAATATTCACATATTGAACTTTGTTTAAAATTTGAAAATACAGGAAATTATTTTATTATTGTCTCGAATTATAATAATTTTGGATGGTTTGAATTCTACGTCAAAATTAATAAAGCAAACGGGGAAAGACATGTTTATAAATTGCTCAAAAAAATTTCTGAATTGAATAAAAAATTATTGCAAAATTTGAGGCGATTTATAACAATCTATATATCAAAAACAGAATTAGAGTATATTGAAGATGGGCAAATGAATGAATATCATAATGAAAGTCGTCAAAGTTTGATTAACAAATATCATAATGTGGAATTTGTAGCAACAATTAGACCGTTGATTAATTATGGAAGTTATGAATTTTATTTGGACAGGGAAGGAGTAACAAGAGAAATTATTATATAACGGACTACATATTGAATGGAATTTTAATTTGTAAAGAAAAAATAAAAATGAGGAAACCATTAAGGCAATATGATTAAAAAAGTTAATTCACATATGCTTTTGATTATCAATTTCTAATAAAACTTAGTATAATAATATATTTCCTGTTATTGGCCCTCCGCTTTTCCTTCTTTTTTCTCAGTTTACTTCTGTACATAATAGTCAAGATTTCTTTCTTTCTCAAATTCACTTCATTTTCATGTGACATACATATTAAAATGATAAATTATTTTTTGCAACATATAATATTTTTATAAAAATGTTACTGTTGTTTATGTTACTGTTGTAGAACCCAGCGACCGTTGGCTCCCGCAAGGCGCGTGCCGAAAAATCCCGCGCGGGATTTTTTTCTTAAGGACATATTTGGTCCTAATTAAAGAAGGTTTAGGCATATTGCAAAAATCAATGCAAAGAGGAACTTTCTAGATATGAAAGAATTTAAATGTTTATCTTTAAATAAAATGGATGTTGTAATAATTCACAGAACAAATATTAATACCTATAATGTATTTAATATTTCTTCTATATCTGTGAAATCAGGCTAAAATGCATCTTTCTTATGAACTACGGTTAGCAAATGTTTTAGTAAATAATTATCGAATTCCATTTCTCATAATTTCAATTTAGATATGATATACCAATGCTCTCTTGTTAAATTGCTGGTTCTAAAATACCAATGATTTTTATAAAAAATTTGTTTTCATATAATATTAAACATTGCCTAAACGTTGAGAATTTAATCTATCTCAAATTTATCTTATCAAAACTGAATGGCAACTCTAAATGGTCATTTAATTTTGTGCCCAATTCACGTCAATGGAATTCGATAACTACTATGTATATACATTCTTTGCGGATTTTCTCGTAATTTTTGTTACTATCAGTTCTCCATCCTCAAATTTCTTTAATATCTCGAATATGTTCTATACTTCATCAGCAGAAATATCAGTAACATTTTGCGAAGGATGATTTTGAGCAGAAGCTAAATATGAAATTATATCAATCTAGAGAGGAATCTTTTAACGCTAAATGGATGAAAAACTAATTATTTGAAGTGATGGAAAAAATTAATAAAAATTGCGATTTTTCAAACAAATTTTTAAAGTAGCATTTCACGATGTTGATAAATTTAATTCTATGTATTATTTGTAAATAAATCAAAATAAAAGTTATTATTAGAAAGAATAGAATAAAAAGTAAATTTAGACTAAGTAACAACCAACCACGGCCACGAGTGCCACGGCCGCTTCGGCCACGGGCGTTTCGGCCATGGCTTTGCCCAACTCTAACTGCACCTTGTACAATAGCTTCATGTCCAATAGTTTGACTTGTTTCTATAAAACAAAATTGTAAGTAAAATACAAGTTAGGTTTAAAAATAAAATTTTTCTAATATTTAACGAAATATAGTTTAGTATTCACTGAAAAATTCCTCGAAAACTAACTAATAATTAGAATCTGCATTTACCATTAATTCCAGAGGATGCTCCTTCTTCTCGAGGACTTAACAAAGCGTTCGATGATTGCTGTCCTTAATATAAATATAGAATATGCTTGTTCTTTTTGCTACTGTATTACATAACATTTAATATTAATGAATGCATAGATTAAATTTATAATCTGTAAATTATATACCTGTGTAATGAGGTGTTTCATATAAGTGCTGAGAACGTGAAGCATCCTGGTCTATTAAAATAAAATTGCCTTTTATTATTCTCAAAATACATTATTTAATTCACTCTTTTTAAACAATTTATTAGATCAGTCAATGATTTTATAGTTTATATAAGAAAGACTTATAGCGTCCATTGTAGGAACATCTCCTCGATTAGGACAACCATGATATCTTTAGGATTAATTAAATATATATTATAATATTGGAGAGGGTACAGCCCAAGATATCAACGCAAAGTCATAACTAGCTAAAAAATTTCTGGACCTTCACAATTTTGGTACCACCGTTAGCTCGTTGAGAGGAATCGTTTAATACTATATTTATTAACATTCGGAAATCTTGAAGGAAGTTATGGCTTTGAGATGTCTGTTGGGATTGGGTTCCGAAGCCTTTCGAGGATTATTCAAATTATATTTTTTAAATCACTTTATTTAAATTTAACTATTTACAAATAAATATATACATAGAGAAAGGAGGGAAAGGGGACAATTACAAGAGTCTGGCCAGAACTCACATAAACACTTCTAATTAGATATATGAATGACCATTTTTGAAACAGTATTTATAGGGGACATTAATAAGTCGAGATTGGCGTAAACAAGTGAATAACGAATATTAAGATAAGGGTCGGGAATTGTGATAGACTCTGATAACGGTCGGGATTCCTTTTAATATAGAAAGAGGTCAAAATATATGCCCATGTGAATGCAACATTTATTTTTAGTTTGTTTATTTGATTAGGAGAGGATTCAGCAATGTCATCACTGCATTTTGTTTTGGGCTTTCCCCTCTTGGGGAAGATAATTATTGCTAACCCCTCAATGCTTATGGCTGATAAAAAGAATTAAAGAATATTATTTATGATATAATTGTTACATTGTTGAAGATATTGCCAATTGATAGGCAACGCACCTGTTGAAAATAATAGAAAATTTTCTTGAAAAATAGACAAAACTGAAAGTATAATAAAATTGGATTAACAAAACAGACCACGGCCGCTAATATTGAGGCCACCTTTTCCAGGGCCACGAGCCCCGCTTCCGGCCGCACGATTTCCTTTGCCACGATTCCATCGACCTCTGCCTGAACTACTTCCTTCGTGTCCAATAATTTGAGTTACTTAATAAATAAAGATAATTTAAATAATAATAATTAAAAGAAAATAAAAATTTGTACATTTTCTTTAGAATTTTCTATAATTCCAAAAGAATTCCCTTAATGTAAATAATCTAAAAAATATTTTTTATAATAAAATATGTATAAGCACTTAAGCAATCTATTAGATAAGTATTTTTGTGCAAGTGCATACCGTATTTACTCGATTAATTACCCTCCCTCGAATAATTCCCCACCCTCTATTAATTCCCCATGCCACGTATGGGTGAAAAATAATTCCTCGGGGGAATTAATCGAGTAAATACGGTATATATATCTAAAAACGGAATCTCATTCTGTTTTATACATTACTTTGTAAGGGTTTATATCTGATATAATGCATATTTACTACTTAGTTTCACAATGAATGTTTTGATTCTGATTTGTATTTTTTAGGAAAAATATCACGGAAATTTTCAAGCATATTATATTCGAAGAGACTGTCTATCATCATTCATACCTTCCATTTATTAAGGCATAAAATCGTGTCTCTTCTAATCATGACTAAATTATATAAAATCCGACCTTGTTGGCGAGGTTGTCCATAATATTGAGGAAACGCTCCAACATCAGGTTGAGCAGCAAGGCTTTGTTTTTGCCAATAAATAGGTTTCCCATCATAATGAGGATTCGGACCAGGAATAAATCGAAAATCAACGCCTTTTTTCGTTGGTTCAATTGGTTGACCATCTATATACACTTTACTTTCCTCACCGTGGAATCTATAACTTTTTGGAGCTGGATCAAGTACATCATCATTTTCAGGATTTTGTACTAAAATTGAATATATTATTCGAAGATCCCTTGTATATACCTTCCATACATCCTTTCATTTCGAAAAAAATAAAAATTAAATAAATAAAAGTTGAAAAACTTAAAGATTTCATCTAAGAAATTTTTTTATTTATTAAAATACAGAAAATTCTAATGAATAAATTTATTTAAGAAAATACTTAGGTTGTGTCATAAATAATTAGCCCCCCTTGAGTAAGGTTAAATAAATATTTATTAAAATTCAACTAAATGTTTTCAGACTTCGAATTATATTTTTCTATGATCCTAAGAGAGTTGCCTATTTTCTGGCAAAAAATCAGAATCCTTTTGCGCCATGATTCCTTTTCCGAATGTCCAAGTTCAATCTCATATTTGAACTGGACGCTAATTTCATAATTTTGCCTTAAACTTTAAAAATTCATAAAAAATTTTTAAATAAAGAAAAAATTTCAAATCTTTCAGAAAATGAAGAAGGCATTATTGTGAATATATGACAAAAAAATTAAATAGATTGGAAATCTGAACATTGAGATATACATTTCCAAACTTTAATGATTTAAGGTGGGCTAATTATTAAGGTGGGCTAATTATATACGTGGGCTAATTATATACGAAATAGACGAAAAATATGAGGAAGATTATGTTTATACAAGTTCAAATTCTAATCCTGACGAATTTAGTAACTCAAACGAATACACACACAAAATAAAGAGTATAATTAATGGAAAGAGAGGCAAAAAATTAATTTTGATTGAGGATTTGTTCTTGTATTCAGAAATAATTTCAATAAATATTTGCTTAAAAGAATATAATTTTGATACAAAAATTGAAGACAAGGTAAGGTACTTTATGGATATATCACTCCCCCCTATTTTTAGTCTCAGAGTTTTCCTTAATATGGAATAATGGTAGTAACTCGGACGGAAATACACACAAAATAATGAGTATAATTAATGGAAAGAGAGACAAAAAATTAATTTTGATTGAGGATTTGTTCTTGTATTCAGAAATAATTTTAATAAATATTTGCTTAAAAGAATATAATTTTAATACAAAAATTGAAGACAAGGTAAAAGTGACATACCGTATTTTCTCGATTAATTCCCCTCCCTCGAATAATTCCCCCTCTCGATTAATTCCTCATGCTAGAGTTGGATTGAAACAATAATTCCCCACCCACAAATACCATACTGCACGTTCAAATGCCAAAACTCGAATAATTCCCCTCCCTCGATTAATTCTTCATGCCAAGGAAGGGTTGAAAAAATAAATCCATAGGGGAATTAATCGAGAAAATACGGTATTCGTTGACTTATTTTTCTTAATCGAAGCTCCTATTTATATTAATTTTGTCTTGGATTAATTACAAAAATAATTCATTCATAGAAAATCCTAATGACTTTGCTACCTATGTTTTTTGCACAAATCAATTTGGAGGTGAATAAACCTTCAGATGAGAGCATAGCAAATGCTATTAGATATACGAATGCTACTAAATACACTCATGTAAATGTAAGCGGAATAAATGCAGTGTTACAGATATTTTACAACAAACATACTAAATTACAAAGTTTGAATTGTTTTTTTAATCCTGAAGGGCCTAGAAAAATTTTAAAAAGAGAAAATTTATCTGATTGAACCAACTTCATTGAAGGAAAAAAAATGATTGAACCAACTTCATTGAAGGAAAAAATTATCATGATAGAATGGAATATTCACATATTGAACTTTGTTTAAAATTTGAAAATACAGGAAATTATTTTATTATTGTCTCGAATTATAATAATTTTGGATGGTTTGAATTCTACGTCAAAATTAATAAAGCAAACGGGGAAAGACATGTTTATAAATTGCTCAAAAAAATTTCTGAATTGAATAAAAAATTATTGCAAAATTTGAGGCGATTTATAACAATCTATATATCAAAAACAGAATTAGAGTATATTGAAGATGGGCAAATGAATGAATATCATAATGAAAGTCGTCAAAGTTTGATTAACAAATATCATAATGTGGAATTTGTAGCAACAATTAGACCGTTGATTAATTATGGAAGTTATGAATTTTATTTGGACAGGGAAGGAGTAACAAGAGAAATTATTATATAACGGACTACATATTGAATGGAATTTTAATTTGTAAAGAAAAAATAAAAATGAGGAAACCATTAAGGCAATATGATTAAAAAAGTTAATTCACATATGCTTTTGATTATCAATTTCTAATAAAACTTAGTATAATAATATATTTCCTGTTATTGGCCCTCCGCTTTTCCTTCTTTTTTCTCAGTTTACTTCTGTACATAATAGTCAAGATTTCTTTCTTTCTCAAATTCACTTCATTTTCATGTGACATACATATTAAAATGATAAATTATTTTTTGCAACATATAATATTTTTATAAAAATGTTACTGTTGTTTATGTTACTGTTGTAGAACCCAGCGACCGTTGGCTCCCGCAAGGCGCGTGCCGAAAAATCCCGCGCGGGATTTTTTTCTTAAGGACATATTTGGTCCTAATTAAAGAAGGTTTAGGCATATTGCAAAAATCAATGCAAAGAGGAACTTTCTAGATATGAAAGAATTTAAATGTTTATCTTTAAATAAAATGGATGTTGTAATAATTCACAGAACAAATATTAATACCTATAATGTATTTAATATTTCTTCTATATCTGTGAAATCAGGCTAAAATGCATCTTTCTTATGAACTACGGTTAGCAAATGTTTTAGTAAATAATTATCGAATTCCATTTCTCATAATTTCAATTTAGATATGATATACCAATGCTCTCTTGTTAAATTGCTGGTTCTAAAATACCAATGATTTTTATAAAAAATTTGTTTTCATATAATATTAAACATTGCCTAAACGTTGAGAATTTAATCTATCTCAAATTTATCTTATCAAAACTGAATGGCAACTCTAAATGGTCATTTAATTTTGTGCCCAATTCACGTCAATGGAATTCGATAACTACTATGTATATACATTCTTTGCGGATTTTCTCGTAATTTTTGTTACTATCAGTTCTCCATCCTCAAATTTCTTTAATATCTCGAATATGTTCTATACTTCATCAGCAGAAATATCAGTAACATTTTGCGAAGGATGATTTTGAGCAGAAGCTAAATATGAAATTATATCAATCTAGAGAGGAATCTTTTAACGCTAAATGGATGAAAAACTAATTATTTGAAGTGATGGAAAAAATTAATAAAAATTGCGATTTTTCAAACAAATTTTTAAAGTAGCATTTCACGATGTTGATAAATTTAATTCTATGTATTATTTGTAAATAAATCAAAATAAAAGTTATTATTAGAAAGAATAGAATAAAAAGTAAATTTAGACTAAGTAACAACCAACCACGGCCACGAGTGCCACGGCCGCTTCGGCCACGGGCGTTTCGGCCATGGCTTTGCCCAACTCTAACTGCACCTTGTACAATAGCTTCATGTCCAATAGTTTGACTTGTTTCTATAAAACAAAATTGTAAGTAAAATACAAGTTAGGTTTAAAAATAAAATTTTTCTAATATTTAACGAAATATAGTTTAGTATTCACTGAAAAATTCCTCGAAAACTAACTAATAATTAGAATCTGCATTTACCATTAATTCCAGAGGATGCTCCTTCTTCTCGAGGACTTAACAAAGCGTTCGATGATTGCTGTCCTTAATATAAATATAGAATATGCTTGTTCTTTTTGCTACTGTATTACATAACATTTAATATTAATGAATGCATAGATTAAATTTATAATCTGTAAATTATATACCTGTGTAATGAGGTGTTTCATATAAGTGCTGAGAACGTGAAGCATCCTGGTCTATTAAAATAAAATTGCCTTTTATTATTCTCAAAATACATTATTTAATTCACTCTTTTTAAACAATTTATTAGATCAGTCAATGATTTTATAGTTTATATAAGAAAGACTTATAGCGTCCATTGTAGGAACATCTCCTCGATTAGGACAACCATGATATCTTTAGGATTAATTAAATATATATTATAATATTGGAGAGGGTACAGCCCAAGATATCAACGCAAAGTCATAACTAGCTAAAAAATTTCTGGACCTTCACAATTTTGGTACCACCGTTAGCTCGTTGAGAGGAATCGTTTAATACTATATTTATTAACATTCGGAAATCTTGAAGGAAGTTATGGCTTTGAGATGTCTGTTGGGATTGGGTTCCGAAGCCTTTCGAGGATTATTCAAATTATATTTTTTAAATCACTTTATTTAAATTTAACTATTTACAAATAAATATATACATAGAGAAAGGAGGGAAAGGGGACAATTACAAGAGTCTGGCCAGAACTCACATAAACACTTCTAATTAGATATATGAATGACCATTTTTGAAACAGTATTTATAGGGGACATTAATAAGTCGAGATTGGCGTAAACAAGTGAATAACGAATATTAAGATAAGGGTCGGGAATTGTGATAGACTCTGATAACGGTCGGGATTCCTTTTAATATAGAAAGAGGTCAAAATATATGCCCATGTGAATGCAACATTTATTTTTAGTTTGTTTATTTGATTAGGAGAGGATTCAGCAATGTCATCACTGCATTTTGTTTTGGGCTTTCCCCTCTTGGGGAAGATAATTATTGCTAACCCCTCAATGCTTATGGCTGATAAAAAGAATTAAAGAATATTATTTATGATATAATTGTTACATTGTTGAAGATATTGCCAATTGATAGGCAACGCACCTGTTGAAAATAATAGAAAATTTTCTTGAAAAATAGACAAAACTGAAAGTATAATAAAATTGGATTAACAAAACAGACCACGGCCGCTAATATTGAGGCCACCTTTTCCAGGGCCACGAGCCCCGCTTCCGGCCGCACGATTTCCTTTGCCACGATTCCATCGACCTCTGCCTGAACTACTTCCTTCGTGTCCAATAATTTGAGTTACTTAATAAATAAAGATAATTTAAATAATAATAATTAAAAGAAAATAAAAATTTGTACATTTTCTTTAGAATTTTCTATAATTCCAAAAGAATTCCCTTAATGTAAATAATCTAAAAAATATTTTTTATAATAAAATATGTATAAGCACTTAAGCAATCTATTAGATAAGTATTTTTGTGCAAGTGCATACCGTATTTACTCGATTAATTACCCTCCCTCGAATAATTCCCCACCCTCTATTAATTCCCCATGCCACGTATGGGTGAAAAATAATTCCTCGGGGGAATTAATCGAGTAAATACGGTATATATATCTAAAAACGGAATCTCATTCTGTTTTATACATTACTTTGTAAGGGTTTATATCTGATATAATGCATATTTACTACTTAGTTTCACAATGAATGTTTTGATTCTGATTTGTATTTTTTAGGAAAAATATCACGGAAATTTTCAAGCATATTATATTCGAAGAGACTGTCTATCATCATTCATACCTTCCATTTATTAAGGCATAAAATCGTGTCTCTTCTAATCATGACTAAATTATATAAAATCCGACCTTGTTGGCGAGGTTGTCCATAATATTGAGGAAACGCTCCAACATCAGGTTGAGCAGCAAGGCTTTGTTTTTGCCAATAAATAGGTTTCCCATCATAATGAGGATTCGGACCAGGAATAAATCGAAAATCAACGCCTTTTTTCGTTGGTTCAATTGGTTGACCATCTATATACACTTTACTTTCCTCACCGTGGAATCTATAACTTTTTGGAGCTGGATCAAGTACATCATCATTTTCAGGATTTTGTACTAAAATTGAATATATTATTCGAAGATCCCTTGTATATACCTTCCATACATCCTTTCATTTCGAAAAAAATAAAAATTAAATAAATAAAAGTTGAAAAACTTAAAGATTTCATCTAAGAAATTTTTTTATTTATTAAAATACAGAAAATTCTAATGAATAAATTTATTTAAGAAAATACTTAGGTTGTGTCATAAATAATTAGCCCCCCTTGAGTAAGGTTAAATAAATATTTATTAAAATTCAACTAAATGTTTTCAGACTTCGAATTATATTTTTCTATGATCCTAAGAGAGTTGCCTATTTTCTGGCAAAAAATCAGAATCCTTTTGCGCCATGATTCCTTTTCCGAATGTCCAAGTTCAATCTCATATTTGAACTGGACGCTAATTTCATAATTTTGCCTTAAACTTTAAAAATTCATAAAAAATTTTTAAATAAAGAAAAAATTTCAAATCTTTCAGAAAATGAAGAAGGCATTATTGTGAATATATGACAAAAAAATTAAATAGATTGGAAATCTGAACATTGAGATATACATTTCCAAACTTTAATGATTTAAGGTGGGCTAATTATTAAGGTGGGCTAATTATATACGTGGGCTAATTATATACGAAATAGACGAAAAATATGAGGAAGATTATGTTTATACAAGTTCAAATTCTAATCCTGACGAATTTAGTAACTCAAACGAATACACACACAAAATAAAGAGTATAATTAATGGAAAGAGAGGCAAAAAATTAATTTTGATTGAGGATTTGTTCTTGTATTCAGAAATAATTTCAATAAATATTTGCTTAAAAGAATATAATTTTGATACAAAAATTGAAGACAAGGTAAGGTACTTTATGGATATATCACTCCCCCCTATTTTTAGTCTCAGAGTTTTCCTTAATATGGAATAATGGTAGTAACTCGGACGGAAATACACACAAAATAATGAGTATAATTAATGGAAAGAGAGACAAAAAATTAATTTTGATTGAGGATTTGTTCTTGTATTCAGAAATAATTTTAATAAATATTTGCTTAAAAGAATATAATTTTAATACAAAAATTGAAGACAAGGTAAAAGTGACATACCGTATTTTCTCGATTAATTCCCCTCCCTCGAATAATTCCCCCTCTCGATTAATTCCTCATGCTAGAGTTGGATTGAAACAATAATTCCCCACCCACAAATACCATACTGCACGTTCAAATGCCAAAACTCGAATAATTCCCCTCCCTCGATTAATTCTTCATGCCAAGGAAGGGTTGAAAAAATAAATCCATAGGGGAATTAATCGAGAAAATACGGTATTCGTTGACTTATTTTTCTTAATCGAAGCTCCTATTTATATTAATTTTGTCTTGGATTAATTACAAAAATAATTCATTCATAGAAAATCCTAATGACTTTGCTACCTATGTTTTTTGCACAAATCAATTTGGAGGTGAATAAACCTTCAGATGAGAGCATAGCAAATGCTATTAGATATACGAATGCTACTAAATACACTCATGTAAATGTAAGCGGAATAAATGCAGTGTTACAGATATTTTACAACAAACATACTAAATTACAAAGTTTGAATTGTTTTTTTAATCCTGAAGGGCCTAGAAAAATTTTAAAAAGAGAAAATTTATCTGATTGAACCAACTTCATTGAAGGAAAAAAAATGATTGAACCAACTTCATTGAAGGAAAAAATTATCATGATAGAATGGAATATTCACATATTGAACTTTGTTTAAAATTTGAAAATACAGGAAATTATTTTATTATTGTCTCGAATTATAATAATTTTGGATGGTTTGAATTCTACGTCAAAATTAATAAAGCAAACGGGGAAAGACATGTTTATAAATTGCTCAAAAAAATTTCTGAATTGAATAAAAAATTATTGCAAAATTTGAGGCGATTTATAACAATCTATATATCAAAAACAGAATTAGAGTATATTGAAGATGGGCAAATGAATGAATATCATAATGAAAGTCGTCAAAGTTTGATTAACAAATATCATAATGTGGAATTTGTAGCAACAATTAGACCGTTGATTAATTATGGAAGTTATGAATTTTATTTGGACAGGGAAGGAGTAACAAGAGAAATTATTATATAACGGACTACATATTGAATGGAATTTTAATTTGTAAAGAAAAAATAAAAATGAGGAAACCATTAAGGCAATATGATTAAAAAAGTTAATTCACATATGCTTTTGATTATCAATTTCTAATAAAACTTAGTATAATAATATATTTCCTGTTATTGGCCCTCCGCTTTTCCTTCTTTTTTCTCAGTTTACTTCTGTACATAATAGTCAAGATTTCTTTCTTTCTCAAATTCACTTCATTTTCATGTGACATACATATTAAAATGATAAATTATTTTTTGCAACATATAATATTTTTATAAAAATGTTACTGTTGTTTATGTTACTGTTGTAGAACCCAGCGACCGTTGGCTCCCGCAAGGCGCGTGCCGAAAAATCCCGCGCGGGATTTTTTTCTTAAGGACATATTTGGTCCTAATTAAAGAAGGTTTAGGCATATTGCAAAAATCAATGCAAAGAGGAACTTTCTAGATATGAAAGAATTTAAATGTTTATCTTTAAATAAAATGGATGTTGTAATAATTCACAGAACAAATATTAATACCTATAATGTATTTAATATTTCTTCTATATCTGTGAAATCAGGCTAAAATGCATCTTTCTTATGAACTACGGTTAGCAAATGTTTTAGTAAATAATTATCGAATTCCATTTCTCATAATTTCAATTTAGATATGATATACCAATGCTCTCTTGTTAAATTGCTGGTTCTAAAATACCAATGATTTTTATAAAAAATTTGTTTTCATATAATATTAAACATTGCCTAAACGTTGAGAATTTAATCTATCTCAAATTTATCTTATCAAAACTGAATGGCAACTCTAAATGGTCATTTAATTTTGTGCCCAATTCACGTCAATGGAATTCGATAACTACTATGTATATACATTCTTTGCGGATTTTCTCGTAATTTTTGTTACTATCAGTTCTCCATCCTCAAATTTCTTTAATATCTCGAATATGTTCTATACTTCATCAGCAGAAATATCAGTAACATTTTGCGAAGGATGATTTTGAGCAGAAGCTAAATATGAAATTATATCAATCTAGAGCTGAATCTTTTAACGCTAAATGGATGAAAAACTAATTATTTGAAGTGATGGAAAAAATTAATAAAAATTGCGATTTTTCAAACAAATTTTTAAAGTAGCATTTCACGATGTTGATAAATTTAATTCTATGTATTATTTGTAAATAAATCAAAATAAAAGTTATTATTAGAAAGAATAGAATAAAAAGTAAATTTAGACTAAGTAACAACCAACCACGGCCACGAGTGCCACGGCCGCTTCGGCCACGGGCGTTTCGGCCATGGCTTTGCCCAACTCTAACTGCACCTTGTACAATAGCTTCATGTCCAATAGTTTGACTTGTTTCTATAAAACAAAATTGTAAGTAAAATACAAGTTAGGTTTAAAAATAAAATTTTTCTAATATTTAACGAAATATAGTTTAGTATTCACTGAAAAATTCCTCGAAAACTAACTAATAATTAGAATCTGCATTTACCATTAATTCCAGAGGATGCTCCTTCTTCTCGAGGACTTAACAAAGCGTTCGATGATTGCTGTCCTTAATATAAATATAGAATATGCTTGTTCTTTTTGCTACTGTATTACATAACATTTAATATTAATGAATGCATAGATTAAATTTATAATCTGTAAATTATATACCTGTGTAATGAGGTGTTTCATATAAGTGCTGAGAACGTGAAGCATCCTGGTCTATTAAAATAAAATTGCCTTTTATTATTCTCAAAATACATTATTTAATTCACTCTTTTTAAACAATTTATTAGATCAGTCAATGATTTTATAGTTTATATAAGAAAGACTTATAGCGTCCATTGTAGGAACATCTCCTCGATTAGGACAACCATGATATCTTTAGGATTAATTAAATATATATTATAATATTGGAGAGGGTACAGCCCAAGATATCAACGCAAAGTCATAACTAGCTAAAAAATTTCTGGACCTTCACAATTTTGGTACCACCGTTAGCTCGTTGAGAGGAATCGTTTAATACTATATTTATTAACATTCGGAAATCTTGAAGGAAGTTATGGCTTTGAGATGTCTGTTGGGATTGGGTTCCGAAGCCTTTCGAGGATTATTCAAATTATATTTTTTAAATCACTTTATTTAAATTTAACTATTTACAAATAAATATATACATAGAGAAAGGAGGGAAAGGGGACAATTACAAGAGTCTGGCCAGAACTCACATAAACACTTCTAATTAGATATATGAATGACCATTTTTGAAACAGTATTTATAGGGGACATTAATAAGTCGAGATTGGCGTAAACAAGTGAATAACGAATATTAAGATAAGGGTCGGGAATTGTGATAGACTCTGATAACGGTCGGGATTCCTTTTAATATAGAAAGAGGTCAAAATATATGCCCATGTGAATGCAACATTTATTTTTAGTTTGTTTATTTGATTAGGAGAGGATTCAGCAATGTCATCACTGCATTTTGTTTTGGGCTTTCCCCTCTTGGGGAAGATAATTATTGCTAACCCCTCAATGCTTATGGCTGATAAAAAGAATTAAAGAATATTATTTATGATATAATTGTTACATTGTTGAAGATATTGCCAATTGATAGGCAACGCACCTGTTGAAAATAATAGAAAATTTTCTTGAAAAATAGACAAAACTGAAAGTATAATAAAATTGGATTAACAAAACAGACCACGGCCGCTAATATTGAGGCCACCTTTTCCAGGGCCACGAGCCCCGCTTCCGGCCGCACGATTTCCTTTGCCACGATTCCATCGACCTCTGCCTGAACTACTTCCTTCGTGTCCAATAATTTGAGTTACTTAATAAATAAAGATAATTTAAATAATAATAATTAAAAGAAAATAAAAATTTGTACATTTTCTTTAGAATTTTCTATAATTCCAAAAGAATTCCCTTAATGTAAATAATCTAAAAAATATTTTTTATAATAAAATATGTATAAGCACTTAAGCAATCTATTAGATAAGTATTTTTGTGCAAGTGCATACCGTATTTACTCGATTAATTACCCTCCCTCGAATAATTCCCCACCCTCTATTAATTCCCCATGCCACGTATGGGTGAAAAATAATTCCTCGGGGGAATTAATCGAGTAAATACGGTATATATATCTAAAAACGGAATCTCATTCTGTTTTATACATTACTTTGTAAGGGTTTATATCTGATATAATGCATATTTACTACTTAGTTTCACAATGAATGTTTTGATTCTGATTTGTATTTTTTAGGAAAAATATCACGGAAATTTTCAAGCATATTATATTCGAAGAGACTGTCTATCATCATTCATACCTTCCATTTATTAAGGCATAAAATCGTGTCTCTTCTAATCATGACTAAATTATATAAAATCCGACCTTGTTGGCGAGGTTGTCCATAATATTGAGGAAACGCTCCAACATCAGGTTGAGCAGCAAGGCTTTGTTTTTGCCAATAAATAGGTTTCCCATCATAATGAGGATTCGGACCAGGAATAAATCGAAAATCAACGCCTTTTTTCGTTGGTTCAATTGGTTGACCATCTATATACACTTTACTTTCCTCACCGTGGAATCTATAACTTTTTGGAGCTGGATCAAGTACATCATCATTTTCAGGATTTTGTACTAAAATTGAATATATTATTCGAAGATCCCTTGTATATACCTTCCATACATCCTTTCATTTCGAAAAAAATAAAAATTAAATAAATAAAAGTTGAAAAACTTAAAGATTTCATCTAAGAAATTTTTTTATTTATTAAAATACAGAAAATTCTAATGAATAAATTTATTTAAGAAAATACTTAGGTTGTGTCATAAATAATTAGCCCCCCTTGAGTAAGGTTAAATAAATATTTATTAAAATTCAACTAAATGTTTTCAGACTTCGAATTATATTTTTCTATGATCCTAAGAGAGTTGCCTATTTTCTGGCAAAAAATCAGAATCCTTTTGCGCCATGATTCCTTTTCCGAATGTCCAAGTTCAATCTCATATTTGAACTGGACGCTAATTTCATAATTTTGCCTTAAACTTTAAAAATTCATAAAAAATTTTTAAATAAAGAAAAAATTTCAAATCTTTCAGAAAATGAAGAAGGCATTATTGTGAATATATGACAAAAAAATTAAATAGATTGGAAATCTGAACATTGAGATATACATTTCCAAACTTTAATGATTTAAGGTGGGCTAATTATTTATGACACAACCTAAGTAAATGTTGTCTAATAAACTTCTTTTTCAATGAGTTAGCTTCTAATAGGAAATCTATAGCGTTAAGATCCCAGTTCCGTGTTTAAATCCTATGCTCCGGTATTGAGCGTTTGCCACAAACTCTGCATGAGTATGCTTCTCTAAGGCATTTTTCTAAGGCATTTCTCACAGGCACTGATAAACAGGCAGGCATTTTAAAAGTAAAAAGTATAACTTTAGCAATATTTGATGAAAAATTCTGAAATTTCTGGAGGAGGTAGTCAAGGATGTTTTAGAAATTTGAATAAATTTTCATGAATTTGGGTCCCGTCTAAATGCCAGTTTTTACTCCAAAAATTTGTCATAATTGAAGATAACACCGGATTCATGCTTAAGAGAACTCAACAAAAGATAGGAAAAACTCAACAGAAGATAGGAAACTTATACTTATATTTACTCAAATAATTATCATCCCTTAAATATTACTCCACCTCTATTAATCCCACCGTCCAGCGAGAGCTTGAAAAAATAATTACATAGTGTAATTACTTTTTTATCAATTTTTTAAATAAAATTAAAATTTTCAAAAATTAAAAAAATCAAATTTAATAAATTAAAAAATAATGTTTAAATTTGATAGCAGCATTCATTATGTAGGATTTTACGCGCGCTTAACATGCAGCGACTAACGCAAGAAAGTCAATGAATACGCCCTCCTCGTAATAAATTAACAAGCAAGCTCTAATGGATAGGGCGCCAAAAAGCAGCAATACCGCCGATGCGAGGACTATGTTGGCCAACAAAATTATAGGCCGGCTATTCTTTGATTTATTTTAATTGAATAATCAGAAAAAGCGGTAAAAATAAAAAAAATAAAAATCAAAAGTATACATGCCCTTTTAATAAAAATAAAGCAGCATCTCTTATAATTGTGTGCATTTCTGTCTACCATCACAAGTTTTGTGTTTATTCTCTAAATTTATTTAAAAATGCATGGATACGGGATATGTAGCTCTACTCCGAACCGCTTAAGATTGCTTCATATTTGACATTGAGCAAAAAACTGCATTATTATGAAAAAAGAAAAGATAAACAAATCTCGAAAAATATTTCAAAATTTATTTTTAAACTTAAACACCTTTTCTTCAGACAATTAAAGACCTAGCTAAAACTTGTCAAACATTTAAAAAGGCGACATAATGATTGATGATGTGTCACTATGTTGAGTTGGCCATATTGGCCTCTTAAAGAATTACATAATGCTTTAGCATTCATTGAAATAACCTACGCAGCAGGGTTGCCGCCCGAAACCCGAAACCCGATACCCGAAACCCGAAACCCGGCCTTTTTTTGTACCCGAAACCCGATACCCGAAATGAAAATTTTCCAACCCGAAACCCGAAACCCGTACCCGATATTTTTTCCAACCCGAAACCCGTGACCCGAAATTGGTTAAAACCCGAAATTTCTACCCGAAAATTTAGCCTTACCCGATTTATTAAAATAAATTTAAAAAATTATAGAAAGGAAAATGAAAGGAATATTTATAATTTCTTCCATATGTACATTGTGTTGATCGGTGGCTGAATGGGTTAGGCGACTGGCTCGATATTTTCATAGGGGTGGGTTCGAGTCCAGGGCTGAGAAAATGCTTTTAAAATTTTTCTTTTCGGAAATAAATGTTTTTTAAACTTCGATTTTCATTTTAGATTTTTAAATTTATTTTTTTAATATTTTAAGCTTGAAAAAGCATTAAAAATTTTAATTTAGTCATGAATTTTGCAAAATTTTCGCCTCCGGCGGTTTTCGCCTGCGGCGCAAAAAATGGAAGAAAGTTGGCTTCTTGGTTTTCCAAAAATCTCAAAATTTTCGCCTGCGGCGCAAAAATTGGAAGAAATTTTGAGGCTTTAATGGAGAGCGGAGGAATATTACTATATAGTGGTATTTTATTAGGGTGGGATTTTACCAATATAGTGGATTTTACCAAGATATCCCTCTTAATCCCCAAATCCCACAATGTCTCTTTAATCTCTTCAAATTTGCCTCTCTACATCACCCAAAATCCTATTATGCAACATAGCTTATCTCCTTACAATTTAGCTCACCAATACTCGAACATCCGAAAATAACCCGAATTTTTCGCCAAACCCGAAACCCGTACCCGAAATTTTTGCCAACCCGAAACCCGATACCCGAAATGAAAACGCTCCAACCCGAAACCCGAAACCCGTACCCGATATTTTTGCCAACCCGAAACCCGATACCCGAAATGAAAACGCTCCAACCCGATACCCGAAACCCGTACCCGAAGATTTTTTGTACCCGCGGCAACCCTGCTACGCAGCGAGAGAAATAGAGAAAAAATATTTGATTAAACGGGACCCATATTTGTCTAATTGTCTAAATAATAAAAATACATGCTATTTCAAATTGTCAAAGTCATAAGAAAAAATTACAAAAAATTGATTAACTAAAGGTGGGCGCTCAAAACATTAAAATACTCAATGTTTTATATCGCTTTATTAAAACTAAAATTAGAATTCAAATATGAATGTTGTAGAACATATGGCTATTTATTTCTAAGGCTATGAGCAGAGGCCGCGTGGAAGGCTAACGGAATATTTTTCATTGGAATACTCGCCAACAAGATTACGTATAGTTATATATAGCAGCGTTTTATATAGCAGCGTATAAATTTTCTTGACTTTAGAAGCCAAAAAAAGTAAAAAACCTTTTTCCAGATTTAATGAAATCTAACTAACTAAAACAAGTCAAACAGTTAAAAAGGCGATATAATGATTGATGATGTGTCACTATTATGGCTTTGCCTTAATGGCCTCTTAACGAATTTTGACTGTCTACATATTTGCCTTACATAAAGACATATAGCTTTCATTAATAAACATGCGCAGTGAGAGAAATAGAGAATAAATAATTGATTAAACAGGCCCAATATTTGTCTAATTGTCTAAATAATAAAAATACATGCTATTTCAAATTGTCAAAGTCATAAGAAAAAAAATTAAATATTTTATTAAATGTTTCCTTGCTCAAGGGACAACGAGCATTAAATTAATATTTAACATTCATATGGATGAACTTCTTTTCCCATCTGTGTTAAATAATAATACAGAACTTCTATTTGGCCGGATCGACTGTGTTTTATTATATTTCCTGTCGTGTCTAAAATAATTAAAAAAAAAGAGAATATTAAATTGATACGAACCATCAAAACAAATATTTTTCAAATCTGATTTCCTTCATATTCGGCCGACTTGTTTAAATATGTATTCGGTATTAAAGTGCTCTAGGGTTACAAAATTGACATTTACCAATTTTTGGTCTTAATTAAAACAATAGATTGTAAAAATTCTATTTTAAAAATGCGTTTCCGCCGTAGAACGCAATATCGACAGTTAGAGTGAGTGAGTTTGCACAGTTAGAGTGATCAATTGTTCAGTTGATCAACAGAGAGAGTGGTCAACAGGGACAATATTCCGTTATTTACTTGTCGACCAAAATTCTGCTGGTGACCAAAATTCCGAATAAGTGGCAAATAATGTTCCAAAAAATCTTGTTGCGAGAATTCCGATGAACAAAATTCCGTAAGCCTTCACGCGTCCTGCTCATAGCCTTAGAGATATTAGCCATATATTCTACAACATTTATGTTTGAATTCTAATTTTATTTTTAATAAAGCGATATAAAACATTGAGAATTTTAATGTTTTGAGCGCCCATCGTTAGTTAATCAATTTTTTGTAATTTTTTCTTGTGACCTTGTCAATTTGAAATAGCATGTATTTTCATGAATTAGACAATTATACAAATATGGGGTTTTAATCAATTATTTATTTTCTTTTCTCTCGCTGCGTAGGGCATGTCATTGAATCCTGTCTTTATGTAAGGCAAATATGTAGACAGTCAAAATTCTTAAGAGACCATAAAGGCAAAGCCATAATAACGACACATCATCAATCATTATATAGCCTTTTTAAATGTTTGACTTGTTTTAGTTAGTTAGATTTCATTAAAACTGGAAAAAGGTTTTTTACTTTTCTTGGCTTCTAAAGTCAAGAAAATTTATACGCTGCAGCGATAATCATTTAACCGTCGTAACGATTTTCGGTTATGTAAATCTTGCGTAATTTTAGTATAAAACTCGAAGCGATCATTTATTTCTATATCATTTATTTTTTACTTAAAGGATGAACTTGACAAAATTTGTTATCTTTCTATTTTTTATTTGCATATTTTTCGAATTATCGGAATGCATGAATGATAAAGAAAAAAATGTTGATAAATGTAATATTAAAGGAAAATCAACTAAAACCATCTTTTACTTTTCTCCCCGTCTCAATCTCTTCCTCTAAATCTCTTCCTTTTCGCCTTACCCCTACCATCTTTTACTTTTCTCTATTATTTCACCGATCTTTAGGGGTGTATATTTTAAAATCTCAAAAAAGTCGAGACCAAGACCAAGACTTCACCCCAAGACCAAGACCGGAAAAAACACAAGAAAAGTCTTGAGTCAAGACTCAAGACCAAGAGTCTTGGAAGTCTCTATTAGAGATATTGAAAATTTTGTTTGGAACATAAGTATAGCCATTGATAATCTTGTAGGCTAAAACTAAATCATAGGTCTTTAGACGATTTTCAAGTGTTGGTAGTTTAAAATGTTCTAATCTTTCATGGTAATTAATGTGAGGGAGTCCACATTTGATTAGTAAAATTTTAATAAAATATTTTTGGCATTTTTCTTGTTTTTTATATCCGATATTTGAAGTGGGTTCCATGCTTCAGGAGCATACTCTAATAAGGGTCTTATATAACTTTTATAGACTTCTATCCATGTAGCGGCTGATTTTGATTTAATAACTTTGAAAAGAAATTGCATCCTGTAATATGCATTTCTAATTATTTTATTTATATGTGTGTCAAATTTTAATTTATTGTCAATTATAATACCTAAATCTCTAATTGATTCAACTCCACTATATTAGCGTCATTTATTCGGTATTGGTCTTTTGGATTATCTTTGCCTATATGAATGACAAATGTTTTATTAGGTGCAATTCTAATTTTCCAAGTTTTTGCCCATGTTTCTATATTTTTAAGTGCAGTAGTTAACTGATTACTTTCTGTTTTAGTACTATGTACTACTTTAATTAAAATTGCATGGATCCGGGATATGTAACTCTACTCCGAACCGCTTAAGATTGCTTCATTATAAAAAAAGAAAAGATAAACAAATCTCGAAAAACATTTCAAAATTTATTTTTAAACTTAAACTCCTTTTCTTCAGACAATTAATTACCCAACTAAAACATGTCAAACATTTAAAAAGTAATGATTGATGATGTGTCACTATGTTGAGTTGGCCATATGGGCCTATTAAAGAATTACATAATGCTTTAGCATTCACTGAAATAACGTACGCAGCGAGAGAAATAGAGAATAAATAATTGATTAAACAGGCCCCATATTTGTCTAATTGTCTAAATAATAAAAATACATGCTATTTCAAATTGTCAAAGTCATAAGAAAAATTACAAAAATTGATTAACTAACGATGGGCGCACAAAACATTAAAATTCTCAATGTTTCATATCACTTTATTAAAATTAAAATACAAATATGAATGTTTTAGAACATATGGCTATTTATTTCTAAGGCTATGAGCGTTAGAGTGATCAATTATTCAGTTGATCAACAGGGAGAGTGATCAACAGGGACAACGTGGAATGTATTTTAAGAAAGGGTGTTGGATTTATGGGATTGTTGAATTTATCTCCTTGTGTTGGATGTATGAGATGGAAAAGTGCTTAAAACGGCACTCGTGTGCCGTTTTCACATCTGATCCAAATTCGGCATTTTTAAGTGGCTGAAGTATTCACTTTAAAATTCGGATTTGTAACTAAAGCCGGGCTGGATCAGCTTGCATTTTCTTTATTAATCTGTCGAAAATATTAGGTAGTTTACAAAAAATCTCAGCATTTAGACTCAGAAAAAATCCGACAGGATCCCACGTAAACATAGATATCATCGAGATATCATCAAATTTGAGGGGATTAACAGAGAAATGTATTAATCATAGATAATTTCCAGATGAATGGTAATAAATTCGCAACTTCTTTGTTTTGCTTCTTATATTTTATTTTATCAGTTCAATTCCGACAGTCTCTAGAATTAAATTAATATTTTAATTACCAAATTATAAAATTAAAAAAAATAATTTCATAATTTTGCACTTTATACAGTAGTAAATTTATCTTAAAATAAATTCACTAATGATTAAGTACATTTATTGAATTCAAAATATTATAATAATATTGGGAATGAACATTTTTATTGAACAAAAATATTTATTCTTAATATATTATTATTTATTACATTACATTAATATAATAAATAATAATATATTAAATTAAATAATAATTAAATAATAATATAATTTAATAATATTAATAATATTTAATTAATAATATTTTAATAATATTAATAATATGTATAATCTAATCATTATTTATTAAATAATAATATAATAAATAATAATTTATTACATTAATATACAGGGTGGGGCAAAAGTTCGGCGACAAATGTTTTTAATAAAATCTATTGTAAAAAAATTTTATTTAAGATTAAAAAATGATAAAATATAATCAATAGGATATAATAATCATTTTATTAAAGTAATTTCTCAAAATGACCGACCCTGACTGAAATACACGCATCCAAATACTTACGGGTGTTACTCACAATGGTCGCGCATTGTTCCACGGTTATTTCGTTCCAGGCTCGCTCCAAAACAACATTAGTTCCTCCGATGTTGCGTATCGGATTCGGCATACTTTTTGCTCCAGAAATGCCCAAATAGAATAATCCACTGACTTGAATCCAGTGAGTTTGAAGGCCTTAAATCTTACTCCCAAAAACCAGGAAACAGCTCCCCACAGAGCTGGATTGTCGTTTTGGCTCCATGCGCGGGTGCTCAATCCTGCTGAAGCGAGAATTGGTTTTCTCCGTAAAGCTATAATGGCCATGGATGCTCAATCCCCCTCAGAATGTCATTTTTAGACTAGCATTAATTTTTACATTTCACCACTCTGTTATGGCGACCAGGCGTTTAATGCTTCGACATTTCTGAAGCTTCTGATGCTTCATTCGATAGATAAGGAAATATGCGCGGCTGATCTTTTAGCTCCGATGTCTAAGCTTCACTATGACAATTCTTAGGAGGCTCCTCGAGCTCATTCCGAGCTCTGAGGCCGTTTTTCACATCGATTGTTCAGAAAAACGGCGAATTCGGAATCTGACCACGTTGATGTTTTCAGGCGTAACTGCGGTTACCGGCGGGCCACTACTAGGGCGGTCCTGAGTATTTCCAAGCTCATGATATCGTTTTATTGCTTTGGAAACCAACATACAACAGATATCGAGCCGTCTAGCGATGTCACATTTTCGAACATTTTTAAAATACAAAGAAATAATAGAAGCACGATTTTTTAAAAGTCTGTAAAATTTTTACTTTATGAGATAGAAAAAAATTTTCAAGATAAAATTTGTAGAGCACGAATCATAGAATATGGGAAAAATAAACAAAAAGCAAAATTTAAAATAAAATTTTAAGAAAGGACAAAATAAAATTTGTCGCCGAACTTTTGCCCCACCCTGTATTATTATTTATTTTTATTATTATATTATCATTTATTACATTACAAAAATATTTATTACATTATTATTTAAAATAGTGATGTTCAAGAGTTTTCTTTTGACTCTCGAACATCACTATTTTAAATAATAATGTAATAAATATTTTTGTAATGTAATAAATGATAATAATTAATGCTGAATGAGTTCAGCATTAATTTAAATATTATAAACGTAAAATGTTACAATCAATAAAAAATTTTAATTTAACTAAATTGTATGATTTCAATACTCATGATGAATTTCAACAATGGATCACTGATCTCGGAATGCTTCATAGAAAAAGAACATGTGATAGTGGAACAGAACTGCGGGTACTTTCAAACCTTGTCCCCTCCCCCCATTATTTTTATTACCTAAGATTGTATAAAATGGTCAGATTTACTTCTTCCTCTCTTTCCTTTATTTGAGCTTGGAATATTCAAACAAGAGACATTGTTGATAAAGAGAAGATTAAAATTAATTGAGTTGTTCAATATTGAGTTCAATTTATTTTTTCAGTTGTTAAATATTTTTAAATATAGGTAAGAATGTAATGTTCTTACACAGAAATTCGTAATGTTTATACGCCAAATCAATTTTATTTAATTCTTTTTTTTGTATAAATTGTTTTCGAAGGCAAAAATAAGTGTATGACTATAAAAATAATCTCTTCATCAATGTCTCTTGTTTGAATATGCCACAGGGCAAATAGAAGAAGGAGAGGAAGAAGAAAATCTGACCATTATGTACAATCTTAGGTAAGAAAAATAATGGGGGAGGGGCGTTTAGTTGCTACAAGTAAAACATTTAAAAGAAAGGTAGAAAAGTCCGCAAAAAATGTCCGCAGAAAGAGCCCCACTATCTTCAGTAGTACCGAAGAATTTGTTATTATAATTTATTTGTTTGAAACTCGGTTATAAAAAGCGACCATTCATAAAAAATTTGAATAAATTTTGGAAGTAGTGGTCGGATTTGGATGAAATTTTTTTTAATTTTTTTATCCGAGACCCTTTAGGTAATAACCATTAATCTATTAGTATTCCCTTTTTTAAAAGACCACACAACTGTTACAAACTTAGCGTGAGTATGAGAATGTATTTGTTTTGATGAAAGTTCGTTTAGTTGTGCTACTCGCCTAAGCTCTCAATTACTTTTTTTAAGATTACTTTTACTTTTTTGTCTCCCTTTGATAGATTAGACAAGCTATCTAAACATCAGCCCATTAGTCCATTCCATTATTCTTAATAAAATTGGATGACATTCTTAATATTTTATTAATTCTTAGACGCTGAAATTGTACAATGCTGCAACGACGGCCTGACGGCAATTCAAGCAGAAAAAGAGATCGAGACGAAGGGCATAAACATTTCACTTTCAGCTATAGTACGTCGTTACGACGAATTAGAAAAATTACTCGTCGAAAAAAGTAAATCACTAGCAAATCTGTTAAACTCAAAAGAAGGATCATCATCTGCAAATCAACGTAATTAAAAAAGATTTTACAATATATTTTTTATTACAAGGAAGATTAATTTACAAAAATACATAGTTTAATTTTAGCAGATAAAGCCTCTGCCGTTTTCGAAGGAGATAATGAAGCACAAATTGTTGAGGCTACTGGATCTGGTTATAACTGAATTGAATATGATTTATGTTACCTATTGGTAAATACAAGAAACTACAAAAAATTTTGCCGAAAAATGTTATGTTCAAAACCAAAGAATTTTTTAAATAGTATGAGTAAATAGCGAAAAAACAAAGATATAATTTTTTAAATCAAATATTCATTTTATATTATTATTTTTAGTGATAGCATAAAGATATCTTTAAATAAATGTTAGGGAGAACCCAGTATTTAGCATATTAGGAGTTTGTACCTTTAATCCGATTCAAAATAAAGATATAACTAAAATAGAAAAGTTCAAAAATTTTTCACGAGAACGGCATTTAAGAAATGTGGTCTAGTTTATAAAAATATGATGAGAGATTAAATTATATGCAACTTACAAGAACTAAATAGGGTACACCCCATCGTACCGCGAGGCCAATGTACCGCAGAGCTATAACTTCGTTCAAAATGTTCGAATCCGGGACGCCCTGATATGGTTCGATTCAGCTCGTCGAGATGCATCGAAACATACCAAGGCGTTCGAAACGAACGTTGGGCTCGCGCTATGTTGGCCTGCTCACGACTAAATATTAAAAGAAAAATAACTGACATTACTACTATCTTTAAAATAATTAACAAGATTCTAAAAAAATTTAATCTTGATACATTTGTTGATTTTGCATTGTTAATTGATTATCTTCCCTTACAAAATTTATTTGATGAATTAAAGGTTGGATAGCATTTGAGTGTAGACTTTTGTAAAATTGTTTAATAGTACTCAAAGTTTCTTTGAATGTTGTAAAACAATCGCGTTGAATTGTCTTGTTCATTGTTAAATATACAACTGGGGGTATTCCTTTAATTTATTGGATTAAAATTTGGCATCCTTTCAGTCATTCAGATATATGAATAAAAAATTTTGCAGGTGATTACAGAAAAATTAAGACGGAAACTTCAATCATTTTTCCTAATTTATTTTATGGAAATAATAATATCGATGATACCGTGTACATTTAACCATAAAATTTGACCAATTATAATAATAACTTCATTGACGTGGATATATTGCATAAAAACATAAATAAAAGCAGCAAATGTATTAAATGAGCTAATCAAAAAGACTTGAAGGAAAATCTAAAATTTTGTTTCGTACAATATTTACATGTAGTGATAAAAAACCATTATTTCAGAATAGCTTTGTTGGTTAGATTGAAGTCCGCCTTGTTTGAACAAAAAAATTACGCAAAAAGTTACGTAAGTGATTAATAGAAAAGATAAGATGACTAAATCGTGGATTGGATGAAGAGTCACATTATATATCTTTAAAGAGATTAAATATTTTAAACAAGTAATTAAGTAGTTACTTGATTAACATCATCAATATATCCAATGTGTGGATTGAAGAACCAGCTAAAGTAAATGCCACTAAATACACCTGTTTTTGTCCATGTAATTACCGATAAACCATATATTATCGGAATGACTAGCCAAATATACAATTTTTTGCCTACAATTTTATAAAAAATTAAATTATAATCGAATGTAACTTTAAAATAATGATCTAAATTTCGTACAGTATAGTATCGTACAGTACCAACCTTTAAAAATTTTTCTAGCCATTTCAGAAGACAAAAGTTCAATGCAACGATTCATAGCTAAAATTAATTCAATTGTAGATTCAGTATACCAGCAAACTAATAATATCATATATTTAATAAATTAGACAATATACAAACAGGATACAAAGGCTCCAGCAAAATAAATAAATTCTGGTGAAGAACAATAAACATATCCAAGATAGCCCAAATATCCAGTTAAATGTCCAACAAATAAAATTGCTGCTAATGAGAGCGTTTAAAAAACTAATGAGAGCGTTTAAATATAAAACGCTCTCATTAGTTTTTTAGTTAGTAATGAGCTTAACAATATTAATAAAATGAGGTTAACTTCTGGATTTGATTCAAAATTTTTTATATTACCATGTGTGAATTCTACGTTTTCAGCTAGATTGGATCTTAATCAAGGGTATACTAATAGATTAACGTTGTAAGTCCGGCCAAACAATATTAACCGCTCACTCCGTAAGAGGATTAAACGGGCCGTAGAATGACTAACAACTAATAGAATGAATAATTAATAGAATGTCCTATTTCCGCTTTACAGCTCCAATCCTTTAACTTTGTGAAATGGTAATAAAATATTTTTGATATTATTAAGAATTCTTTTAGTGACTTTGAATAAATAGGATTTTTAATTAATAACAGCGATAATGAGTTACCTTTCTTATATTTGTCATGTTCTTTTCCAACTTCACTATTCATCTTCCTTTTATCCTTTTTATTTGTTTCCACTTCAGAATTAGTATATTCAACAATTTGGTTATCATGCTGTTGCAAATCATGATCTTTGCCACAGTGTCCAGTAATTTGTTTTGCAATTTTTTCAAGATCTTCAATTTTTTATACTTTACAAAATATAAAAAAAAATTTTTTTAATTACATATACCTTCTATAGCATTTTTGGTCTTATTTAAGTTTTGACAAGCCTTTTCATATTCTTCCTTTGTTTTACGAACATTTTCTTTATAAAATTCTTCATCTCTTCTAAATTCTTCAATTTCTTCATTTATTCGTTTCAATCGTTTCATTTTCCGTTCAGATGGTTCCCCTTGACTATGAAGGTCATCTTGACGGTTGACATTCATGCATTCCGATATGTCGAATAATATGAAAATAAAAAATAAAAAAATAGCAAATTTTGCCAAGTTCATCCTTAAATTGAAAATAAATTAGAAATAAATTTTAAATAGAGATATCGAAAACAGACACGAATATTTAAAAGTTTTTGACTTTTTAGGATTCGTATAGTAAACATTTATATAAAACTAAAAGAACAATTAAAAATAATAGACGTGCTTAATATAATTTATAGGGTTTTTTGCTTCATTTTTATCGGTCGAGTTATTTTCGGGCAAAAATTCGATGCCTATTAGCTCTTTAGAATCAAACCAGGCATCCAACCCTAGAGGGCTAACTCATTGTAAAATTCCGTCATAGCTACCATACCCTGATTCTGACAACCAATCTCTTTCTAAAGAGCTTGGCGATCTGAGTCGAACAACGCCAAAATTAGCTTCTGGACTCATCCAAATCGAAAAATCATATTTTTAAAAATAAATAGAATATTAAAAGAACTTTGTGAATATTTCTTTTGGATTTGAAAAATAAAATAAAGGCTATGAATGAAATCGAGTTGATTTCTCTAACACTTCTATAAATATACAGATGCGGAATTTACATCACGTAGAAAATACAATGAAGACGGAGATTTGAGTTGACGGAATAAGAGTGAAGGAACAAACTAACTCTTGGCTAGCTTTTATAGTATTACTTAAGGCTTACGCCCATACACAACAAGAGGGCCAAATTAAGAGGGCCCGTTTGTAAATTTTTATTTTGTTATGATTGAGACTTCCCTTAAGGGCTACAAGCAGGGTTGCTTCGTAATTACGAATTGCGATTACGAATTACGGCGTTTTTTGAGTTACGAATTACGGTTACGAAAATATCGGGAATAATTACAAATTACGAAAATAAAAAAAAATAAAAATTACTAAAAAATGTTATTACAAAAAAAGCCTCTCGTACTTTGTTATTAAATTTTTGAAGGAAAAAGGAAAGAAATATTCATATTTTCTCCCATATTCATTGTTGTTTATCGGTGGTAGAGTGGTTTAGAAGTCAGGCTTTACCCCTTTTGATATTTTGTGGGACTTGGTTCGAGTCCATGATTGAGAAATATGGAGCTTAAACATTTATTTTTTTTTAAATAAATGTTTTTAACTTTGATTTTGATTCAAATTTGTAAATTTAATTTTTAATATCAAAATTGAAAAAACTCCGGTGACCAATTTTCCGTTATTTACTTGGCGACCAAAATTTTGCTCTACGATACGTAATCTTGTTGGCGAGAATTCCAATGAAAAATATTCCGTTAGCCTTCCACGCGGCCTTGCTCATAGCCTTAGAAATAAATAGTCATATGTTCTACAACATTCATATTTGAGTTCTAATTTTAGTTTTAATAAAGCGATATAAAACATTGAGTATTTTAATGTTTTGAGCGCCCACCTTTAGTTAATCAATTTTTTGTAATTTTTTCTTGTGACCTTGTCAATTTGAAATAGCATGTATTTTTATTATTTAGACAATTAGACAAATATGGGTCCCGTTTAATCAAATATTTTTTCTCTATTTCTCTCGCTGCGTAGGTTATTTCAATGAATGCTAAAGCATTATGTAATTCTTTAAGAGGCCAATATGGCCAACATCAGCCAAAAACAACGCCAAAAATTTTAGTCCATCGAGGCCCGAAAAACCAATGTTCATCTTTATTTAGCGCCGCAGGCGAAAATTTTTAATTTTCACGATTCCCAGAAGCCAGAATTCATCCTTTTAGTGACCGTAGCAACTTAAAAACACCATTTTTGAGCTTCTCTCATCAACTCATACATTTGTATGTTTTAGACCCCCTATTTATATTATAACTATTTTTGCTTCTACGAAATTTTTTAAAAATTACGATTTACAAATTACGATTAAAACTTCCAATTAAGACGTAGCTCTGGATGAATACATCATTCTCGAGTAAGAAATAACACAATTTTATTTTAAAGTTTCTTTACATATTAAAAGGTTTTTCTATATTTATTTCACTTGAAACTTGAATAAATAATCGAGCAGGCATCTTACTCTTTACAGACATCTAAGTTGTCAACATAAGTGAGTAGACAATTTAAAAAACGCTCTCGATGGGAATAAAATAGCAGAAAATAGTTATGGATATAGAAAAATACATAAAGCCAAAATATGTCGGAGATATAGCAATCATAAACTATAAACGCGCGCATCTGCATTTTATAAAATATATACATAGAGCAAGCATTGAATTCATTGACAGCTTCTTTTATTTTTAAAATCATTAAAATTCTTTATAAAGAATAAATATAAATTATATATATAAATTAAAATAAATAAAAATAAATATAAATTCTGAAATATAAATTCCCTTTGCGAAGGCAAAGGGAAAGTTGTTAATAATTAAGATTTGGATGCTTAAGACATTTTTAAATATTTACGTCTATTTCGATAATCTCGTAATTGGCATATATTCTTGCTGCATTCGCATAAACAAACAAACAAATTAAAAAATAACTTTTCCAAAAATATAAATAGATGATAAGAGTTGACATTCATCTCAATTAAAGAGATTCCCGACTTTCCAATCTAATATTTATTACCCCGAAACCTTGTCTCTTACTATTCACATTTTGTATTAATATTTATTTACCCATTTCTCGACCGCGCATCTCAATAACTATGTTTGTTTGCCCAAATTCCCACTATATATATCCGCCATATTTTCACCTATTTTGTCTTATTCTGAACTTTAACTTTTAACTCTTTAATTTATAATATTATAACTCTTTGAATAAATATATTTAAATCCAATTTGACCAAGGCTTAGAACCGAGGGTTTTATAGTGAACTTATAAACAGTTCAATTCTATAATCTATTTTTTATTTAAGTATGAAGAAACTTCTTACTCTTCTAACTTTTATTTGCATTTTATTCTATTTATCTGAATGCATGGATTATGGTCCATACGAACAAATAGATAAAAAAATTGCTAAATTGAAAAGAAAAGAAGAATTTTTCAAACATGGTGTCAAAATAAAAAAGCAAAAATATGAAGAGGCCTGTAAAAGTCTAGAAGAAACTCGAAATGAAATAGAAGGTATATGTTATGTACGAGTCCTTTTATATTTTAGATGGGTGTTAATAACATATGACTTGAATAACAAGCAATTTAAAGAAACTTTTTGTTTTGATAGACACTGGGTTTTTTAAATTTTTTAGTATTTAAAAAATTGATTTCATTTAAATTATTAAAAAATATCGGGTTTTAAATATCAAGAGAAATTTTAAGTGCTTGAAGAACATAAAAGAGCAGCAATTGCTTTTGGACATGCTGGCCAAGATCAAGGTTTACAAGGACATAGCAGCCAAATTGTTGGAAATACCAGTACTGGAGTGGAAACGTTGAGTGGAAAAATGAAACAGAAAATGAGACTTGGAGATAGAAAAGGACATGCTAGATTTAGGGGAGGTAAATGCTTATCGTTAAAAATCAATCAGTCAACCTACTTTTTCAACATTACTAAAAGCCTCTTAAATTGCGAATAAAAATATTTTATGATTGCTTATCAAACATTTAAGTAAAAAATGTCGGTGGAAAGACCTTTGAAGAAAATAAACAGCATTATGGATTTGGAAACATGGTTTCTTCTAGTGTGCCCCATTTTGCAGGATATCCACTAGGCTTTAATTCATATGGAGGATATCATCAACAACAATCTTTTCAATTTTCGGCTTCTCATGAAGGACATTTTAATCAAGGAACACCTCATCATGGAAATTTTGTTAATGGTAATTTAATTTTTTTCCTTTTCAAAATTACAACCACTTTAAACTTATAATCAGCTAATTGACAGCCTTTGAAATTTGCTACAAGATAGCAATTTATGAAAGTCTATGAAAATTAGAATACATTAAAACTATTAGTCCGTCTAAGATTTGTAAAGTCAAAAGAAATCCGTTGACAAAGAGCATAGTTATAACAAAAAAGGATCGTAACCCTAAATTTCGGAGATGTCTCTTGCTAATAGCTAAACATTTAATAAATATTAATAGATCAATTTAGATCATTATGATATACCAGCTGGAATGCAATCGAATCCTGGTTTATTAATTTGTTATAATTTTTGCATAAAATGTTATAAATTTTAAGGAAGCACTCAACTCTATGTTATGAATTCAACTGATGATGAAAAAACTGAATCCGATAAAGATGGTGATGCATGAAAAGGAAATTATAATTGCACAGAAAAGTTTAAAAGAAGCACTAAAGCGTGATATTATTAGTTATTGGATAACAATTTTATTCTTTTTTAATTTATTTAGATTTAGAATATAAAGTATTAGAATTTGTTTTTATTAGATTAGATTATTTTTCGGCATTCCATACAGTTCTACGATACGTAATCTTGTTGGCGAAAATTCCAATGAAAACAACATTCATATTTGAGTTCTAATTTTAGTTTTAATAAAGCGATATAAAACATTGAGAATTTTAATGTCGCCCATCTTTAGTTAATCAATTATTTTGTAATTTTTTCTTGACTTTGATAATTTGAAATAGCATGTATTTTTATGAATTAGACAAATATGGGGCTCGTTTAATCAATTATTTATTCTCTATTTCTTTCGCTGCGCATGTTTGTTAATGAAAGCTATATGTCTTTATGTAAGGCAAATATGTAGACAGTCAAAATTCTTTAAGAGGCCATTAAGGCAAATCCAACATAGTGACACATCATCAATCATTATGTCGCCTTTTTAAATGTTTGACAAGTTTTAGCTAGGTCCTTAATTGTCTGAAGAAAAAGAGTTTAAGTTTAAAAATAAATTCAAAATATTATAAAAATAAATACCCGCAATCATAAAGATGCGCCTTTATTTTATTAAAAGGGCATGTATATTTTTGATTTTTATTTTTTAAAGAAATTCTAAGAAATATTTCTATGAAATGTAATGTTTTGTAATAATTTGTGACCGGATTTTTATGCATTAAAAATGCAAAATATGCACGAAAATATGCAAATAAACCGAAATATTCACGAAATTATGCAGCAAAAATAATATTTTTACCTAGAATTTCAAATTTTTTAAATTAAAAAATTAAAACATCTATTTTTATTAAGATTACTCCCATTGTAAATGTATGTTTCGATAAATTGATTATTTTAATCTATTGGACATTTTGATATGAGACTTTTAGTTGGTGGGACATTTTGGGGTGAGACGTTTTGAGCGTTAGACATTATGGTTCTAGGAAATATGAAAAATTTTTAAATTTGTATTCTGATTTAAAAAAATATGAAATGCACTATTATCTCTCTACAGCGCAATGGCTGGGCCAACAGTTTAGAAATTTTTCAGCTTGTAAAAGATAACAGGTTTTTTGTAATTCTATTTTCAAGTTAAATATTTCCCCTGCCTTTAAGATTTCATTCGTCATTAAAAAAACTCCATATGAGGCAGTCTTTAGCCGTAAACCACATTCCTTGCCAGAATCGTTTCCTTGGTGAATGCTGAATTGTTTGATGATGATTTGGATTGTGCTGTGGAGGTGGTGGTTATTGAAGAAAATAAGAATAGCAAAGGTTTTTTTGATTTAGACCTTTTTAAATTAGATATTTAATATTTAAGATATTGAGGCTAGACAATTACAGATAGTCAATTATAGAGATTATATTCAACAAGTTAAAAAGAAAAGAGCTCAAACAAATAATTTTTCAAATCTGTTTTTAAATTTTATTTTGTGATGTCCTTAATTTTGTGAAAGTACAAATTATATTATAGTTATTTATTTCTTGAATAAATATTTTTATTTTTTTTCACAAAAACACAGAAAACGAATAAAACAATAAGGTATGCCCTGATCAACTGACATCCTTGTTAATGATTAAAATTTGCCGAACTTTCAGGTAAATTAAGAATTTACCGGTAAATTTAAAATTTACCGGCAAATTTAAAATTTACCTAAAATTAAAATTGCCTGTGACATATATATAAGAACCGAGACACAATAATAGCTTTTCTAAATAATGAACTTCTTTTGGTTATAGTGCTTTCGTATTTCTTCTTTAATCTGAGTAATAATCTCTCAATGTCGAGAAAATGGAATTAACCTTTTCCAAGGTATTTCTTAGAAAATGGTAGAGCTACCTAGAAACTAAAGAGATTGTTTCCTAAAAATTTTAATTTTATTATTTTATTTTTTTAATATTTAATAAAAACTTAAATTAAAAGAAGGAATCTTGATTAAACTTATAAAACCCTGTAAAGGGCATTCTTGCGTTAACTCACATGCTCATGGCAACTCGGGTAGAAAAGTGTATAATATTTATTCATTATATGAAAAAAATCTTTCTTTAATGGATTTCGAGTAAGCAAATTCTCAATAAGTTTTCAAAAACGGACGATTTTATATGCAATATTGGCTAAATTGTCGAATTTAGATGACCATAACATAAACATCCGGGCAACCGTCGCTGAAGAAAAAGGAACATCGTAAATATTGTACATATAAGCAAGTAAATATATTTACAAATCGTACATTTAAGACTGATTTTGAATAAATATGGAGATTTGGGGAGGGCATGAATCGTCGTGTCTTATGCGACAAAGCCTCCTTTTCTAGCCTTATAAGAGAGGTTTGCAGTCACCATTTCCATTTATTTTTCATTTTTTCTTAAATTTTTTAATTACTTCAACCTATAAATATTTTTATCAATTTATTTTAATTGCCGCAAGTTTTTAATTAGATAATTCAAAAATTTCAATAATTTCGAGGGATTAGTTATGATTCGGAATGATTAATTGAGTTTTCAGGAATTCTATGAAATTAAGAGCGTCGAGGAATTAAGGATTTATTGGGAAATTTTTTAATTTTTAATTAAATGAATCAAGCGATATATAAAGCTTAATAAAGCAATATAGGCATTAAAAGACATCTTTTGGCGGTTCATGAATTGAATTCTAAAGTGATTTCTAAAGTGATAAAAAATTATTTTTAAATTTTATAGGATGAGGTTGGATAATTTTATTATTTCGTCATTCTTTATTTTCAATATTTTGAATTTAACACATTGTAGCGGTGATCGTGAAGGAAAAGAAGGTGAGAATTTCATATTTTTTCAATTCTTGTACAGTAAATTTCTGTAAATTCAAATTCTCAAAATAATATTCAAGAAGAAGACCTGGATTATCCTCCTGGTTTTGAACCAAGTCAATCGTCAAATCCTCGACCGTCAAATCTTCGAGCGGCAAATCCTCGACCCCAAGATGTCATGCCATATCTGTTTGGTTTTACACCAGATCAATCGGCAAATCCTCAACCGTCAGCTACTCGACCCCGACAACAAAGACTATATTTGTCTGATTATGAACAAGGTCAATCGTCAAATCCTCAACACCAACAACAACACTTTGGTTATTATCGTGGTTTTGGTCCGCATCATAATACTTACCAGACTCCTCCACGAAGTTGGTTTTCAATTAATTAATTCAATTAGTTTTAAAAGTCAGAGAAAGTTTGTCTAAGTAACGTATAAAGTTTTATTTTTAATATACATAAATGTTTATTTAATTTTTATAATTATTTAATTTAACAGTTTGTTGCGGTCGTAACCTAGGCTCTGCTTCATAATTATAACTCCACCCCAATTTTTCAAGTTTAAGCATGATCTCATAGCTTAAATTAACTTAAAATATTGTAAAATGATATATTAGCTATATTCTATATTACTCAAAACATGGAATAGAGCCGAATTTATTATAAAAGCATTTAAGCTTTCCAACAACGAAACTATAATTTTCCTCATGGTTTCGCTCAATACCAATCATCAAATCTTCAACCAAATTTTCAACAAAATTTGGGGATTCCTTCTAGTTCCGCTCCGATTCCTCGATTTAATGTCCAGCATCGCCCACAAAGTTGGTTTAAAATTATTTAGACTAAATAACTAAATACTAATTGAAATTATTAGTCTATAAATAATTTAGGTTTCATACCAATTGCTACGCGTCCTGCAGCTGGAGTGCGCTCTCCCACTCAAGGTATGGGGAGGTGGGGGGGGGGTATCCTGTTTTTGAAAACACTTCAAATCTTTTATACATATCATTTTTAGTTATCACAATTCCCTATGTCACACTTAACCCCAAATTTCTCGATACACTTTTAATCCTCTTAAATCACCTATATCACTTTAATCACCGAAATCTCAACTATTTCTATCAATTTTAAGTGTTTCAACAAAGGACATCCTAATATTGTTGATTATTTAAATATATTCATTATATATTTAAGTTTCTAATTCACCTGTAGAATTATATTAATTTAATTATTAATTCAGTTCCGAAGAATGTTGCCCCTTTACAATATCGTTTCGATGGCGATAATGAACAAATTCAAACATTTGATCGTAATACTTTTGTTCGACGCCATGATGGTTAATATTTTAATGCAATGCTATTTTTCAACTTTTTTGAAAACTATTTGGTCCTATCAGAATATTTCCCATTTAGTCACCTTTTTGAGAAAAATGTTTAAAAAATATGTGATATGTGAAAAATCGCTGCAAAAATATCGCTGCTTAAAAACAGGATTTTTAAATTTAGTTTTTAATCTTAGCTCAGAAAAATCCGTACAATAATAATAAATTAATTGACCTTTTTTAAAAAAATTATTTAGCAATTCCGGTTATGACATATCCGTTTATATAATAATAATGATTATTAACAATGTATTTATTCAAATAAAAATTTATGTTATGTTTAATTCTAGGGCAAACATCTTCAACTACCTTGCAATATCCTCAGGAACAAGGAGCATCGTCTGGGATTCCTGGTAAATTCAAAAAATTCTATTTAACTATTAGACAATTTTTCTATTCATTATACTGTGTAAAATTTTTTTAAACACAGATTTATTGAAAAAATAAATTTTATTTATAGAAGGAGGTCAGATTATTGAACATGGTAACATAACACGTCGCCGTGCAGGCAGACGCGGGAGAGGAAGGAACACTCGTGGTAGTAGCTCAGGCATAATAAATGCATTCACTAATTTATCTATATCATTTTACTATTCAGGTTCTAGTATTTTGGAATCAGATCCGTCTTTGCAACCTCAAGGGGGTAATGACAATTTTGATTAAGAGCCTAAAGGAAGGCGCGGAAGTTGACATGATGAACAAATTTTTCATGCATTTTGATTTCAAAATCAAAAATTATTTCAATATTATTGAATTCCATTGAAATAATTAGATTAAATAGACATCGCAGCTTTTTAATAACAATTATTGAAATTGTAATACCGTAAATGCTCGAATAAATACCCTGGGTAATTATTAGGGTTTCGCCGGAACCGAAATTTTGACCGGAACCGGAACCGGATCCAATTTGAGTTCCGGTTCCCGGAACCGGAACCGGAACTTTTCTAAGTTCCGGGCCGGAACCGGAACCGGAACTTTAAGAAAAAATTAAAAATTTCAAAAATTTGTGTTGGCAAGGGAGTTTGGGGATTCACGAGGAGAACAATAGTCCGTATGAGGATGGACTATCCACGCACTGTTCTCCGAGCCAAGCCACAAAAGAATTTGAAAGGAAAGGGAGAAGGAGTCAACAGTCGACTGTCACAATGAAAACAATAAACAAAAATAAATTTACTTCAGCCAAAATAATAAGCGCACAAATATAGTTTAACAAAATATATTAAATGGAGGAGGGTAAGAGAGAGCAAGGAATAGTTAAAGAACTAATGAAACTAATATCCAAAAAATTGGATTTAAATAGAGCTGGCAGGTCTGCCTGGGTGTGGCTTATTCCGACCAACCAGCCGAAAAAAGGGGGCGGAGCTTATAAAATGTGTGAAAAAATAGAAGAGGGAAAGGAACACAAACAAAAGTTTAAATTAAACAATTAGAGTAAGTAAACGGGGGGAAACTTGAGTATATAATTAAAATTAAAGTAAACTGAATAAATTGTCGCCATCGGCGACATACCCCCGCCAAAAAGGTCGACTATTCCGTCGACTGTTCTTATCTTCATCCTCTTCTTAATTCTTTTTCCCAACATTCTTCTCTTCAACATTTTGTTCGATAATGACACTCTTAAAGCTGGGACGGGTAAGGAGCACCTCTTCCAGTTGACGTGCGGTTTTGAAGGAAGCGGAGTATCCGGTAATTAAAGCATTTGACGTGGGAGATAGCGAGTTACGACGACGGCGGTTATTACAAACTTTAAGAATGTCGTTGTTCCATTCTGTTGATTGAGGTGACTCGGGTTGATGTGGCTTAATGTTGTTGCTGCGCTGCTGCTTAATTCGAGTGGTGTCCTCAAGAAGTCGGTCGCTTTGCCGAATAAACGCTTTTACTTCTTCAGGATTCCAAGTACGGTGAGGTTTTGGCTTTTCATTCTTTTTAGTTTCATAAATCTCCTTTACTAATTTCCACGTATGAGGGTGAGCAAGGTGAGAAGTTTGTGTTGGATTGCGCTGCTTTTGCCCATCCAAAAGACGTAACTGTTGGACCATATTGTTAACTCTACGCGACATCATTGTACGCCAATCTGCCATACGTAAGGGTCGCTCAAATTCCATTTCTCGTAACTTTTCTTTTGTCAACTGGTCTCCAATGTAATCCAACGAGTCAGGGTCAAGCATGGCGTCATAACTATAAGTTTTATCAATCGGGCGCTCCCCAAGTTCACGTTCAAAAGCTGCCTTTTTCTTCTCTGTTGTTTCTTTTTGCTCTGCAGACTGAACATACTTAGAAACCATCTGTTGAAAAGAAGAGGGCACTTTCTTTATTGGCGCTTTGATATTTAACTGTTGTTTTGCCACTTTTCTCGCGTTGTTTTTCAAATCCTCGGCTTTCTTATTTGCAACAAAAACTTGGCCAAATGCAGGACGAGGCAAATCGGAATTTAACTTTGTTGGTATATCGATTCCCCATTGTCGTGGATCTGGTGCGGGAAGGGTTTTGTGAGGAATGATTGGTGTTGTTGTTCGCTCGGGGGACGAGAATGTGGATGTCTTTGCTGAGGATGTATTTGAAGACACAGTGCCAGCTGGTGGAAGAGTAACTGCTGTAGTAGTTGTTGTCTTTGATGTACCAGCTCCAAACTGTCCACTAACAGTAAGTTTTTTAATTAAAGCAGTTTTGGCACGTCGTACTTCTTGTTTGTCGTTAAAGCCCAGTTGTTTAATCCAAGTCTTTCTACGAAATCCATCGTTGTAATATGGGCATATGATGTCTCCAGGTTTATGTCCAATTGGATCCTTCTTTTTGAAGTCACACACCAAACAGACAGAAGGTATTGGTGTCATAAATTTAGCTTTTAATTTATTTCTCTCCTTTTCTGAGAGATATTGAATATTTTGAGCCTGTGCCATAAAATAATGATTAGTTTTATAAATGATTTGTGAAGTTGGACATGAGTAATTGAAAATAGGAGGAGCCAGAAATTTAAATGGTTTAAGCGCGAGAAGTTCAATTTGCACGGTGTGGGACATAGCAAGTCCTGCCCAAAGATATAAAATTGTAATGAAAAAAGTCAATTGAGCTGGGTATGTGCTGGCATGTGGGTAAGCCATTTTTTCATTGTAAGTAGGCGGGCCTTTCTTAGTAAAAGTTGAGCAACAACATTGACTGCCAAAATTTTCTTTTGTTTTGTATAACTGTTTATCTTTATACAATCCTTCTCTCTGCAGTGGGCCAAAATCGGTCAGAGAAGAAGAAAACAGATGTGGGCATAGAACGGAGTGTGGACGAACGCAATTATTAAGGAAAGAGTTGGCCAAGCATTCGCGATTAGATGTCCCAGTTGAGTTGGACTGCCTGCGTATAGTCGGCTGTACAGGACGATTAGTCGCAGGAGAGAAAACATTTTGTGAGAATTTAGTCGACTGTTTACTATTTGCTGAAGGACAATTAGTCGACTTTGTGTGCTTGTTGTATGTGGTCGTCTGTTGCTTATCCTTCGCTGAACCAAAATTAGTCGACTGTCGCTTATTCTTCACTGGACAAAAACTAGTCGACTGTTGCTTGCTCTTCGCTGTCCAAAAATTAGTCGACTGTTGTTCATTTTTCACTGGTGAAAATTTAGTCGACTGGTACTCAATATTTCCATTTCGACAAGCAGTTGATTCTAAGCGAGAAGGAACACCAAATGGTTGAATAGAGATATTTGAACGGCGATTACCTCCTCGATAAGGAGGAGTATTTTTTATATGAAGAGGAGCATTTGAGTATGAATGATTCTGCCCTTGATTGAAGCCTCCATTACTAAATCCAGATTCTTTCATTATAATTACTGGAGATATGGGTATTGTTGGGTATTGGCGAAGTTGCTCAGAACTCCCATGTGTGTCTTGCGTTGGCGACGGAGCCGACTGATCAGAAGGTTGACTAAATCCCAAATTATCAGACGGTGGTTTCGAGTCTGGTGGTTGCGAAATATTGCTTTCTTCGCTGTTATCACAATTGATATCCAGGTAAGCAAAATCTTTCAGACCATTTTCTGTTTGCTCTGTGAGGATCCAGTGAAGCCGCTCTGGTGGCACAAACTCGTAGTGGCGGTATCCTTGTTTCCAACACGCTTTACCACGGTTTCTTCGGAGTGACTTTTTGCTGCTCCCACGGTAGCCATGTCTTGTTGTTTCTTTCTCCAACGGGTTACCAAACATGATGCATTTCATATTGGGTTGGTCGAGTGTGACACCTTGACTCGAATAGTATTGTTCTACAGTGACGTTTGGCATGATGAGTTCTTCATTGGCTGGGAGTCGGCTAAATCCAGAAAGGCCAACTGGAAGTCTCAGAGTCGACTTAGCTGTAAACATTTCAAGACTTGCTTCCTTGCCTTCGATTATTTTGGCGATTGACACCCCAGCATCAAAACGTATCTTCTCGTCTAAGTTCCAACCAGGGTGGTGAAAATCAAGCCAATGGTCCAATTGACGTGGTTTCAATTTAGCGGGAAGACGGTGCAACATATTGATCAAAATTAATTTTATAAAGTTTTTAGAATGAATGAAGATTTGCCAACGGCGTAATATATATATAGGCCTTGACGTGCGTTGCCAAGTTGTAAAATTATTGTTTTTGTTAAAAGTGGGCGGAGCCAAAGTTTTTGAATGGGTGGGTGTGTCTTTCATGTATATTAGTCGAGACTCGAGACAATATGTTGAAAAAGTCGAGACTCGAGACTCGAGGTTGCCAACTCGAGACTCGAGACCAAAGGTCGGGACTCGAGACTCGAGACCATGAACTCGAGACTCGGGGTCCGAAATCGAGACTCGGGATTTTTGTTGTTCAAAGCATATTAGGTCGACTGTGGACGTTAATGAATCGGAGATGGTGTGTTCCTTATGCCCGTAGGGCCCTCCGGGGGCCTGAGTTGCAAAACAAAGTGATATGAGGGTAATCAAAGTAGCAAGTCGTGCCATTGCTTTCCAGGCTCGGAATACTGGGTTGAGTCGAATAAATAAATAAAGTAGGCCAATTCCAAGAATAAGTGCCAGTATAAGTGAAGTAAAACTCGACAATGAAGTCAATATTGAGGCGAGTGCTAGTGGGTCGAATCCAGTATCCCACCAATTTCCTGAGGGTAAATCGAGCGTTTCAGAGTCTCGGTAGCCATGTTGAAATCTTTTCTTGATTGGCACATAATACAACGCTCCGGTTAGTTCAAATTGCGTTTCGCCTGCGGGGCAATCAACACGACATTTTGTTTTGATCTGAAAGTGGTCGAAGGGAAGATTTTCTCTTCCGGAAGTGCCATTTGGTGAACATCGAGCTGAGAATACGGTACCATCGGCACATTCAATGTTGGCAAGAGCGTCCCCTTGATCTGTTGAACATGTATACTGTAGTTGGGCGCCACTTTCACACTTATAGCATCCCGTTAGGTTGTGTGGTTGGACAGTGCATCGAGCTTCTTGGAACTCGAGTAGTAGTTCCAGATGTCTCATCTGGACATGTAATTGCAAAGGCGAGTATCCATAGTCGGCAAATATATTCCCTTTCTCATTTCTGATCAATAATTTGGCCACATTAAGGGGTAGTCGGACACTAGAGTCTATTAGAGTCCTCTCAAGGTTAAGGTCGCGACAACTGCAGGCGACATTTCCTGAGGAGTGATCATGTATACAGTCGATGCAAACAGAGTTTGAAATACTGCAGTTAAATAGTCTGGCGTCTGATTCGGTTGAACAGAGCAAGTCTCTGGGTATATTCTCTACCATAGCGACGCTGCTTCCATCAGTGATGAATTGCCGGTTCAGCACTGGTGCGGGAGGTACAGCGGCAGCAATGGGCGTCAAAGAAACGTTGTTCCAATGAAAGGTCATACCAGGATGTAATATAATTGATTCCATAAAAGGCTTTTTCCCACTAACTTCTAGTTGTATGTCCGCATGTATATTAAATTCCCAGGTAGGGCATGAAATGAGCTCAAATGTGTTTCCAGTGGTTGGTCGGGCAAAGTAGCGGTAGAACAGGCATGCGTCGGTCGGTAGGCCGCATCCGTGAAACCAAAACGATGAACTAGGTTCACAACGTGATATCCCTGGTAAGTTGTTGACTTCTCGTAATTCTGGTATGATTGTTGAAGGTCTGACTTCTGAGCAGTAATTATCCTTGCACGATCCACTGGTCGGACACCTCTTGACTGCTAGTGTTTCCAAAGTATAACTTCTAAACCATCCTTCAGATTTAGGTATGCAATTCATCGTAAGAGCATCTACAATTATGCTTAAAGTTCCAAGTGCAATTCCGTGTTCATTCCGAAGAAGCAAAGTAGTTGTTTGGCCCTTTGGTAATAAAGTTAATGTTGTAGCGTAGTTTAGCACGCATGAGATTCCTGTTGGTCCTCGTTGGCAACTTTCTGACTTCGTAGTGACTGCAATAGTATTGGAAGAATCTGTATAGTTGGCCAAGGCTAGTAACACGACCATAGGTATCCAATTCGAAGGCCGTGGTCGTCTACCAAGTATCCGGTCCAGGTGAGCACGTCTCCATTCCTGTCCGGTGAGTTGAAGGTTGCGACTTGCTTGGTTCAATTGTTGTCTCATAATACGAGCTTTTGCTGCGATTCCTGTCGTTCTGGCCAAAGTTTGAGCTTGTTGTGTAGTTTTCCTTGTACAGAGTGTTCCACATCCCACTATACAGTAACATATTGACATAAGTGCTCGAACATTAAAACTGCAAATACGTAGTAGACAAAGTGTGCAACCACACATACAAAGGGTGAAGCACATTAAAATTCCGGTCAAGAACGCTGCCCATCTTGGGCTACAATTTGGGTTAGCGACATGGTCAATACAAAAGAGACAGTCGATTAGAGAACAGTCTCCCACTGCTGGGCAAGTAGTGTGTACGGTGCAAGTTTCGCTGGCAGTTGTCCAAAAGTGACTCTTACAAGTATAGTCGCGTAATAACATCTCCTGAGGTAATTCATAAGTAACATTCGATGTCGCTTGTCGGATTAAGCAATCCCCCTCACAACAAATCTCCAATTTTGTGATTTCCTGAGGGCTGCTGATCGCGATTCCTTTGGTTGTACAGGCAAGTAAGCACTTGGAGCAATCTACTAGGGCTGTTACAGGCATGAGCATGCTGATCAATAATACGATTGTCAAAGTCCAAGGCGCAATGACAGGTAGATTTACGGTTGTTTTCCCTCTGGGGCGGAGGTTCCACACCTTCCTGGTTGGTTTCTCGGCTGAATCTTGTTCTGGTACTGGTTGAATTGGCTCCGGGTCCTCAGATTGTTCAAGTTCCATAGCTCGGTCTCCCGGTTGTTTGGTTATTTTCTCTGGCTCTTTGCCTAGTCCTTGGTGATTGTTGGGTTCTGTAGTCAACTCCTCAGTTGGCCGCGAGCATTCTAGTGGGTAGAGTTTTGAGACCGGCCTTGTGGTGATGTGCCCGTTGGGCAACTGTAATTTAACGCTTCTGACGTTTGGTGGTGAGCCATTAAGTTCGATTACTCGCGCAATTTGCCAAATGTTGCGCGGATGGAGATCATCTCCAATCAGTACTACTTCTCCGACTGAAGGGGTTCGATATTGCTTGAGGCGAGGTCCTTTGTGTTTCCAGGCGGACCTTTCACGAAGCATCGTCAAATATTCGGTTACCCACTGATCCCAGAATGCTTCCAATGCTACTTGAGTCCCTTTCCATAGAGCAATGAGTTTATCCTCCGGTGGTGCCTTGCGGTCATATTCATTATAGTCACAATTTTCAATTGGTAGGTCCACTATGGCGCCAGGTTGAACAAGATCGATTGGTCTAAGTGGCCGCGGGGCATCTTGTGCTTCTGATACATAAGCAAGTGGACGATGGTTGAGTACCGCTTCGACTTCTGCAGTGAAGGTTGATAGTTGATCGTAGGTGAGTACACGTCGTCCTACGGTACGCATGAAGCAGCTTTTGACGATAGCCACCAGGCGTTCATAAAATCCCCCCATCCAAGGGGAAAGTTGTGGGATAAAGAGCCACTGAATCCCTCGAGTGTTCATATACATTTGTTCAGCTTCTTGATCTGGTGATGGTGGGCAAAGTCGAAGTAGAGCTTTGTTGGCAAGAACAAATTGTCTTCCGTTGTCGGAGATTATTTTGGAGGGGCTTCCTCGGCGGCTGGCCAAACGGCGCAGGATGTTTGTAAATGATGCTGCGGTTAAGTCCATCGTGGGCTCCAAGTAGACTGCGCGGGTTGACAAACAGGTGAAGAGTACGATCCACACCTTGACTGTTTCATTTCCAAGTTTTGCTCGGGTTGGTCCCAAATAGTCGCATCCTACCGATGAAAATGGCCTGAGGCGATTAACGCGGTCGGCTGGTAATGGTGGCATGTCTGGTTGTGCAAATGGATATGAACGCATCCGAGCACATTTCAGGCAATTATTAATCACTTTCTTGACTGTGCGACGAGCATGGGGTGTCCAATAGTTTCGTAAAAATTCTCCTAGTGTCCAGTCCACTCCCATATGGAGTATTCGTTTATGTATTTGGTCGATCATCAGCAACGTTATTTCCGCTCCTACAGGCAAAATTATTGGGTTGGCTAAATCGGGATCTCCTTTGTGGTTGACGATCCTGGTCATGAGGCGATAAATTCCTTGGTTGTCCTTGAACTTTCTAAGTTCAGTTAATTGGTCAATAAATTGCTCTTGGGCTTGTCTGATGAGTGTAGCACGAGCCAAGTCTAGATCCGCTACTGTAAAATCTCCTTTCCTTGTAATCTTGCCCATAAATCGTAGAACATAAGCTGTGACCCTGAGGGCCTTTTCAATAGTAGAGTATCGACTTAAGTCGATTGTTGGTTGACGTCCCTTTTGCGTCTGGTTGGCGGCTACATAAGCTCTGCTGTGGTAACTATCGACGTCCGGTAGCGGTGAATCAAGTTCGGGTGCCATTTGGAAGGTTTGCTCCTCCGGCCATTGTCCATGCATAAGCCAGCTCGGCCCATTCCACCAAAGTTGATTATCGGCTAATTCTCTCGGTCCAAGTCCCCTTGTAGCGACATCGGCGGGGTTGTCACTTGTTCTGATGAAATGAAAGGTGCAGTCGGTGTGTTGTCGAATTTCAGCTAAACGTCGTTGAACAAAGACTGGTTGATTCTCTCGACTTTGGATCCAGGCGAGTGCAATCTGACTGTCACTCCATATGTGACATTCTGCGTCAACTCCTTGAAGTTGTTTCATCACGAATGTTTTGGCGCGAACTCCTATGAGTAGAGCAAGAAGTTCAAGTCGAGGTACAGTAAGTGATTTTCCGGCTGCCTTAGGGCACAGACGGCTCTTCGAAAAAATCAGGTGACAGTTAACTGAGCCTCCAACATCAGTCCTCAGGTATACGGTAGTAGCAAAGGCCGCGGTTGAAGCATCTGAAAAAATATGCAGCTGGAGGGTTCCATTCAATCCTTGAGTGCATCTACGAGGTACATAAATGACTTGTTTGTTCCAAGCTGTAGTTATACTGTCCCATTCGGCTACACGTTCTTCACAAAGCGGTGAGTCCCAGGTGATTGATTCGTGCCACAGCCCCTGGGCAAATAGTTTGGCTCGAAGCAAACATGGAGAGATCAGTCCAGACGGATCGAAAATTGAGTGGATGACTGAGAACACGATCCTTCGTGTCGGATGACCACTCTGTACTGCCGGAAATTCAAACACGAATTGATCCTTGGTTGTGTCCCACTTGAGCCCCAAGAACTTATTGAGTGGTCCTTCAAGCTTATCCTCGGCTGGTAGTTGACTGTTGACTTCGATTGAGTTGGATACGAACTCCCTAATGTTCATTCCAGCCTTTTGGTAAATTTCTTTGACCTTGTGGTATTGGTTGATCGCGTCTTCTGGTGATTCGCAGGCGAGTAGTTGATTGTCGACATACAAGTTGTCAATAAGCGACTTTGCGAAGGTGCCACAGGTTTGTAAATGATGACGAACAACAGCTGCGAGGATGAACGGTGATGAAATGACGCCAAAGCCGACGACGGCGTAACGTCTGATGAGTAGATTGTCCGGGCTCAAAGGCTTGTTGAGGTCCTTCAGCCATAACACTTTGCACACTTCTCGATCGATCCCAGGCTCAAGGTAGATTGACATGAAGGCTTTCTCTAAATCTCCAACGAGAGCAATTGCCGGAAGGCGAAAACGTAAGAGCACTCCCACAAGGTCTGGTAGGAGCACTGGTCCACGGTAGAGACAATCATTTAATGAAGGTTGTCCTCGAGCATGGGCGCTTGCGTCAATCACGATTCTTAATTTGTGGGTAATCACTGGGTGGTGCGGTAAATAGCATTCCACTCCCTCTGGGTTACGTGCGGCTGGTTCTAACATTCCTCTTGAAACTTGTTCTTCGAAGACTTCATTGTACTGCTTCAGAAGGTCGGGACGTGCCTGGAGGTTGCGAAGTACAGACGCCAATCGACTGTACGCCATTCTAAAGTTTGACGGTAGTTGCGGGTTTGGGTCAACCCATGGCCATCTGACTGTGTAATGTCCATCGGGCCGCTGATTGATTGACTGTTCAAATAGTAGGACTGCTTGTTCATCGTCATTTTGCGTAGGGTCTTCTTGTATTCCAATCCCTTCAAGACTGAACCACTCCTCAATGACATTTCTTGAGGGCATTTGTTCCTCATTACTTGGGTGAACAGCTACCATTGTGACTGATTTGTTTGGTTTCTGGTGGCGAAAGGTCGATTCTCCTCCAAGCATTTTACCAAATACGGTATCAATAAGGTAGAGTCCAGGCGAAATTAACTTCCATGAGATTAGGTATTTCCAAAACTGGCGAATTCCAATCATAATTGCCGGTGCTTCGTGTGACATTGTAACTGCTTCCTTTAAGTCCATTCCTGGTATGTATTGTATGTTGTCGTCCCAGTTGACTGTTGAAAACGGATTTGTTATCTCTGGTACGCGGTTGAGCACACAGCTCTCCCAGGATCCATCCGAACATTGCAGCTTCAGCTCATACATTGGTGAATGGAATTTGAGTGGGTCGGTCAAAGAGCCTCCAAATGCCTCGACCTCCATTTGTTCGGCACCAACACGTGGTGGATGTAATTCATCAACAAGAGCCTTGGTTATGTAGCTGGCCATACTCCCTGGATCAAAGAGCACACAAACATTTTTCTTAGTTCGACGTCCACGTGACGTGACAACAATATGACGGGTGAGCAAAAGAGCATTTTTCCTGGTTGTCCCACTAGTGTGTAGGCTAATTGTTGAATCTGATGCTTCAAATTTTCTCTCTGGGGGTTGTTTTGCTTTGTGTTCCTCACTGGCAAATGCTACTGTAGGTTTGAATGTCTTCGGTTTTAAACTCGAGCTATGCGCCTTGGTTGGTTTGTTTTGTCCTTGTTGATTGCTGTGACCGCCTTTCGTCTCCTGATGATAGTTTCGGTTCTCTCCAGCTTTCTGGCAGACCAATAAGTGATGAGGTCCCCTGCATCTGTGGCAGTTCCTTTGGTCATGACATTCACGTGCTTTGTGACCCTCTCGAAGGCATCTAATACACCGGTCCATCTCGATGAGTCTTCTAATTCTATCCCGTGGGGTTGGGTAAACACGACATCGGCTAGGAAGATGTCCAGGTTTGGCGCATAGTGAACAGCTATTCCCTTTAGGCGGGAAGCGTTGTGGTTGTGTTGCTGCTGCAAAGGATCTCACGGTATCCCTTGGTGGGGTTTGAGGAGGTCGCTTCTCCTTCTTGACTTGCGGTGAATCGTCCATTGTATGAACGCAGTGGAAGACTTCTTCCTTCAGGCTAATGATTTCTTGTAGCTGCTTGAGTAGGTCCTTGTAGGTCCATTGTCTCCTTGAATCTTTCTCACGAAGTAGGAGCTCTCGGACTACAGTAGGCGGTAGCTTGCTTCGAATCTGCAACATTGTTTGAGTTGAGTCCGGTGACTGCCCTTGCGACTCAAGCTGGTAACATATTCGGTCCACTGTGTCACTGAATACGCGAAGTGACGTTGATGATTCGGTTGCTCTCGGTAAGTGCATAAGTTCAGAAAACAGGTTGTCGACTAATCTCTTTGAGTCTCCAAATCGGTCCTTGAGTATACTAAGCACGCGTGGATAATTGGTGTCAGACGGTTCATAATGTTCAATTGCTTTGCGTGCTGGTGAATTTGCTGGTAGGCACATCAGTAGGTAGGTGTGCTTCTGAAAATCTGACAGTGTTGGCTGCTGGTCCACTGCCACTGAAAATGCATTCCACCATGTCCTATAGCGGTGGGCTTCTCCATCGAAGCGCGGTAGTTCCAATGTAGGTAGTCGGACGGCTTGTTGTACCACATTTGGTTGATTAACTTGTTGTGCGGGCTGCTGCTGGCCCTGATGACCTTCCATGGTCAGATTGATTAGTTCCACAATTCCTCTTGCTCTTTCGTGTAGGTCCATAAAGTGCTCATGCGGCAACTCCTGTTCAGCCTCTGGTTGCGGCGGATAATTGTTATAAAGTTCCTCTTCTGCATGTAGAGCATTCTCCTCCAAGTTGTCCATGTATTCCAACCAACGTGTATTGAGTTCATTAACGCGTTCCATTGACGATTCCAGTTGAGTTTTGACCACTCGAAGTCCGTTGGCTGTTGCCTGGTTGATCACTGGTTGATCCAAAAGTCCATTAGCATCTGAAATTCTGTCCCTCATTGTACGCAAAACAGAAGCAATTGTACGGCGAATTGGTCCTGAAGACGGCATTTCTCTGGTTGTAGTCGACTGCAGTAGGTGGGAGTCGATTAGTTATAGTTGGCTGCGGACAGTTGATTAGTCGACACTGACGGCGGTCGATTGTAGTTGACAGTCGGTTGTAGTTGACAGTCGGTTGTAGTTGACAGTCGGTTGTAGTTGACGGTCGATTGTAGTTGACGGTCGATTATAGTTGACGGTCGATTGTAGTTGTCGGTCAATTGTAGTTGACGGTCGATTGTTTGCCCGAGGTGGCACGCTGACAGTTGATTGTGGGTGCCTTCCCGGTCGATGCACCACTTTTTGTTGGCAAGGGAGTTTGGGGATTCACGAGGAGAACAATAGTCCGTATGAGGATGGACTATCCACGCACTGTTCTCCGAGCCAAGCCACAAAAGAATTTGAAAGGAAAGGGAGAAGGAGTCAACAGTCGACTGTCACAATGAAAACAATAAACAAAAATAAATTTACTTCAGCCAAAATAATAAGCGCACAAATATAGTTTAACAAAATATATTAAATGGAGGAGGGTAAGAGAGAGCAAGGAATAGTTAAAGAACTAATGAAACTAATATCCAAAAAATTGGATTTAAATAGAGCTGGCAGGTCTGCCTGGGTGTGGCTTATTCCGACCAACCAGCCGAAAAAAGGGGGCGGAGCTTATAAAATGTGTGAAAAAATAGAAGAGGGAAAGGAACACAAACAAAAGTTTAAATTAAACAATTAGAGTAAGTAAACGGGGGGAAACTTGAGTATATAATTAAAATTAAAGTAAACTGAATAAATTGTCGCCATCGGCGACAATTTGCAAAAATTTACAAAATTTTACAAATTTTAAAAAATTTGTATTTTAAGTAGGGTTGTCTGTTTACTAGAGCTGTCCGAGACCGAAATTTTTCCAAGACTCAAGACTCAAGACAAAATTTTTTCCAAGACCAAGACTCAAGACCAAGACCAAAACTCCAAGACTCAAGACCAAAAATAATACAAAACTCGAGACAATTTTTAGGTCCCATAGGTCAAATTTTTGGTTTATTTTTTGTTATTTTGACACGATCACAGTCAAATTCAGCACAATCACCTATAATTTCGAAAAATCTATGCGAAATTCAAAAAATTTTGGGGAATTTTATACGGGTGGAAAATCAATGAGTTATATTATTTTAGAGGATTTGGGTGGATTAATGGGATATTAGTTAAGGGGGATATTAGCAGGCGAAAATTTTGAAAATGTTGGAAGGCCAAGAAGCCAGAATTCTTCCTTTTCTAGCGCCGCAGGCGCAAATTTTGGGAATTATTAAGGCCAAGAAGCCAAAAATCTTCCTTTTCCTGCGCCGCAGGCGAAAATTTTGTAAATTTTAGAAGGCGGTAGGCCAAAAAAATTCACTTTTTCAGCGCCGCAGGCGAAAATTTTGAGGATTTTGGAAGGCCAAGCACTAGATCCAAGGAGGCCAAAAACCAAGACCAAAAAATAAAACCAAGACAAGACCAAGACAAACACCCCAAGACCAAGACCAAGACCAAGACCGAAAAAAACCAAGAAAAGTCTTGGTTCCAAGACCAAGACCAAGAGTCTCGGACAGCTCTACTGTTTACCAAATTATTCGGTTACCCCTTGAAATCACAACTTGAATCACACGATATATAACAAAATCCATCTTGATATATCAACCATACAACTTTCTTTTACTTTACGCGCCGCAGGCGAAAATTTTGAGAATTTTGGAAGGCCAAGAAGCCAGATTTCTTCCATTTTTCAGCGCCGCAGGCGAAAATTTTGAAAATTTCTGAAAGCCGTAAGCAAAAAATTCACTTTTTATTGGAAAATTTTAAGAATTTTAGAGGGCCAAAAATCCTTAATTCCTTCATGTAAAAATAGAATAATTTTTAAAACAAAATTAAACTTATAAAATAAATTATTTATGGGAAGAAAAATATGAAAAATTCTTTCCTTTGACCAAGCATCGAACACACCACTAAATCATTAACGCTTTGGCTGAAGTATAACCCACTAACCACTCGGCCATCTGCTCGCATGAATGCGATTGAAAGAAAATAAACATATTTCTTTCTATTTTTCTTTTAATACCAAGTATGAGAGTACGAGTATTTCATTTATATTTTAAAAATATCAATCCTTAGGGGTGTAAAAAAGTTCCGGTTTGGCCGGAACCGATTTGTAAACCGGAGCCGGAACCGGAACCGGAACCAATTTGAGTTCCGGTTCCCGGAACCGGAACCGGAACCAAAAAAACACCGGAACTTCCGGAACCCGGAACCGGAACCGGAACTTCCGGTGAAACCCTAGTAATTATTGTTTCGACCTCTCGCTGGAATGGGTACTTAATCGAGAGGATGTGCTAAAATTGGGATATATCTCAATAAATCAAGGAGGAAATCCATTTATTTTTTGATATTGATTAATAAACTGTTTCAATAATTAAAATTGACTATGATTTTTTCAATATTTTTAAAATTAGAGAAGGAAAGGGAGGGGGTAATTATTAAAAAGGGTAATTATTTGTGAGTGGGTAATTATTCGAGCATATATGGTAATCAAAAATTCAAAATTTTATAGCAGAGTATATTTAGATGGGTAAAATTTTGAAACATACGACAATTAAAACATTTCAATGGAATTCGATAATTATTTCAAAAATTTTGTTCAATTTCAACGGGGATTATAACCCGTAGGTTAATCCCTAGCAGATTATTATCTAATAGATACCATAAATAAGAGCAATACCCTAAAATATAGGCAAAATCTGTCTGTTCCAACATTTTAGAAAATACATTATCTAAAATCAAATAAATGTTATATTTTTATCTATATTATAGCCGTCTTTTCTTCGTAAAATAATTATAATCTGTTTGGGGATAACCAAACATACAAAACATTCATTTTAGCAAGAATTCACAGATATAGAAGAAACAATATATACATTTAGGTATTTACATGTTTATTCTGTGATTTATTACAACATACAATTTATTTAACGATAAATTTGTTAGATTTTCTCAATACTTTTTTAATATTAATCTGTGTTTTGAATTCTAGTAGGTATAAGCAATCTTGCAAGCTTTAAAAGTTTTAAATTCAATCGCTTATACTACACTACTTTATATGCATACTCCACTACCTAAAAATCCGTTTATACTCCACTGCCTAATCCACATATATCACTTAATCGCCGACAAATTTTCGGTTTGGTTAACCTAATAATTTCGGTTCGGTTTCTGTTAACGGTTCGGTTTGTCGATAATTTGGCGAAACCGACAACCCTAATGTATAGTATTATTTTAAAGAATTTATGTTTATAAATTTTAACAATCTTTCAAGATATTATTCGTGAATAGATGCATATAATTACAATTACAATTCTCGCGGTCAGTCTAAAAATATTGGGAAGGAAATGAATTATATAAGTTTAAAAAATTACCATCATCTTCATCTTCATCGTAAGGAGCTGATGTCGATGGAGGCTGTGTTGGCGTTGTTGGTGCTGCCGTTGATGTAGGCTGAGGCAAAAAAGGAAGAAATATTAAAAATATTAATCAAAAGTAGAGGGCTCTGTAAGGATTTCGTTTATTTTAGGGTAGTTGAAGGGAGATCTTAGTATATATCTTGGCACAGAAAATCATGAAGTTTGGATATTATGTATAATAAGGAGGATTGTGTTATCAACGGACATTCCTCACTACATTAATAAAATTTTTTTACTCAACCGAATATTCAGAATTATGGGTATGATTCAGTTCTGGATCCAGATTTCCGAGAATTTCACAAAATCTGTCAACCCTTTCCAAACTCCGAGTCCTACAGTAAAATGGTCAGTTTACAAGTCCATAAAGTAACTTTAGGTTACTTTCTTTTGGATTTTCGATGTCGAAGACTTTAATTATTTTATTATTAATTTAATTATTAAAGACTTTAATTATTAGAAATTATTTTAGATTTCAATATTTTTGGATTTATTTCGATTTTCGAGTTATGCTTCGAGTTCTAATCCAACAAATTATTTAATATCAATATGTATTTACCGGGTAAGGAACACAGACATTGTTCACACATTCACCGTTATAACAAACTTTTTCGCCTAAATTAAATTAAAATTTTTTTGAATTTAATAATAATTTTACACACCTTTGAAGTATCCTCTACAATTTCCCCCTATACGCACTTTTGCTATGCAACGGATAGTTACATGGGAAAGGTCACAAAACAAATATCTTCAATTTAAAATTTATTTTCTTTAATTTTTTTCCTACTTTGAGCCACAATCTGGCTTTTGCAAACTACAAGTTGGCCTCGGAGCATATTCATACATATTGTCTGTATATTCGTTTCTACAACCATCGATATTTCTTATGTACTGGAAAGATAATTATAATATACTTTATTATAAAAAATGGTCAATTAATCTCATGATTTATTATACATACATATTTTACCCTTTCTATGGAAATAGTCTGAGGGAATATAGTAGGTAGAGGTTCTCAAAAGTATTTAGGTATATTTACTCGCAACCTAAGCGTTTTAAATTTCGCCAAATATTACATAAAGAGGGTTATCATATCCTCATTCGTTCTTATTATGTATGATTTGCAGGAATCGGATTTAGATGAATTTTCATATTTTTCCCGGTCTAATTTAGTCGTGAAACGCAGGTAAAAGTTGTTCTAGTATATGATACTTTTGAGTAGAGTTATAACAGAAACCTGAACACCGTTCCCGAATGATTGTTTTCACATTTATCCCCGACTCGAACCCCATCCCGAAAATGTGAAACCCCGTTCCTAGTAAGAAAATTTTCGGGCGTTTCAGTGCATACACCTTATAACATGCAATTTTTTAGAGGAATTTTAGGGAAAAAATCAGAAAATTCCCTTCTAATTACTCGTCTTATGCCCCATCTTATGCCAATACTTATCTTTTTCCCGATCTATTTTTCAAATATATATATATATTCGTATATATATACGAATATATATTTGTATTTGATTACTGGAAATTGTGTCATTTTTTCATTTCTGTAGTGAATCTTTGTTTCACAAGCCTAAAAATATAAATTCTTATTTCAAATACATAATTTTAAAAATATACAGGATTATCAAGTGGGTATTGAATTGGCCTTTGAGAATAATTTTGTTTTGCTTTACGCCACTGTTCGAAAAGCTAGAAAAATGAAATTAAAATTTTATTTTTATTTATTTCTCACATAATCAACGAAACAGTGATGGTTATAAAAAACAGGGTCGTTTGCTGATTCAGTTATATATCCCATATTTCCACCGATAAATGTGTGAGGACCACCATGAGCCAACTATAAATTATGTTCATAGATTTTTGAATTAAAATTTTACAAACTTCGGGATTTCCAGAATATACTCTAGTAGGACACTTTCCTGGATCTGATATCGACGTGTAAGCAATGATATTTTCGATCTTAGTTTGGTTCATTTGCCACGTAATGCTGTAATTATTTAAGAAAATATCGTTAGAGGAGTTAAGATTTACTATTGTATAGCGGGGATGGGTTTCTACTAGTGGTGCTCGGGTGAAGAAAAAACCCGTGAAACGGGAGTCGGATCGGGGAATGACCTCGGGAGTCGGGATCGGGAGTCAGAAATAGTATCCGACTCCCGAGGCTCGGGATCGGGAGCCTCGGGAGTCGGATACTATATTGGCAGAGAAATCAGAATCGGAACCTTTGCTAATTTCTTCTCCCCCCCCCCCGTCTGGGACCAATCCTTAGTTTTACCCATTTTGGAGGATACCAATTTATAAAATTACTATTCTTCTTTGTAGCAGCTTCCATGCCTACCTACATCTCTTTGAATATACTCTGTATTCTAGTAATAAAATAATTTCGAAATAGTGAAAAATTTTAATCTTTGAAACCATTAATGTTTGCCAAGGTGAAAAAGGCCCATCAATAACTTGTCCAGAAGCATTTGTACTTCCAATAAACTAAAATGATTAAATTTGTTTTAATTTAACGGTAATTCTTCGGTTTTCGCCCCCCTTCTTTTTCTGACCATTTTTACATCTTTCCTTCCCTTTCTCCCTTATTTTTCTTGAGTAACTTGTCGAATGACACCAAAATCAACGTGATTGAACAAGAATTGACAAAGTTATGACATTAATTAAACCTGTCGGAGTCGACGGCTTATGTCATAACCTTGACAAAACTTGTCTAATCACTGTAATTTTGGTGTTCGTCTCAATTCGACGAGCTCTTTCGAATGAGCTATCATTTGCATAAAGGTTTTTATTCCAAGAAATCGCCCATATTGTTTTTAAATTTTTAGGGGTCTGTATCTCGGTCAAATCAAGTCGGATTTTTTTGATTTTGGTGCCATTCGACACGCTCGGTAAATGTCCAGCTCGTCCTCTACCTGTCCGCAAATGACTATCTGCGAAAATGCATTTTTTCTGCATTCTTCTCCTTTTCTCTCCCTACCATAATTTTCCTCAGGTAATTAACTGATAGGTTGACCCATTTAACTCTGATTTTATAAATTTAAATTATTTAATAAAATTACATCAGCGGTGAAGAAATAAGAATCCTTTGGTGACGGTAAACTTCCATCCATTGTTGAATCCCAATAAGGCAAACAAACATCTGTTGATTGGAGAATCTTGTATGAAGCCTCTCGCATTGCTAATTCAAAACTTAAAATTGGCTGAATTTTGTTGATAAATTTAAATTTATTTTCCTACGCTTTAAGCATTTCTCTATGAAATACCAAAAATTGTGGGCCGCGGTGTGCCCCACCTTCGTCCCAGGCTTGTCGATGTAATAGTGCAATGATATCAAAATCATTATTTGCTTTCATTTCTTTTATAGTTTTGAACTGAAATTTAAATATTATTTTTAAATTTTAATAAAAATTTTGAAAAGTATGGTTGTCCCCCCCCCCCCCGCCCGTCCATGAAAGTCAGGGAATTTCAGTTTGACCGGTTGGTTAGGTGTTTGCCGCTAGACCTTATTCTAAGCGTGTATTAGGAATAATTACTTTACGTTTTTATTTTCATGAGAACGATTTAAACTGGAAGAATTATCAAAATTTTTTGAAAAGGGGAAAATTGTTCCCCGTAGGTGAACAACCCTTCTGAATATGTTATTAACTAATTCTGATATTCTAAGTAGAGATCGGAATTTTGTTCCGTACCGTATTCAGTACCGTACTACCGATACGGAATACCGATAAATACCGATAAAATACGGCCGTAGTACGGTACGGTCCGATCTCTAATTCTAAGACAATTTTGGTTTTAGTTCATTTAATATAAAATTTACATAAGCTTCTCTTTGTTCATCTGTCAACATTCTAAACTCCTGCCTCAAACATTTTCCAAGTTGTTTACCATTGGGAAGTATACAACCATTTATAGAACCATCTGTTTTGCCTTTTTATTAAACATTTTTAATTTTTTTTAAATTTATTTACCATCAACCGCGGGACAAAAACAGCCCAAAGTTACACATCGTAATTCTGGTCTATTGGGAGGTAGTTCCTTTTTAGCTCCATGTACTTTTCAAAAAAATTTTATTTTACTCAACTTAAAATAAACTCACTTTTCGGGTCCTACAATTTAAAATAAATTTTAAAAAATTCGAAAATTATTATTTACCCATTTATTATTCTTTATGGCATCCAAAGCTCTACAAAAGTCTCTTAAATCTTTATCAATATCTTCGCAAATAGCCTTTACATTACAAAATAATGTTGATAATATTATATACTGTATTAAAATTATTAGACCCGATTTTGGTCGAAATGTTAATTTCATTTCTTAAGAAAAAATTTTTTTATTTGCGTCAGTCAAGTGCAGACTTAGCTCATAAGTAAATGCCGTTAAAGATATACCTTTATCCCCTTAATAATAATTATTATTACCCCCCCTCATATTAGTATCCCTCTTCCAACTTTCTGAGACCAAGACACTTCCTGCGAGAAACAAGATCTAACATACACAAAGAATTGTACCCAAAATTTTTCGCACTTAAGGGATAAATAGTAATGAATAGAAGTATTCGTGACTAATTTTATGATGGTACTAATTCATATCACATCCGATGAATATTTCCATAACCCAAATAATTGTAACGGAAAATATTCCGGAAAAAACTTGTTTAATTCCATCTCTAGATATCTCCCAACTGAGCCGAAAATCTTTTAATTTTTGGTTAGGTTCGGTCTGAAACAGATAACACTATCTCAATAGAATAAAATAGGTAAATAACAAATTCAAAAAATTATTTTAATAGAAATATTTTTAAGAAAAGATTTTCGGAATTTCTGAATTTTTATTTTTAATGGAAGTGTCGATCAAATAATACAATATAAATATATAATATGAGGAACTAAAATAAAATTTTTTAACAAAATAATTAAAATAGTAGTTACATCATTTTTAAACGTTTATTTAAATTTTTGAAATAAAAACTGAAAACAAAGCTTTGAAAAATATTTTTTAAATTAACTCAAAGAATAAATGATCAAATAAAATGAAAGATATTTCTAAAAATTTTTGTTGTTGTCTTTATTTTTTCATTCTAAAACATACATGTCATTCTAAAGCGTATAATTTCTTTCTAATTTTTTTTAAATTTTATTATTTCCTTGTTGTTGTCATCCACATCATAAATTTTTATAAATTTTTATTTTCAGACAATTTTTTCAATTTTGTTATTTTATTATTAGGAACGGATCTTAAGTTATATGTATAACCCCTAAATTTCTAAAATAGATGACAAAAATGGGTGAATACTTTTATGAAAAATAATTCGATATATGGGTAAAAAAGGCAAAAATGCGAATAGTTATTAGACTCCGAGTTACGTTTCAAAGTGAAATGTCTACAACCCAGTGTAGGGTCTGGTTAAGGGAGGGGTCCGCTGATCTGTAAAGTAATGATCTTCCGGGTGATATGTGGCTAGAAGGAAAATCGTTTGTATATTCAAATACCGTATTTTCTCTAAAATAACCCCCGGGGGTTATTTTTTTCGATCGACCTCTAGAGGGGGGTTATTTTAGAGGGGGGGTTATTTTAGAGGGGGGGGGGTTATTTTAGAGGGGGGGGGGGTTATTTTTTTCGATGTCTAAATTTTTTGAAAATTAAAATTTTTTACTAAATTTTGAATAATATTTTTCTAAAATTTAAGAGAATTCATCACAAACTAAAGGTTTCTTAACGAAAATCCTAGCACAAAAACTTTCAACAAGTACTCCTCAGTCCACAAATTCATAAAAAACTTGGTTTAAGGTTCGGGATACCTAATTAAGAACTTATTTTAGATTATTATCCCACTTTTATATAACTCAGTTAAGTCCCAAAGTTTAATAATATTAAAAAGGATTGGATTAAGATGCCTATCTTGGCATTTTCAGGTATTAAAGTCAATGTGACATGACTTTAATCCAGGGCTTCGATCTCGAATTTTTTAAAATCCGCAATTTTGATCGAAAAAATCCGCATTTGACATGAAAAATCCGCAAAAATTTTTCAAACACAAAAATTGAATTAAAATCACTTTATGCGTTATATTTTTTGACTTCAACAATTGAATTAAGCAATTTTTTCACTACTAATGACTACCTTATTAAAATCCGAATAATTAAATGAAAAATTACAGCTGACTTAAGCCAATGCTTTCACCATCCCTAGTTATAGTGAATTGTTTACTTGAATAATCTTCTTTTTTTGCGCCGCAGGCGAAAATTTTGCGGATTTTGGAGTATTCTTAAGCCAAATATCTTCCTTTTACAGCGCCGCAGGCGAAAATTTTGCGGATTTTGGAGTATTCTTAAGCCAAATATCTTCCTTTTACAGCGCCGCAGGCGAAAATTTTGCGGATTTTGGAGGATCCTTAAGCCAAAAATCGTCCTTTTTCAGCGCCGCAGGCGAAAATTTTGCGGATTTTGGAAGGCCAAGGAGCCAAAAATGACATTTTATCCTAAAAACTACAAGAAAATACAAAAAATCCTCAGAATCTTCAAAAGACCACAAAAATCCGCAAATCCGCATTTTTAAAAATAATCCTCATCGCCCTATCAAAAAACCACAAAATGAGGAAAAATCCGCAGAAATCGAAGCCCTGCTTTAATCCTTCGTCGAGAGATCAAGTGGATGGAATTAGTGGAGTAGACATCGTTGGATATTAATGGATTTTAAGAGATTAAGGGAAATGCTGGAGGATTAAGTTGAATATTATGAGATTTAAGAAGTAAAAGATTATTAGTGGACCTCTCAAAATCCAATTTGACTGGATTAAGGTGGAAATCAATGGATTTGAGATATCAGGGACTTGGGAGGATATCGGACATTTGATTGAATAAAAGTGAAAAAATACTCTTAATACTTATCTCTTTTAATTCATAAATTCCCACCTAATATCTCTCCAAATCCCCGAATCAATATTAATCCACCGCCATCCCTTAATCCATCAGAATCCCCTTATATCCCTCCAAATCCCTGATATCCCCCATAATCATTTCTAATCTTATTGAAATATAGGGATTAAACCGTGCTGTGGTTTGAAGCAATGCCAAAAAAAATAATTAAATATTTTAGGGGGGGGGGCTATTTTAGAGGGGGGGTTATTTTAGAGGGGGGGTTATTTTTTTCGATCAACCTCTAGAGGGGGGTTATTTTAGAGGGGGGGGGTTATTTTAGAGAAAATACGGTAAGTTGACTTTGCTTCTTGCTGTAGGTAAGTTTCCCAGGCACTCAATGAATTTATTTTTATTTTTGCACTCATATTAAATCAAGACTACTACAGCCAATACAAATGATACATTAACCTCACCGCCAAAACTTTTCAGGCCAGAAAGGAAAATCATTGCTGATGCTACCGATAATGGTTTATTAATCTAAATTATTCAGTTATATTTTCTTCAAATTATAGAAAAAATAAACAGCTTATAATGCCTCAAAAAGGTTATAGTTTTAATTCTAATTTTTTAAACTATTCTTATGAAATTCACAGCCATCACCGAAACCTGGCTCATCAAACGCGAGTAACTTTAAAAATTCCTCATAAATTATTCAAATAAAATTTTCACATATTTTTAGAATCACATTCACGATCTTGCTCCAGTTTTTAATTTTTATCTTCTTTTTGTCCTTTCCTTTTGTATTTCCAGAATTTTACATACATTTTCCAATTTTTCAAAGAAAAATATTAAATAAATATATAAACCCTGGAACTGCACATGGTTTCGATTATTCGAGAAAATAATTATTTGAGAAAATACGGCATATTAAATTTTAATCAGAAATTAATATTTAAATAATTTAAAAATAAGTTTTGCCCTTTGCCCACACAACACGAGTTTGAGACTTCTTCATCTTTCCGCTTCCGCTTCCACTTTAAAACATCAAACTACATTCATAGCTTTTTGCACTTTACCCATATAGGTTTTATTAATCCCAATGCCCTTTAAAATTTTTTTTTCTTTACGTTTTTCCGCTGTAGCTATAAATAAAATTTAGCAAGTCACATGCGTCAATGAAATTAATTAAAGTGTAATTATATATTTCCGGAAACTAAAATCTTAATTGAGTTAAGGAATTTTTCTTGAAAGGAGGTTTATTCCAAAAAGTTTTTCAAATATTTAGGATTGATAATATATTCCGTTTGGGTTTGTTAGTTTCAAGTTTAAGTTGTATTATTATAAGCCCATCCCATTTTCAGGAGATCTCTCTTCAGAAAATCTTTTTCTCATTCTTTTCTTTTGAACTCCGTTATTAGGCATTGTATTTGTCATTAAAACAGTAAATAGAAAAATAACTTTAAAAAGTAAGAGATAAAAATGATTTGAGTAATTTTATTAAAGGATGGGGTTTCAAAATTATTGGCCCACTACCTATTCGACTTGTTAGAAAGGACCTAAAATTCACAAAAAAGTTTCAGTTAACGCAAAATCTGTAGTGTAATTGTGTCACTATATTATACAAAATCAATTGTTAACATCAATCTATTAGAATAATCATTCTACTAAGATCTCCTTGATCTGTTACAGCTCAACACACCTTCACGTTCATTGTGCATTTCTACTATGGATAATTGAATATTTTTTCAAACAGTAAAAAAGGCTAAAATATTTTTATTAATTTGCCTTTACTAATTAATAAAAAATTAAATTTATAAAATTATAAAATAATAAAAATTATTTTATTTAAATTTTAGCACTTTCTTCGGCGGAAATCCCTTTTAAAATTTTTCCTTTTTTATTTTCCGAATTTGCACTCTATCACACATCCTTTAATAAAACACCGAAAGCCACACGTGGGGATAAATTTATAAATATTTATTTACGCAATTCTAGCATGTCTAACTCTTGCACTTTAGTCAATGCTTTAATTTTCCGGAAATTGAGAATGTCCGCAAGTTTGTATTTATTGTGTAAGCATAATTTTCGGGAAAATAAAAATAAATCGTCTCCCGGAAAATTTAAAATTAAGTTACCGAAAACGTTAGTATTTTTCTCGAAAGGCTGATAACAATATTTTCCCCGAAAAATAAATTTTGACTTTAGTTAGATTATCGAGATTTCTGGAAAAGTCTGTAATTGAATTGAGTTTGTTTGTTGAATTTTGTTTTTGTTAAGGTAAGGAGATTGATAGTGAACAAATATCCATTCAAGAATTCTTGAACTTTCAATTAACAAAATTAAGAGCTGATATTAAAACTTAAAGAATTTAAAGAGTTTCCGGAATAAAGCACCTTTCCGGAAAGTTGCTCTAAATTAGATATAGGATAATAAAAAATATGTTTCAATCCTGAAATAAATTTTCACACTAAGCAATTTATTTGATACAGTAGTATACTTTCATTAGCAAAGTTTTTGAAATTTTGTTTCTAATGCCAAGTTTGAGAAAATTTAAAAATTGTCCGCAAACATTAAAAATATTATGCAAAATTTTCTTTTATTTATTTCAAAATCAACGTCGCGGCAAAAGTTTTATCGCCAAAGGAAATAGAGAAAAATAGTTAAATGATAAGGAGATTTAATTCGGAAAAGAAAAAAATCAACGAGCATCCTGGGCACATAAAAGCCGGGCAAATTTCCTAAAATTCATTCATTCATTGCATCTCAAGCAGCTTCGAATAATTCTCTCCTCTAAAATTCTCCTTTAAAATGATAAATCAAAAGGTTTTATTGGCTTTTTGCCTTGCATTTTCATTTACCTTTTGTGTGAATTCAATGCCGATTGATGAAGAAGTTAGTGGAAAAGGCGTTGTTGGAGAGGTAGATGGCAAGAACGAGAAGGAAATTTTAACCAAGGTTGAAGGGCAACAAGGCACTACGGATGAGGAGATTTCTTCCCCTTATTCCATTTTCACTCCTTCATCTTCCTTTTCATCTACAACCAATTCAAATGTAAGTTAATAAACTAGGTTCTAGACAAAAATCCTGAGATTAAGACCGAAAATAGTTTAAGGCTCAGGACAAACCAAGAGTCCTTAGATAAGGTGTGATGGATCAACGAGGATATTTTTGTTAAGCCTATGAAAACAAAAAAAATTTCCTGTAACTAGGAGGTATCCTATAACTCGGTACAATGAGTTTCCGCAATAATTTATTGGTTGTCTAATTAGATTCGCAGCTCGATTCATGTTATTTCCATAGCTGACAACCCCAACTCTAAATCCACAATCAAAAATACTCAGAATTTTTAAATTAATAAATATTTAGACAATCGACCAAACTGACGAGGAAAACAATGTTCTCTCCCCTACTCATATTGAAACCGCAAAGGCTAATGAGTTTGAGAATAACGCCAAAAATGTAGCTATTGAAAATGAGGAGGAATTGGATGATTATGGAACAGAAAATGAGGAAATTTTGAAACCGTTGAAATATGCTCTTAAACAAATTTATATTGTTTTGAGCTCATTTTTGGATGAGAATTCGTTAAAAATGATTTTGGAAGGAAATGACTTGAAGCCTAAACATTTGGAGAAAGAGACGCTTGAAGCAAGTGATTCTGGACTTGATAAAGATAATGAAGCAGAAGCTGAAGCTGTTGTTACTGAGTCTAATCAAGACCCTGAATCCGACCCTCAACCGTCTGAAGTAATTTCTAGCCCAAAAGAAGTAGCTGACAATGAAAAATTAATTGAAATCTTGCATTTGTTGAAGGAAGGGTCTGCTGACATATGCTTCGAGGAGCATAATGCACATCAACAAGGGATTTTTGATTTATTGAAACATTTGGTCCAACGCATGGTAGTATCTTAAATAATATGTTAAGGATAAGATTTATCTGGGAGCCATTGTGTTTCCAAAATGACCGAAACGATTCGAAGGATCATTCGGGCATATAATTACGACAAAACATAACGAAAGTTTGATATTGTGAATGTTGATGAGGGGTAAGCAGGCAAATGTGATGAGGGGGAAGCAGACCAATGTTCGATTCAACTCATTGATGTGCATCGACTCATACCAGCACGTCCCAGATTCAACAATTTTGAACGAAGTTATAGCTCTGCGGTACCTTGGGCTTGCGGTATCTAGGGGTGTACACGATGAGAGGCATTTATAAATAATATAATAAACGTATTAAAATACACACAGCTTAGTTGAAAGTCTTGGAAACTCACCTAAGTTGTCTTTCTATTGAGATCCAAAACAATCTTAATTGAAAATATTTTTCTTTAAAGATGGCTAACAAGCAAACGGTAGAAACCTTGATTGAAAAGACGAAAATGCTCATAGACACGATTGGAGGGGAGGACAAGGACCAATTGGAAACTCATTTTGATCAAGTGAAGCATCGCTTTGACTCTCGAAAGTTGAAAATTAAATTGCATTATATTCAAGACATTAATAAACATGGAAAGGAAATAATTGAAGATATTGAGGGCAAAATTTATTTCTTCTTGTTTCTAAATTTTTGGCAAATTTCAAATACTTTGAAAAAAAGTGCCGAAATGAACCTTAAAAATCCCCTTAAAGAAGCTCATTTGCTTTCAAATAATTTTGAAACTGAAAGTGGTCGAAAGCATTTAATTGACCAGCAATTAAAAATAGCTGATTGTTTGATGAATAAATTGGTTATTAAATTGGAAAATATTTTGCTTAAGTCAATGCTTGAAAATGATCAGACGTAAGTTTTTTTACAACTGGATATCTGGATGGGCCCTGCTGTATGTTAGAAAGCGTACGAAAGGAAGCGGATAAAGCAAAAAAATAAAATACTAATGATCGAACGCGGACAGCAAGTTCAAAAAAATAGGACTCTACGGAAAGCGGACTACATACATCCTTGAAGGGAATGTCATTATAATATACCTATGTTTATATCCAGAGCAAGGAGCTATTTTCCTATATGCGCAAACACAAAAATTTTTGTTTTAATAATAATATTGAATATTTTCGACATTAAGTGCTGTGCAAACATAATTTTCATTTAATATAGCAATTTTATTAGTTTTTATTTGGTTTATTTTCAATATGGAACAATTAAAACATTTTTGTAAGGATAAGGGAGATAAAGCTGCGACATCTTAACTAGTCGTAAAGAAATTCTACCGAATAATTTAGCGTTTTTGGTAGCAATTTAGAGATGCTGCCGACATTTTGCATTTGCCCAAAACATACATATTGGGAAAGCAAACTTGCGAACTACTCGTCGATAGCGAATTTGCACGATTCTACAATTAAGGGCTTAAATTGGATCTTCCCAATACTAGACTTAATACCAACTTAAATTTATTTTTCAGCGAGCTGTTAAAACAAGCAGTTAGAATGAGTATAGTCCCATTCGTCACCGATCATCAGCAACATTTAATCGTCAACGCTTTTGGATTGCAACAAACTTTGAATAGTGTTTGTGATGTGAATTATATTCAAACCAAACCGCTCAAATTATTCAATAAAATTGCTAAAAATTCTAAAAGTTTGAAGGAAGTGAAGGATAAAATATTTGGAAGTATTTTATCTTCATTCTATTTTATTGGTGCAAATTTGGGATTAAATTATCATAAAGTTCAGGATATTTTGGAAAAGGTTTTTTTTGAAACTTTCATATGTTTACTCAGACATTTTTGGGGATAACATATTTCCCAAACTTTATAAGTCTGTTTTAAAATACGCAAGCCGGAGCACATCCGAATATTTGTTACTATATGAATAAAGTCGGCTTATTGAGTTAAAGCCCTAGCATCATCGTCAGTCTAGTTGGATTATACGCCTAGTCCCCAATCTTCATCTATTCCAGCAATAGATAAATAATTTCTACTGTGCTGAGAACTTTCCGAGGAGTCTGTTATTCTTACTCTGATCTTCCTTGGCAAATCTCGGTCAAGACCTTGAAATAATCAACAGCAACATATATTATAAAATTATATTATAAAATTAGATAAGATTGGGCTAATTTCTGATATAGTTTAGCTCATCATGTCGAGCTATTCCAAAAGCTTTCTTACGAACTCACATAAACTTCTACAATACCGTAGTTATGTTATTATTATATTTTTCAGTCAATGAACAAGATTGAAGGCGAATCCAAATATTTAAATCTTCCAAAGAAAACCCAAGTTAAAAATCTTTTTGGATATTTCTATAATAATTTGTTGATTAAATATGGGGGAGGAGACTTGGAGAAGACAAACTTTGTTAAATGGCTTCAAAATTTGACTGAAATGTTGATGAAAAAGCCCAAAATTGTTAAAAAGAAGGTTCTTAAATTTAATCAGATTTAAAAATTTAAATTATTTTTAAAGGAGGGGAAGGTACGTCGCAATTCGTTTCCTTAAACATTAACAGAAAATGAAGCTTGAATGGGAGAAAAAAGGGTTGGTAAAGTAAAGCTTATTCCATTACCCTCATGTTTATTTTTTATTTTTAAATTTCATTTTAAGTTTACTTCTAATTATAGGGCTCATTTTGAGTTTATTTTTTTCTTTCTTCCAAAGTTTAATTTCAAGATTATATATTATTTTAACGGAAATTTTTCTAGGAATTCTTCAAAACCTTTTTTTTCGTTTTTTCATTAATTTAAATTATTTTTAAAAATATTTCAATTAATTCTTTAAAAAAATAATTCATTCACTATATTCAAATGTATTCCATTTTCCAGAAAATAATATTTATTTTTTAATTATTCCATTAATTACATCTACTATTTATTAAAAATTAATCTGGAATATTTAATTTTATCGGCTAGCTATTTCTGTTTATTCTTTAATTTCTATTTATTCCTTTTTAATTCTTTGTTTTGATTTATTAGAATAAATCTTTATATTTTTTGCTGTTTTTTATTATTAAGTATAGGTTGTAAAAACCTTAAAATAAGTGCCTAAATATGTAGGTAGTAAAAAAGGTTGTAGGTTGCACAATCGAAAATGCTTCAATAGGTGACAATAAATCCTGGAAAACATAAAATATTCAAAAAATAACAACGGATTTGAGCTTTTGATACCTCAACTATTTAAATCTGGACATTTTTCAATAATAAATACAGAATCTGATTCGAAGGAAATTTGCTATATTCTACATGAAATTTTTGAAATTCGAGACGAATATACAAATAAATTATTTGTATATTCGTCTCGGATTTCAAAAATTGTTTTGAATTATTAAAAAAAATTAATTTTAGCATTATTTGTAATAATGCTAAAATTAATTTTTTTAATAATTAAAAACAATTTTTTTGATTATTTAAATGTTTGAATAATTAAATAAATTATATTAAGTAAAACGTGTTCAATAAATCAAATCTTGTTTATGCTAAAATATTTTCAAGTAAAATCCCTTCAATGATCACACAACATATGCATCTTTCCTACATATTAATAAAATAAATTATCGCGTTCCCCCATTCTTATTCATATAATCCTCTCCTTTATTCTTTTATTTCATTGTTCTTTGCATTTTTGATGTGCGCAATAACTATGCTACTCGAAAAATCTCGACTTGAGTCATCAAAAAATTTTTAAAATTTTTTTAATTTTTTCATGACCTCTATTTGAAAAAAATTTTTTAATTTAAAAAATTTAAAAATTTTAAAAACGCCAAAATTTGCGCACACTCAACCAAAACTCACCAAGAATTCCCCCCAAAAAATCCCCCCAAAAATCCCCCCACAAAAAGCCAGTCTCCGCCGTTATTTTATTTTTAATTCTTTTCTCTCAATCTCCGCGAGCAATATGGATATTTCGATTTGTGTATTTGTGAGTGGCAAATAGAGCATCACGATAATAACACAAAAAAGCTTTCGTTCAAAGACAGGCTTTTTGAACCACTTGTGAATAAAATTATTGACTGAATTCAAGCTGCGCAATTAAAAATATATTTTTATTTATTTTATTTTTAATTTTGTTTTTGATTTTTTTATTAATTTTTTTTGATTCGTTTTTAAATTATAAAAAAATTTTTTTAATTTTTTATTAATTATTTAAATTTCGTTTTTATATTTAACTTTACCGGCTTATTGTTAGTACGGGAAAATATAAGGATTATTGCTCCTAAGATTATAAAATTTTGCATATCATCCTTAATTGTATTATCTAACTCATCTAAGAATTTTCGGTTTCAAATTTTAAAAGTTGTAAGTGAAAAACCGACAAAAATATCAAATTTTGTGGATATATGTAGGTACATATTAGAATCATTCCTTTTTCATTTAGAGACTGTCTATGCAAATTTTTAGAATTTAGGAGCGCTTTAGCGATAACTCTGTTAAATTATTTCTATCGGAAAATGGTTTTGTTTTATAATTAAAATCGCCTTTAAATCTAATAAAAAATTAAAATTTCCTGATTTAAAAAATAAATTTGTTCTTCACATAAACCCCTCCTTTTCGAATTTTCCAATCCATTCACTTTCAAACATTTCCTTCATCCGCTCGATTTACAGCGATTTTTAAAGCGCAAAGCACTCTCAAGGCAAAATAATAGTTTTAGCGAATTTAGGGCATTTTAATAATTATTTTTTATTGAAAAGTCATGTTTTATTTTTTATTTATTTTAAATAATTTTATGAACCAAACCTTGAATTAAAACCTGAAATTATGTTTTTTTATTTTTTTTACTTTTACTAACCTAATCTACTACATAATACTAACTACTTCAATTAATTTATTATATTAAAAGTAGTTTAGAATTGTTAGTATTGTTATTTTTGTCCATAAGGTTTTATTTTTGAAAGTCAAGCATATGCCTTGACTAAAATATTAGGTTGTGTCATAAATAATTAGCCCCCCTTAAACAATGTAAGTTTGAAAATTCATATCTCACTGTTCTGAAAACCAATCTGTTTAATTTTTTTGTCATATATTCTCAATGATGTCTTCTTCATTTTTTGAAAGATTTGAAATTTTTCCTCTACTTACGAATTTTTTACGATTTTTTAAAATTTAAGGCAAAACTATGAAATTAGCGTCCACCTAAATTATGAGTTTAAACTTGGATATTCGGAGAAGCAATCATGGCGCAAAATATGCTAATCGAAGTAAGGAGATGTTATCTCGTATTCCACAGAAAAAAGATTGTCATTCAAATAAAAGAAAGGTAGAAAGGAGTTGAAAGAAGAAGAACGTCTTGGATGTCAACCAACGATAGATAAGAATTCCGTTCTCTTCTGAATCAAAGCCAATCCAAAAAATAAAATGTGTATATTGGAGCAGGCACTAACCTGCTCACCTACAAAAATTACCATAATTTTACTTGAAGCCGGAAAATAGTTATGAAGAGTTGATTGATACCCCATGAATTGTCGCAAAATCAACTGATTTCATAGTTTTGCCTTAAATTTTAAAAAATCGTAAAAAATTCGTAAGTAGAGGAAAAATTTCAAATCTTTCAAAAAATGAAGAAGACATCATTGAGAATATATGACAAAAAAATTAAACAGATTGGTTTTCAGAACAGTGAGATATGAATTTTCAAACTTACATTGTTTAAGGGGGGCTAATTATTTATGACACAACCTAATAATTGAAATATTTCGACTTATAATCAAGGAAATGAGAAATTTAATTTCTCATTTCTTTTATTATTTTTCATATTATTAATTAACCCAATTAAGTTTTATAACAAGTATTTAGAATAATTTTTAGAGATTTTAATGTTAGATTATGATTAAGGAAAAAAATCTTGAGTGTTTGTGTGTATTTGATTATGTGAAGATGCTGAAGGACTTGATCAACCTTTAATCTGAAAAAAAATTAGCCTTTCTAAGCTACAACAAATACCAGAAGATAAGTATTTGTCGGCGAAACCAATTAACCTTCTAATTAATTCCCAATTTTAATACAAATTGAAAACAATTTCCAAAGATTTATTTATAAAATATATTAGTTTTACAAAGAAGACAGAATGAGAACTTAAGATAACTAAAAAGAACTTAGAAGAACTGATATTGTTATAAGATAGGGGCTTTTATATAAACAGAAAAGGTGTATATTTTAAGAGGGAGAAGAAAAAAAAAGAGCAAAGTGACTAATATTTTAAGAGGGAGAAGAAAAAAAAAGAGCAAAGTGACTAATATTTTAAGAGGGAGAAGAAAAAAAAAGAGCAAAGTGACTAATTGTGTAACGTTTGGGAAAATATTATATAAAAAATTAATAAAAATATAAATAAATAAAATTAATAAAATAAATAAATTTTATTTATATATTTTCCCTCGTTTTCACGATAAAGCTCTTCCTAGGAAGTCCAAATAGTCTCCCCTCCTAATATTTATCTATATTATGGGGGATTCAGCATGGCTTCGATACTATGGATGAGAATATTAATGAAAGCCAAACACCTTTTTCTGTTAAATTAATTAAAAATTAATTTAAGGGATGCTTAGAAGTTTAATAAAAAGTTTTAAATTCATTTTCTACCTAAATTCCATCAATTTATTTAATATCTTTATTCTAACAAATTTATTTATATTTATTCAAGCAAATGAAGAAACTACAAAATTAGTTAAAATAAATATAGATGAATTAGTTAGTGAAGAGGATTATGGGGCTGTATTAGACCAAGAGCCGGCTAAACCTGATGATGTTGATAATGATGTAAATTTTATTTTAGTTTAAGGGGAAATTGAAAATAAAAATTTTTTTAATCTATAAAAATTTTAAAAAATTTTAAAAAGTTTGAAAATAAACTTTCAAAAATTTCAACCAGGGCTGTGCGTCAAAATTTTCGTGTGGCGTGCCATCAATTTTAAATCTTAAAACACGCCAAAGAGCCAAAAATCGGCCAAAATTAATACTAAAACGCTATTGCGCACTGCTTTGATTTGAACATATTTTCAAATTTTTATTGAAAATTATTTCTTTTGAAAATTTTTTTTTATAATTTCGGGTTCGTTGAAAAGTCAGATTTTTTATCTTTAGAATCTTGCCGAAAAAATTTCTGATTAGGAGTTGGGCTTATTTGAGATGACCTTATGGTTTAATTTTTCTCATTTACTGCCTTTTCTGTTACAAAACAAAAATCATTCTAAATAAAATTTTATTCAAAATAATTTTCAAGATAATCCAATCCCTCGTTGACAATTTTTTAAACAAAGGCACAACTTCCAACGATGGAGATAAACAACAAACAAATATAGAAAAATTAAATAAGGAAGCACAAGCCTTAATTAATTCGAGTGATTATTGGAGAGTAGAAAACTTGAAGGTAGATGTTTTTTTGGGCCACTTACACTGTCATGGGATGCATACACTACCACGGGACTCATGTCCTAAACTAGAGCCAAAAATTTAAAAAAAAATCTTTTAAGCCATTTAACTCAATAAATGACCCAGAATTAGCCAAACAATGGTTAGCAGGATATTCTGTTGAATTACAAAAAGTCTTGCATCAAATAGCTTTGGCTGGGTGGAATTATTTTACGGCTGCTTCTATCTCTTTAAAGCAAAATTTAGATGAAGCAGAGGAGGTAGAAATTATTAAATTTCAATAAAAATTTAAATTTTTTTCAATGCTCTATATTTTAATTTTCCTAAATTTTGTCGGATTTTTTTGCTTGTAAGGTTATTTGTATTTTAGTTATTTTTTTATCTATTCTGATTTGGATCTGATTATTTCTGAATCGATTCTGTAAAGTTCTGATAATGTTCTTATTATTAGTGTTCGGCAAATGACCTTTTCCGGTATTCGGTATCGGTATACCGAAAAAATACCGATACCGAAAAATACCGTTTTTTTCAAAATTTGACCGGTACGGTTTCGGTATTGGTATACCGGAAAAAAATACCGCGGTATACCGTACCTTGCCGAACACTACTTATTATGTCATGAATAATGGATTTAATATGCTAAAATTTTCATAATATTAATTCAATTGAGTTTAATTAAGAGAAAATTGAAAATGTATTCCATAAGATTTGAACCACTAATTTTTGTATTTTTGTAAGTCGATTCATATTTCGACTAATTAACTATGTCTTTGATGAAATGGATATATTCTGATTATTTTTGACTTTCTTCTGGTCTAATCTATTTTATTGCCATATTCAGAGTTTTATCAGAATTTTTCAGAATTTATTCTGATTTAATTAAAATTATTTTCCTATGATACATATTCAGAAATATTATAATTCGCTTTAAATTCATTTTAATCCAAGTTTTTAAAATAAGGTTGGGCGTTCATTTTTACGTGCAACAGCTTTACAATCTCAACAATTTAATAGAACGATATTTCCTTATGGTTCTCCGGAAAGAATTCAATTTTCCGTGTTGGCACAACAAGGAATGAATGCGTTGGATACGGATGATTATAATGAATATAATAAAATATTGCTTTCAATAAATCAACAATTTATACATACACAATTGTGTGGGGAGCCTGGGAAGGGTGAAAAAAATTTTTTTAGAAAATTTTTAAAATTTTTTCGAAATTTTTTTTCTATTCTCAATTTTTAAAATTTTCGAATTTTTAAATAATTCCACTTTTTGTTAAGCGCCTATGGGCGGTGACAAATCAGCCTGTCTTTTACGATTTTCTGACATTCCCTCAATGTTAAATGCTCCGGGAGCTGATGCTATGCAATGCCTCGATCTTTGGCAAAAATGGCGTTTATCAGTTGGAAATGGTCTTAAAACTAGTTATTCACAACTTGTTCAGATGAGTAATAAAGGTAGATTAATCGTCTACCTCCAGTATAAAATATAACTAATGGCTAGAAAATTTTCTGATTAAAAACAACCTACTTCTGGAATTTTTATAAAATGTTGGGGGGTATGCGTGAAATAAAATCCTATTAATAAAATAGAATTCGAGATTGTTCGAGTTAATAAAAGATAGGTAACTGATTTTAATGTCTGGCTCGTTTAAAATACTGAGGCAGACAGACCGGGTTGTGAGGATAAATTAAAATCTTCCCATTTAATTTATTAAAAATCAGTTAAGTAATTCTGATTTATTAAAAATTACGTCACACATTCCTTGAATGAAAAATTCACTTACATTCACATCAATTTTAAAGGAGCAAGATTGAATTCTTTCCAAAATCTGGGCGAAATGTGGCGTGCAGTTTACGAACTCCCTGAAAACTATGGTTTTTATTCCGAGAAACAATTCGACTTGGAAGAACAATTAAATACTGTTTATAATCAAATAAAACCATTTTATCAACAATTACATGCTTATTTCCGTGTTAGATTGGCAGCTTTACACTCAAAGAAGGGGGGAAAGGAAGTTGGTTTAGACTGATTTAAAATTTATTTTTTAAAGTATGAACAGGATCTAGACAATTAAAACTTTATAAGGAATTTTTTATCTTTAAACCCAAGCGATTTTTGTCAAAAGATTTGATTTTATATGACTAAGGAGGCAAGAAAAATAAAAAATTCTGCCAGTGGGATTTACTGATGATAAAGGGATTAGAAAAAAATTGTAGAAATTTGGGTAAAATTTTATACAAAAAGAAGGGACAGGAAAAAATTTATTTAAAATTCTCCTTGTGTTTCACAAAAAATATTTAGAGTGCTAAATAGTTTTTGAAAAAATAATTATAAAAAATATGAAAATAGCTGTTTTCATTGACAAAAAATTTTTATAACAAAAATTACAGATTTCCTAATATATTTTTTAATTTTAACAAAAGAATCAGAAAGCCGGTTTTATCTCCAAAAACGGCCCAATACCCATACATTTACTAAAAAGTTCAAATGGAGATAGCTGGTCAGCTTATTATGAACAAACGAAACCTTTTTCTGACGAAGCCTTAGCTGTGGAAGAAGAAAGAATATCTAACGAATTATTAAATTCATTTCATGCACAAAATTATACTGTCAGATTAATGTATACTAAAGTAAGAAAAATCAGAATCTTTGGAAAAATTTAAAAAATTATTTAAGGTGTATCGCTTTATGAAATACTTAGGTTTTGAAAAATTACCTCGTTCATTTTGGACAAATTCTGTTTTTAAAAGAAACTGGGCTAAAGAAATGATTTGTAATCCTGCTACTGCGTATGATATGGTAGATAATAATTTTTTAATTTAAATCAGAATTTTTTATTTTTGATTTTATCATGCTGTAGTTTTAGGAATATAGCTTTTTAAACTGTCGATTTTATGGAACGTTTAAAAAGCTGTGAATTTAATTAATTCTGATTTTGTTATTTTATATTTTAATAATTCTGATAAAAATTTTTGTTACGGAATAACAAGTATTTAATAATTCTGGTAATTTGCCTCAGATTATTATTTATACATTTCTTAAAAAATTTTAATTAAAATCAGAATTTTTTAATTCTGATTTTATTAGAGTTTAACTCTTTACTGTACAAAAGCTTTTTAAACTGTCGATTGTAACGAGTGTTTACAAAGCTGTAAAACAAATTAATTCATTTAGAATTTATAAACTTTTGAAATAATTTCAAATAGAAATCAGGATATCATTTAAATAATTTAGTATACTCTAAAAACTAAATTCTGTTAATTCTGATAAATCTTTGTGCGAAAATCAGAATTTTTATATGTAATTAGTTTAATAATTCTATGTAATTAAAGATGAATGGCCAAGATGACTATAGAATTAAAGTTTGCGGTCAACTTAGTGAACAAGTATGAAAATATTTGTTTAATTTAAATAATGTTTTTATTAAGGAATTTATACAGTCCCATCGTTTAATGGCCAAATTGTATTACCAATATGGATCAAGACATCAACCTATTCTTTTGAGAGATGCGCCTAATCCAAGGCAATTAAATCACTTTCACTCTTAAAGTTATAAATTTTCAGTCTAAGCTCTGCATTAGCTGGCGCCTTCAGTGTAATAGCCCGCAACCTTGATTATTTACGTTCTATTAAAATAGTTAATGAAAAGGTTGAGAGGAGCGAATCTGCAGAAATTAATAGATTATATAAAGAAGCTCTTGAAGATTTTGTTAAATTACCTTTTGCTGTTGTTGCTGGTTAATTTCTGATTTTTTGTTTTTGAAAATTAATATTAAAAAGATAAATGGAGATATGCTGTATTTAACGAAAGCCTGTCTCCTTCAAATTGGTCTATGGAGTGGTGGTCGTTGAGGTAATGTAAAATTTTTGGGGAATAGTTGGAACTAAAAAAAGATTTTAAATTATACAAAACTTCAGTAACTCTTATATTAAAATAAAATCTTGTAATAATGGCAAAAGAAGCTCATTTAAACAGCCGATTTCAAAGAGCGTTCAAAAAGCTGTGAACGCTGTTTACAAACTTCTAGGCTTTTTGTCGAGGAATTAAGTCAAACAAGCTGCTTAAGAATTCAAATGAAGTTTATAAAATCAAATCTACCTTTCTGAATATTTATTTTTGCAACACGAGCAAAATTCTTTCAAATCTCGAAATTAAAATAATTATTATTTTAAAGGCAGAAATATCAAGGGATCATTGCCCCTTCAATGGCTGATCCAAAAGCTGTAGAAAGTGACCCAACAGCTTCTCCATTAATAACTCAACAGCATGCACCTGCAGCACGTGATACAATTGCCTATATTGCCCAATTCCAAATATTAAAAAAATTGTGCAAAGTTAAATTAAGTCAAGGATGTTTGCCTGATAAAGAGGAAATGAAGGTGATAAAATAAATTTTTCTAAATATTTTCCTAAGTTTTCTAAAGATTTACAACATTCGTTTTGAATCTACATTAGTTTTTTGAGTCTTTACATAATATTAATTTTATGAGAGTAAAAAAAGCACACTCAACAAATTTATTACGATACACAGCTTTTTAAACTCTCGAATTCATCGAGCGTTTTAAAAGCTGTGAATAATATTAAATCATTTAAATTCAAAAATATTAACAGGATATTCACGATGCCATAAAAAGTGGTGGTTCAATTTCTTGGCTTGATGCCTTTGAGAAAATGACTGGAAATAGAAATATTGGTAGTTTGAACTTTTTAAAAAATTTTTTACGAATTTTCTTATTTTTAAAATTTTCATTTTGTTGAAGATGCCGGACCGTTGCTAGAATATTATTCTCCGTTAATTCAATGGCTTGGTAATATTAATTCCAATGAACAACGAGTTGTTGGGTGGGAAGTTGAGGGTGAAGGAGAGGCTTTTGCTGAGTTAATTAATTTTATTTTTAAAAGTTTTTAAATTATTATTAAAGAAACGAACTCCCACATTTACAAAACCAATATGAAAGTGAAAATGGGGGAGAAATTGGGAGGATAGATGGAACGGGTGGAGGAGATGCTCAAATTGCTTTTCCTGGTAAAAAATTTTTATGGCTGGTCAGCAATCCTGAAACCCCTTCAATTTTTCGGGAGAGTGGTTGAGAGTGATCAATCGAGAGAGTAAACGTTGAAATTGATCAACTGCGGAAAAATTGGTGATCAAAGTCAGAAAACTTGGTGACCAAAATTCCAGTTTCCAAAATTCATACAGTTTACTCCACTGTATTTTAATCTTTCCGATAAAGAAAATAAAGGGAGGGATATTTCAATATAATAATTTAATAATAGGTCAGAGCTGCGAAAAGGATCAGGAATGTCTACTCGATTCAAAATGTAATGGGACAATTTGTGTTTGTAGGGAAGGATTGTATACTCTTCGAATTGCAGGCACTTATAACTGTGTTCCGAGTGATCCAGCAAAGGTTATTTTTGTAAAAATATAACTTTATGGGTTGTTGACTTTTTTCTGGACATTTTAAATTTTTGGACTCCAAGTTTTATTTATTTAATTAATCAAAAAACTATATAGGTAGGATTCACTGATGACAGTGGTGGTCTAGTAATAGCTCTAAATCCCAACAATGGATCACACGCTCCAGAAACCGGGCAAAATGCTGATATAGAGGCTGTTGTTACAATTGAACACATGGACGAAGAGACTAATAAACATGGAAAAACTTCAAATTCTGCGACAAAAAAGCTTTGCAATTTCTCCATTTTATTCACAATTTCTCTGGCCATCTCTGCTTTAAGACAACAAATGCTTATTCATCGGATATGAATTTCAAAGATAATTTACAGAGCTATATTTATATTATTTGTTTTTTGTAACTTTCTTTTTGTTTACTATTTATGTTTCTAATGTAATTTATAAAGATATAGTAGAAAACTACTCAATCGGTAACTGGCCACCTCGCTATCCATATGTTTGCAAAAGACATTCTGCAGGATATCCTTGGATCTAGAGTATATAGTCAGTAAACGTGTCTTATCGTACATAATGCAAGTTTCTTATATTCTGCCAGCATCTTTTCTGTGGGGAGGGGCCCACAAATATCCTGATATCCACTTTAATCCCTCCGAACTACCGATATCCTCCCTAGTCTGGTCAATTTCCTCATTATCCCCTTTATTTCCTACAGATACCCTAATTAAACTAAGTCTTCAGTGTGTAGGTCTTCAGGATTTAGGTCAAGAGGTCAACCCTTAAATTCATTAACACTTAAATCGGGGATAAAAGTAGATTTTAGGGATGGCAGAAGATTTGAAGGGAAATTTTTGAAAAGATTTTTACAATATTTATTAGTTTTACTAGCAATATTTTCCATTTTTTTATAAATTTCCCAGTACCGAAAATTCGGGAGTACCGCAATACTGGAACCTTGTTCGGGACGGTTCCGGTACTGGGAGTACCGAAAAGCCCCGACAGAGAATGTACCGAAATTTTCCAAAATCTCAATGGGACGACTCCGGTACCAGGAGTACCCGAAAATATACCAGAAAATACTAACTCGGTACTTTCGCTAGTACGGTGGGAGTACCGACCTTGCCGAAACTAGTGCCGAGGCGAGGGTTTCCGCCGCAGGTGTAAATTAGAGAACTCGTGAAGGCCAATACGTCCGATTTTTTCCATTTATGGTGGGTGAAATTAAAAAAAATTGCGTGAAAAGTGCGTAAAAATGCTAAAAATCCGCAGCTGCAATTTTAATTTTAAAATCCGCAGCCGCAATCCCCAGTCCGCAAGTTGAAACGACGCAATTTACGCAGTCCGCAATTGCGGACTGCCCTGGTCGCTATGCCCAATTCTAGATGCACGCATTATTGCATGGCCTTAGGTCTTATTGCGTATTGAGGAAATCTCTAACAGTCGAACCTATATTATTTCTTTTTAAGGCAAGTGAAGAGGGTCTTGTAAGACGTGTCCTATACTGCATAGTTAGGAGGAATTAGTAAAGAAGCGCGGTGGCTATACCCAATTCTAGTTGCACGCATTATAGCATGGCCCTAAGTCTTATGGACGTTAAGAGGAAATGTCTAATAGTCTATCTACCTATATTTCTTATTCAAATTCTTTAGAGGCAAGTGAAGAGTGTCTTGTGAGACGTGTCTTATAGTGCATATGCAAGCCCCCCCCCCATAAAAGATGCTGGCGGAAGAAAGATAAGAGAAGGGCAGTCGCTATGCCCAATTGTAGATGCACGCATTATTGCATGCCCTTAGGTCTTATTGACGTTAAGAGGAATCTCTAACAGTCTAATCTATATATATATTTTATTCTAATTTTTTAGAGGCAAGTGAAGAGGGTTTTGTGTGACGTGTCCTAGTTAGGAGGGACTAATTTTTTCAAAATAAAAGGCGACGCCATATGTTTAAATGCCCAGGCAAATGCGCGGTTAACATTAACTCTCGACAAGTCATTCTTTAATGTTTATAAATTTTTAAATTTTAGTTTTAAAATTTCCTTTAAAACATTCTATTGAAGCGAGCAAAATTTTTTATTAAATTTAATGCCCAAATAAGAGCGCGGATCTCGTCTTGTCTTCCCAATTAACATTTTCTGTCATATTTTCGGTAAATGCCTCTCCAGTTACAACCGTTTCCTCCATCAGTGATTTATAGGTATATTGAAGGATAGAATTTTCGCCTCCGGCGCTAAAAAGGGAAGAAATCTAGTGACTTGGTCATCAAAAATTCTCAAAATTTTCGCCTGCGGTGCTTAAAAAGACATTAATGTTTTCAATAAACATCCTCTGACATCCAATCAAATTTACTTATATAATCAATTTAAGGGCAAATAAGTATATCGCGTGATTCCCTCTCCAGATCATCTGATATCCCTGATTTAGGCGCTAAAAATATCGGGGGATTTTGGAAGATCAAGATGGATATCGAGATCTTAAAAGGATAACAGGAAGAAATAAAGGACTTGTGAGGATCAACGAGGATATCGTGTGAGAAAGAGAAGCAGATGCATCAAACTTCTAAAGCCCGATCAGATTGGGGATTGCGTTTGCGGATTTTAAAATTAAAATTGAAGGTTGCGGATTGCGTTTGCAGAAAAAATTTTTTCAATTGCGTGCATCCATGCTTGTGAGACGTGTCTTATAATCCATAGTGCAAGCTCCCCCCCCCCCCTCCACAGAAAAGATGCTGGCAATGATATGAGAAGAGCAGTCGCTATGCCCAATTTTAGATGTACGCATGCATGGCCCTAGGTCTTATTGACGTTAAGAGGAAATCTCTAACAGTCTAATCTATTTATATTTTTTATTCTAATTTTTTAGAGGCAAGTGAAGAGGGTCTTGTGAGAGTGTCCTAGTTAGGAGGGACTAATTTTTTTAAATAAAAGGCGACGCCATGTTTAAATGCCCAGGCAAATAGGCAGTAACATTCACTCTCGACAAGTCATTCTTTAATGTTTTAAAAATTTTAGTTTTGAAATTTCCTTTAAAAAATTATATTGAAGCGAGCAAATTTTTTATTAAACTTAACCCCCAAATAAGAGCTGGGATCTCATCGTGTCTTCCAAATTAACACACTCTCCAGGCCAATTTTTATCAAAAAAATTTTACTTAAAAAATTTTTCTTCAAAAAAATTTTGCTAGTTTTATTTTTAAAAGATGAAACTGTCAACTAGTTTTATTTTTCTATTTTTAATTTGTATTTTATTTGATTTAAATTATTGTTGGAAATCTAACATAAACAGGCGTGGAAAAAATGGTAAAAACCAAAAGGCAACCAAATGTGTCAGTCTGGTGTGTAAGAATTTTTGTAAACGAGTAATTACAGCAGAGGGAATTAAAGAAAAAAAAACTCGGGTTGGAAACGAGGTAAAAGATTTATATTGTTTGATATTTTCGCCTCGATCATCATTGTCCCTTAAAGCTTTTAAATGGCAATTGAATTCATCTTATTTGATTCCTTGTTCAACTATAAACGAGCATTAAGCTAATTTAAAATTTTGCAATAAAAGTAAGCGACGGAGGCTAATCAACAAATATATTTCATTGAACTAATGATCGCTATAAATAAGAAACTAGGGTTGCGCGAGGTCAAGGCTTTTCGAAAAAACCGAGATCGAGGATCACCGAGACTGAAAAAGCGAGTATCGAGGTCGAGGGCCAAATTTGTGGCGACCGAGTTTTAAAAAATTTTAATCTTTTGAAAATTTAATTAAATTTTAAATTTTATCAGATATTTGATAAATAATTTCAGATTAATAATTTCTATCATATTCAGAAGAGTAGCACGAGACCGGTTAATACCCTCGTATATTTTTCTCAACGGCGGGTCTTTCTCTTTTCCCTTCTTCTCTTTTTGACCCGCCACAGGGAAAAATAAGCGAGGCCTTGTGCTACTCTAATATTCAGATTAAGTAGGGCCCAATATAGATCAGACAACTCATATTTTTGGTCAAATAATTTCAAAGCTTTGATCAAATTTTTCAAATATTTTGGAATAGAAATTTAATGATTCTGGAAAACAAATTATTTGGTCGAATATCAAATATATTCGATCATTTGATACAGCGGATTAAGACTTATATCGAAGAATTATTGGGGATAGCAAAGAGGAACCAAGGCGGATATAAAGGGGATTGAACGCTTTGAGGTTTAACAGTCACAAGATTTCTTATATTTCCAGCGCCGCAGGCGGAAATTTTAAATTCCTTAAAGGACAATAAGCAAAAATTCTTCCTTTTCATCCTAAAAAGTCCATTCTTAGATATGTATATTTAGCCTAGTTCCTCGGCGAGACCCTTGGGCTAGGGCCTCGGCGAGGCCTCGACCTCGCGCAACCCTACTTAAAACTTGTTTACGCGGAATAACAAAAGCTTTCCTCTGTATATGTTTATATGATAAGTATAATTCTTTCCTATACCTTGTCTAGATACATGACTCTTTAAGGATTATGTCATGTATAAGATCTCCCTTTATACGCGGCTTTGCCCCTATTATAATAGAAAACTGTAATAGACTAATTTAAAAAATAATTTACATTTACATTTTTTAAAGAATATTGAAAACAATTTGATTGAAGATGTTTTAATGAGAAATAAACGTTCAAAGCGAAATAATATACTCAAAGATATATTTAGCTGTTTTCCATGTTGTAGGTTTTCTATACTTTTTTATTTATGATTTTAAAAAGCTTTGGAGTTATAGTTTATTATGAGATTATCATATAATCATAAAATATAATTTATATCTATCTTTATTTAGGTGGTTCAAGTGAAAAAATCACAGGCAAGAAACTATAAATATTAAAAAAATTTTTAAATAAAATAGTCTCGAAGGTAGAAAAAATCCTTTGAGTCGAGAAATTAAAAATATTTAATTATTTTCTAATTTAATTTCTAAAAGGATTCAGTCTAATTTTTTCTAAATAACTTATGAATTAAAGGAAATGAAGATGACGACAAACGAATTAAGGAAATAATAAGAAAATTACAATCTAATGATCCTCAAGTAAAATTGAAAGCAATTAACAATCTTAGTCCCGAAATAATTGAAAAACTTAGAGCCGGTGGTTATTTGGAATCAACACAAGGATATCAAACGCGCAATACTGATCAAGCCTTTCAAGATGATATAGATAAAGCAATTGCATTGTCACTTGAAAAAGAAAAATCTCAACAGCTTTCACAAAATCTTCCGGGAGTCGCATTCCGAGGTACAATTTTAGATTTTATAAAATATTTAATTTTAATTTATTAAGAACCATTAAGTGATATTCCACAGCCGGAAATTCAACCTCAATATCAGCATCCAGAGGAAGATTTGAGGGGAAAAGGGATCGCCGAAGACAAAATGTCAACACCAACAAAAAGCTCTACTGACAGTGACATAGGCACTAGTGAATATTGGGGTGGGGTATACGGTAGTTACCAATAGTCATCTACAGGGAAATGAAGATGTTAAAAATCTGCTTTTGAAATTTGTCAAGGACGTTAAACTAAAATTATTTTCCTAGTTCTCTAAATACTCTTAGGCATTTGCATTTTCGCTATTTGATATTTTCTTCGGTTATTTTTTAAAATTCTTTTTAACCAGCACTTTTAGATTTTTCCTCAAAAACTATTTTAAATGTACCTCTCCAGTGATTTATTTTTATTTCAACTTTAAAAACAATGTTTTCTTATATTCTGTCTTTTTAACTAGATTGGATTAAAGAGATTGTAAGTTTATAAATATAAAAAGGTAGTCGAATAGAGATAATCTAGGAGTAATGTTATAAAATTTATTAGATATATTCATTTTGGTTCATGTTTTATTCATTTGACACATGAGTTTAAATAGAGTAGCAACACGACACCCGTACCCTGGCAATTATTAAGCAAAAACCCCGACCAAAACTCCGAAGACTCTACCCCAACAAACCCCAATCCCCAACGCAAAACCCCGAGTCGGGGTTAAAGCTCGCTTTGATTTTTCATCCGGTTTTTTAAACCGGTATATTTTTATCCCATGGTATCCCCTGTATCTATTTAAATCCACTTGATCTATTTAAACATACCCCGTTATGGGAGGACAAAGAAATTAAGTCTATTCTTTTCTACTACATACATACCTATATTTGTTTTTTATAGTAAAATGTATTTTTAAAATTAAAGATGTTTAATCGCAGAAAATGTGACAGATGTCCTCGGATTTAGAGCATCATTCCATTTTCATATTCGTCCGAATCCGGAAATATCCGAATATTTTCCGTATCCATTGTCGTCTCAAGAAATCTACCCCCTAGCTCATGAACCTGGAGCAAAGTGCCTGCCCTTACCCAACTTGCCAATAGTAATACCTAATTATTATAGAAACAAACGCATTATTTTGAGACCTAAGTTAAATGCCTTTTTGACATTAAGCTGAATTGTCGTACTGTCTACTCTACATTACATTTCTTATTAAAAATTTCTGGCATATACATATTAAATGTAAGGCAAATAAATTTGAATCAATTACCTCCCTGCCAAGACACATAGTAGTATTAAGTGCTGAGATCTAATGACAGAATCTCGTCAGCCATAATCTAATGACAGAATCTCGACAGCCATAATCGCCTTTATTAAAAAAATTTTTTTGCTTATGAAAATAATTTTACTTTTAATATTTTCTAAAGTTATTTTTGAAAAATTTCCTTATTTTGTTCGGGAGCAATATACAAGCTAAGGTTGTAAAGTGAATACGAGGGCACAACTCTAGAAAGAGAGCAGACCAATGTACCGCAGCCCAATGTACCGATCCCAATGTACCGCCACCCAGTGTACCGCGAGCCCAATGTACCGCGAGCCCAGTGTACTGCCGCCCGGTGTACCCCGCCCAATGTACCGCGAGCTCAATGTACCGTACGACCAATCTAACAAAAGAAGCAACCGGCATCCAACAATGGGGGTAAACGGGAGATGATATTCCAATGACGAAGGGTCAACGGGGGATGTTGTTCCGCAACGGGGGCAGTTGTTCCAACAACGGGGGATGTTGTTCCGTCAACGGTGGCAGTTGTTCCAACAACGGGGGAGGTTGTTCCGAGAACGGGGCAGTTGTTTCAGCAACGACGTGGGATGTTATTGCAACGATGGGAGATGTTGTTCCAATGTCGGGGCACTCTGACAAAACTTGTCCAATCACGTTAATTTTAGTGTCATTCGACTCAATTTGACTAGCTCTTTTGAATGAGCTATCAATTGAAATTCGAAATTCGGTTCGGGATTCGGAACAACTAGAAAAATCCTTGTTGGATCCATATTTTGATGTTTTATTTATTTTTAAATAAATGCTGTTTTTCCTATTCCCCTGAAAACATAATTTAAATATTCTTATCAATTTATTCTAAATCTTCCTTTTTCTAATTGTAAATTCTTTTAAATGTTTCTTTATTTAATTCAAATTATTCCCCATCAACTTTTCCTTCCCTTTTATCAAAACATTTCCAATTCAAAAATGTTTTTGTTTTAAAATTGGTACATATACTACATACATTCAGCCAATTCCTTTGACTTTTTCAGCGCCGCAGGCGAAATCTTTGAGAATTTCGTAATGTCAAGTTTTTCAAAATTTATTTTTAAATTTTGTTAACCGAAATTGAACCGACAAAAATCTTTTGTTTTTTAGTTCGGTTCGTTTTGAAACCACAACCATAGTTTGGGTTAACCTTTATACCAGGGGTGGCTCTCGTCTCGTATCTCGTATCTCGTATTTTGCCACGAGACACGAGATATTTTAAATCTATTTTAGAAGAAATGTCAAAAATTTGGGACTATTTTAAGATCCTAGAATTAGGAAAAAAGGAATATATCTTACCCATTGGCCTTCCAAAATTTCCAAAATTTTTACCTGCGGCGCTGAAAAAAAAATTTTTTTGACCTACGGCCTTCTAAAATTCCCAAAATTTTCGCCTGCGGCGCTGAAATGGGGAATTTTTTGCCTACGGCCTTCCAAAATTGACAAAATTTTCGCCTGCGGCGCTGAAAAAGGAAGAAATCTGGCTTGTTGGCCTTCCAAAATTCACAAAATTTTCGCCTGCTGAAAAAGAAAAGGGATAAAGTTGGTCAAGTGGGAAATATCGGTGGAACTGAAGGGATAGAAGAATATCGGGCGATTTACTGGGATTAAGGCGAATTTAAATAGATATGAGAATTCTGATGGATATATGGGAATCCATCAAGTTCGAGAGATATTAATGGATTGTGCGAATTTAATAGGTTATCTAGTGACTAAGCGGTTATTATGAAGATATTTATATTTTATACCTTCATCATGGAGTGGCTCAGAAAAACTTTGACTCCTTATCGGGTGTCCATATCTCCCGGTATCCGATATCACTTAAATCAGTTGACAACCCTAATAATCCCTTGGTATCTATTTCTTTGATCCTTCCAAATCTCATGATTCTCCGTAATCCCCGATATTTAATAAATCCCCTTGATCCTCTAAATCCCTGATATCCTTTATAATCCACCTGTAATAATTGTCCATTCAAACCCCTATATTATCGACTTTACAATTTTATGTATGAAAAATTTTGTTAAACAATAAATACTTAATATCTCGTATCTCGTGGTCTCGTATCTCGTGAAATCTCGTATTTTTTGAGAGATCTCGTATCTCGTTTTATCTCGTTCTCGTATTTTTTTGAGAATCTCGTATCTCGTGAATCTCGTGTCTCGTATTTTATGGCACTCGCGCCACCCCTGCTTTATACCACAGTTTTAGAATACTTCCCCAGGAAACTTCCGTTACTCTCTATTTGATTTCATGATAATCCAGGCCATTTGTTGTGATAATTTTTAATGTTTGTTTTGCCAGGAGACGTGATGTGCTGATTACGCAAAATTTTTGTAGATAATTTTTGTGGCAGTTTAGTAGATACTTAAACATATTTCCAAAAAGGGCTTTAATAGTATTGCATTTTAGCGAAAGTATCTAATTTGAGAAATCTTTAAAAAAGAGATTGAAGGTAATTTTTTGACTGAAAAGTTTATGTAATGACAGATTATTAATAAATATGTTAAAATTTCATAGTAATTAATGCCTGCAAAATTAATTTATATTACTCAAAATTAAAATAAAATTTAAATTGAATTTCCCTTGTCCGATCTGTCAACTCTAGCCTTGCAAATATTAAATATACATATTACTTCTCTATTTTAATATTTTATTCAAAATCGTTCAAATTTTTTCGTGATTTCTATTTCCGATGTGACTCTATTCAGCGATTCTATAATGCATGTCTCGCTTACACAATTGCGCTTTTATGTGTCTCTCCCCTTTTCAATGCTATTTTTTGTCGCACCACACCATCATTATTGCGTGGCCATAAAGTTAAATGCCTTATTCGCGTTAAGATGGAAATCTCTCGCAGTCGAATCTCATTATATTTCTCAAATTTTTTAGAGGCGAGTGAAAAACGTGTCCAATAATGCAGCGAGAGGAGTGTCTTAAAATTTTTTCTAAATTAATGGCGAAGCAAATGCGTTTAAATGGCAAGGCAAATGGGATTTTAAATTCACCCGCGAGGCGCTTGTGCAAAACCCCGCGCTTCGCGCGGGGTTTTGCACAAGCGCCTCGCTGACGCCCATAGGTCTAGCAACATAATCCTATTTTTTAATGTATTATTTAATAAACATGTTCGGACTTTTTTTATAAACATGTTCGGACTTTGATTGGTTTCATAAAATTTGTTTGAAAATTTGTTTGGGCCCGATATACCGACATTATGTGTAAAGTATCTGATCGGGACGGATTTCTTTGGGATTAGTAACCTTGTACAGTCACGATCCGTTGCGCGCACTCCTAATTGATGAAAGGCTTTCTCAATATCTTCCAAAATATCCTTATTTAAAAAGCGGAATCTTATCAGAAAAAGAGGAATCTTTAACAGAAAAATTAAAGAAATCAATTTGCTCAATTTTATATTCATGGCCACATCATCAATTTATGCCCTTTATTATAAATTGATGGCATTCGGTGTCAGTGTTTGATTATTTTTTAAATATATCATGCGATAGAATAATCTAAAATTGATCCCTTGATTCTCTAATTTACACACAAGCCCCTAATATTTAAAAAATGATTGCCTCTCAATATTTTGTGTAATGTTCACAACAATATACAATATGACTTGCTTGTCTGCAATATGACTTGCTTGTCTGAGAAAGATACTCCCAATTAACGTCAGATTGTATTACCCGAAAGTCGACATACAGGTTATATTCGACCATTCACATATACAAAACTCTCAAATAAACGTAAGTGATAGGTGTTGTATAAATTAAAACTCCACTGCTTCACTAATTTACACACTCCGTGACAGCAATAAATCCCACAGAAAAATGCTTCGCACGACGCCTCCCTCTAAAAATGAACAAATATGCAACTACATATTCATGTATATTTAAAGAGAAGATTTTCATTAAATAATTATAATTTATTATTACATTATTAATTCTTTTAGCATTTTTGGTCATTTCGGCACTGGCCGTAACTTTAGTTTTTGGTCATTTCGGCATCTTAATTATTCCTCACTCAAATCTCTTTTAAAGATTGTCGAGCAAAAATTGCCATATCGTGACCGATATTTTTCGAGATATCTCAATCGGTACTCAACGACCCTTCAGATACTTTCTTTAGTTCCGAATATTCTTGGGGACTAGGTAGCTAATTAACAAGTTAATCCTCGATATCTGGTTGATGGAAAGATAGGTATCATTTGAAGAGTACCCTAATTAAAGGATAATACTATAGCAAAAAAATTATGACTAATTAAAAAGATGGTCAAAAAGGACGGTTATTTTTTCGTATTGGGGATAAACTCTTGTATTAATATTATAAATTTGTTATATATGTATTTTTAAAAAATTTCTCATAAATTCCAAAACATTTCCATAAAAACTTACATAATAATTTTTTAGATTATATTCTTCAATGAAGAATAAAATTAAATTTTTTGCCCTTTTATTTACTTTATTATTTTTTTCCTTTGTTTATTCACAAAATTCACAGATTTTGGTTGAATCTACTGAAAATAATAAAATCGAGGTTGGAAGTGTTAAAATAAATTTAAAGAAAATGAAAGTTTATCAGATTGAAGATGAAAATGTTAAAGACAAATACAAAATTGAAGTTCTATACGAAATTGATGAAAATAATGAAAATGATTATGTTTACATAAGTTCTTACACAGACAGGTGTAGCAGCTTTGATATAAATACACACAAAAGAAGAAATTTAAATAATGAGAGTAAAGGGAAAAAGTTAATTTTAATTGAGGATTCAAGCGAGTATCCAAAAAAATCAGCAATAAATATTTGCCTACAAAAATATAATAAAGGAGCTAATATTGGAAAAGAGTTAAAAGTAAAGAAAGGTAAAAGTTACAAAGAATATAATAAAGGAGCTGATGATGAAAAAGCGGTAAAAGTTACATTTTATACTTTTTGGGGCGGCAATAAATTAGAAATTTATAAAGAGAGAGCGACAACATAGCCTGTATATTATATCTTACAACCTTGCTGAAAGTGCTCGCTAGAGTTTGATCACAATGTTTTCGATTTATTTTTAATTTTTAAAGGAATTTTAACTTCACAAATAGCAAAGCTAGGATAAATTACAATTTAATTCATAAATTTTCATAGAATTTGGCTAAAGACTCAGCTCCATAAATTTTTCATTCAAAAATTATCAAAATTCTCGACTGCCGTGCTTAAAGAAGCATGCTCTGGGGCCTATTTTAATTGTCCACAGAGTCTGCGTTCTGCATTCTGTGAACAGACCACAGAACCACAGAAATCCTGTTTTAATTATTCCACAGATTCTGCGGAAAAAGGAGTCCGCAGATTCTGTGGAAACATGCACAGATTCTGCAAAACATGCAAAAACATGTAAAAACCACAGAATTCTGTTTCAATTATTTTTCAGTGCACAAAAAAATCCACAGATCTGTGGCTTTTTTCGACGATTCTGTGGATTTCTGTTTTAATTGTTTCTGTGGTCTGCGGAAAATACACAGAATTCATTAAAAAATCCACACTAATATTTTTTCTGTGAATGTTCTGTGGAAAATTTTAAAAAAATTTTTCTAGGCCTAGGCTTAACCAAATTTTAAAATTTTAAAAGATCTTTAAAGTTTGAATCATTCTCTATTTTTTGACATAATTTTTAAAAATTTTCGTTGAAAAATAAATTTGCTATAAGCTCTCGCGTAAAGTACCCCATTTTTGAGCGAAAAAGAGATTCATTCTCTCCGATAGGCATTTTTTATCAACGGATTAAAGTGATATCAAAGAGATTTAAAGGGATTTTATGGGGTTTGGAGGGAAAATTTTTGCAATATTTTTCAGTTTAATTTAAAATTTTTAAAAGTTTTTCTTCAAAAAATCATGTGACAGTAGTACTGCGGTAGTACCGAACTGTCCAAACCATTTTTCGAATCAATAAAACAGTTATTTTGGAAAATGCGTTAATAAAAAATTTGAATTTACAGAAAAAACGCACAAAAACACAGAAAAACAATTAAAACAGAGATTCTGTGGCTCAGTAGAAAAAAAACTGGGTCTGGGACCGCTCCTTACCCTATTCCTCGAAATTTCTGAAAATTATAGCCAATGTTTAAAAATTTCGGAGAAACAATTTTAACTTTCCGAAATTTCGGGATATGGTAAGGAACGATCCCAGACCCAGTTGGCGTAGGTCCCGAACATGAAGAAATGTTTTGGAGCCATACCCCAACTTTTCATTTAGGTATTAATAATGGCTTTGTTCCCTTTGTTTTTTGCACAATTAAATTTGGAGCTGGCATATGAGAGTATAGCAGAAATTGCTCTTAATTCTCATAGTCAAATATACATAAACGGAATGATGAGTTTATTATTATTAAATATACAAATCAATTATAAATTTACAAAATTAATATGTTATTTGAATCCGGAAGGGTCTAAAAGAAGTTTAAAACGGGAAAACTTTAGCAAAGCTAATTTTATTGACTCAACTTCATTAAATGGGAAAATAAATCAAAGGAAATATTCTCACATTGAAATTTGTTTAAAATTTGTAAATCCTGGGAATTATTTTATAATTGCCTTTTATAATGTTGAAATGGGATGGCTTGAACATTACGTTAAAATTAATAAAGCAAACGAGGAAAAATGCATTGTAAAAAAGTTCGTGGAGATTTCTGATTTGGATAAAATAGTATTGAAAAGTTTGAAACGTGGCATTTCAATAAATGTATCAATAGCAACGGTAGATGATATTGAAGGACAAACGAAATTGTATAAAGAAGGGTTTCTCAATAAACATCACAACGACTATCACATGATGGAAAATGTTGTCACAATTGATCCTTTAATTAATGATGGAATTTATGAATTTTAGTTGGATGATGATGGAGGAAAAAAGAAGAATTATTCGTTTAACTTTCTAAATGTAAAAGAAAAAAACTTGTAAGGATTTTATATGAGAAGCTAAAACTATTGGTGCAACACATGGCTAAGTCGAAGAGTGAATTTAGAAAAATTAACACAAGGCCAAAAATCAACACAAAATCGGATAATTAAATTTTTTTAGCTAAAATGTTTTCCGCCACTTTAAATTGTCCCGTAAATCATATTACAAACATGCCGTATTTTCACGAATAATTACATATATGTAATTGTTAATCAATGTTTGATGCTCTCTCTAAGAAGAGTAATTATTTGAGATATTGTAGGCTGTACTTTAGTACGTGGGTGCAGGCTTTAAATTACAAATGTTATATCATTTGAAAGAGCTAGTCGAGCTTAGTCGAATGCCACCAAAATTAGCTCTAGGAAAAATTTTATCTCGGTTCAAAAATTATCTCGGTTCAAAAATTTTTCCTAGAGCTAATTTTGGTGGCATTCGACTCAGCTCGACTAGCTCTTTCAAATGATATAACATTTGTAATTTAAAGCCTGCACCCACGTACTAAAGTGACCCCATATTGTAATTAATCGAGTAATACGGCATTAAATTCACTTTGGTCTTATTTAAGATTCTCTAGGATATTTTTCTTTAATTTTAAATATAACATTATCTTATGAAACTATTAATTTTCTCCGTATTTAAGCCTTTATTTAACACAACCTATATATAACAAACGACCAGTTGATTCACCTTATTAATTTTAAAAATGTATAAATACATATACCTAATTTAACATACTTGGACCTATCTTTTATAAGGCATTGACAAATGAAACTTTCCAGTTTCATAACATTATTATTTAAATATCTTGTCTTTTCTTCGACTAATTTTAATTATTATCGTTTGATTTATTTAAATATAAAACTCTTTTACTTTGAATTAAGTATAAATAGCTGGATTATAATTGCATGTTAAATATGATTATTAACATTTGCGGATAACAAACTAAGAATTAAGACTGAAGTTAGTTCGAGACTGTTTTTTTTAATTATTGTAAGGATCAGTTCTTATTTAAATGATACATAACGAGAGAGGAGACAACTTTTCGCCCTTGTAGCTCAGTTGTTGGGTCTCATGCAATACCGACCATATTGCAATATCGACCATGGGCGTTTTGAAGATAAATAATAGTATTTAACTGGGATAAAGATTACACAGATTTATAGAAAATTCGTTTAGTTTATTTAAAATAAAAATAAACTTGACATGTATTGACTATATTTTTATACTATGATGACTTTATTGTTGCACTTTCCCATATTTTTGCCTCAATGCTTGATACTTCTCTCCTGAACCGAGCATCATATGTGTAGAACAAAACCAAATTGGAGACCTTATGTTGCACATAAATTGTAAATTTGTTAATCCATCATCTCTAGAACAACATCCAGGAGTTAATTGGCAATCACAAACAGCACATGTGAAGCAACTTTTGTGCACTAGAAATATTTTTTAATAGGAAAAATTGAAATTAATGAAGGAAATGATTATTATCTTTTTGATTACAAAAGTAGTTACAGATTTTTATTCATATTGTGTTTAAAAAGCAGTAAATTTATTCTTATTTAATGTACAGCTTTTTGAACGCTTGATCTTATCGCGTGTTTTAAAAAGCTGTAAATTTAGTTTTAAATGAACTAAATAAATAGATTCTGATTTTTCTGATTTTAATAAAATGTTTATTTAACTCACTAGTATACTTTTCACATTGCACTTTGTCTTCGAACACACCAATCCAGGTTCGACATACGTGACAAAATTTGGGTGTTGGGCCTGTTCCGAAATTCATTTTTTGGGGATTTTTCGGCCAAATTTTAATTTAAAAATTTGTCGAGGGAAATAATTTAAATGACTAAAAGAATGTGTTTTAAATTAAGAAATTTTTGGACTTTTTTCTATTTTAATATATCCACTCAAAATTCAAAACAGATGTTTTATAATTCTTTTAAAACCGGGATTAAATGAACATAGACCAAAAAAATCCCAAAAATAAAAAAACTTTGTGACGAAGAAAGACTAAAATAGTGATATTGGGGAGCACATGTCAAGTTAAATTTTTAAAGCTAATGTTTGTGTGAGAATGAGAGAATTCTATGAAAGAAATATTTATCATCCACAATTGATTTTCTCAAAAAAATTTAAATTGATTTATCCCTTCATTTAACTGGCTAGAGTTGAATAAAATTCGGCGGCATAGATAAATGAGACAGTAATTTAATAATCGGGCTACCTTTGAGATTGTTATATTGAAGTTTATTACGTTGATTTTGTTGAGGTCTGACCTCTAATTTAGGTTTGGAATGTGTTATTCTTTTATCTTTGTTATATTTATATCTCGATCTTAGATATATCTCGGTCTTAGATTTAATCAGAACCCCAATCGGAAGCAAACACAAATAACGGTAAATTCTCCATGAGTTTAATAAACCAAAATTAATTTTGACATTATATTAAAAATTATTTAATAAAAAAACATTTTCTCGATATTTTATTTTTTTGCAATTTTATTGGTTTGCCATTCTAGCCAATTTTTCTCTCAACATTTGACACTTTTCTCCCGAACCAAGCATCATATGAGTAGAACAGAACCATAAAGGGGAACGTTTATCACACATAAATTGTCTATACATCATCCCATCATCTCTAGAGCAACTTCCTGGTTTTAATTGAATATCACAGATGGCACATTTGAAACAACTTTTATGCACTAAAAATATAAAAATTTACTTGGAGTTTTTGATTAGTTTTGAAGTTTGTTCTACACTAAAACGTTGGAATGTGTACCTGTAATCAGAGGTGGATCGGAACAGTCAGAGGTGTCGGAAATCGGAAGAGCCGGAAATCGGAACTGGCTCAAAAGTCGGAACTCGGAACTCGGAAATCAAATTTTTTTCGGAAATCGGAAATCGGAAGGAAAAAAACACCGGAAATCGGAAGGCGCAAATCGGAAATAAAATTTTTATTTTCATAACTGAAATAATATTTAAAATTGTAAGGTGGCAAATTTTTGCCTTCTTGAGTGTAATTTGAGGGGGTAAAAGTTTTTTTTGCAACTCAAAAGTCAAATTCGATTAAAATAGATATTGTGGGGATTAGACTGGATATCAGAGAATTTATAGAATTAATAGGGATATTTGGAGATTAAAATTGAGGACTGATAGAGGGATGAGATATAAAGCGATTTGATATAAAGCGATTGATCTTCCACTTTTTGCGCCGCAGGCGAAAATTTTGAGAATTATAGAAGGATAGATGCCAGATTTCTTCCTTTTTCAGCGCCGCAGGCGAAAATTTTAAAAATTTTGGAAAAATTGTCAGTCGGAAATATGCCTAAAAAATTCTCGGAAATCGGAAATTTTTCCAAAATTTCGGAAATCGGAAGGAAAAAAACGTCGGAAATCGGAAATCGGAAGTCCCTCTGCCTGTAATGTGAAGAGGATTGTTTTGAAATTATAATTTAAGAAGAATTATAATTAAAATCAAAATAATAGTTGATCAGTTTTACGGTAAAGAGGGTTAAAAGGTTTTTATCTATAACTTATAGAAAAATTTAAGCTTAAATCTCGAAAGCTGAAATCATTACACGCGATTCTCTATAATGGGGATGTTGAAAGACCTTCTATAGAGAAAGGTCCAAGTTGGATCTGTTTTATGTCTGCAGATCCTTGAAAGTTTACTATAGATGAAGATTTATAATGTATGAAGTTGAATTTTAGGATCGACTATTTTTAAGTTTGTTAAGCTGGTTCCGTGACTTTTGCGCTTATGCGCCGAGCGACTTTTGCGCCGGGGGACTTTTGCGCCGCCACTTTTGCGCCGCCACTATCATTAGAAATATATGAATAACTACAGCAAGACCTCACTATAGTAAGGTTGTATGATAGTTGGAAATCCTCGGATATCCGGATCCGACAATCCACACTATAGTGGATCCCAATTTTATGATCAAGACCTAATCATCAGCTACTGGAAGCCTATTGTACTTCCTGAACTTCCTTCAGTTATTGGATACCATTTTTAAACCGAGAGGTACAAGTCCGTTAAGCTTTAAGTCGATATAAATTCCGATTTTCAATATTTTTGAGATCCGGCACCTTTGTATTTCAGGTACCTCCGTTGAGTACACACGTATTATATTCGCTTAGAATGTAATTGTTGCTTGGCGATAAAAGCGAATAATATAAGAAAAACAAAAAAACAAACTAGTAAATTTTTCACATTGTACTTTGTCATCAAAAACTTCAATCCAATCACGGCAAACATGACAGAATTTTTTACTTGGTCCTGTACCGAAATTCATTTTAGAGAATATTAATTCAATCAGAATATTTTCGGTATTTGGAATGGATTTTATTGACTTTTTAGATTAGAATGAAGTCACTCGAATTTAAAACAAAAAAATATATTAGCGATAACAGCTGTTTGATTTTAGATAACTTTGATCTTTTTACTTATGTTTAACCGCCTACACAGATAGAACTAGAAAAAAAACAAAATAATAGAGATTAGAACATAAAAACTTCATAGAAATTAGGAACATGCTGGAATGTAAGAAGGATAATTATACTAAGTCTATAGAGGATAAAATTAAATTCAGAAATAAATTTAATACAGGCAAGGGGGGGGGGGAATTAATTTTTGGTTTAAATTTACATTGGTTTGTTAAATTGACAGTACATTGAATTAAATTTACTTGAATTAATTTCTGCATATTAAATACAATCAAGCATTACTACATGAGAAAATGTAGAAAATGCAAAATTTTAACTCATAATGAGTTGTAGTTACAATAAAGATTTATCTCTTAGAATGTACTCCTCTCTCTGTGGATAACCAAATCTTATAAATTATCGAAATTTTTGGTAATAGTTCGGATGAGACCCCTCCTTTTTCCTTTCTAAAAGTATTAAAAAATGGTCAGGCAGTCTTAGTTTATATAACTCGTCGAGCTGTGTCGAATGACACCAAAATGAACCCCAGGTCTTATCTCAGGGCCGAGATACAGACCCTCGAATATTGAAAAATAACAGGGTGGACCAAGCTCATATTTTGTGCTAAAAATTTGATTAAACAAATGATAGCTCATTCGAAAGAGCTTGTCAAGCTGATTCGAATGACATCAAAATCGACATAATTGAACAAGATTTGACAAAGTTATGACATAAAGTATTCTTATTGTAGTCGGAGACGCTTGTGCAAAACCTTTATCTTTGCGCAGGGTTTTTGTCTGTATTTCGGCCCAATGTTAAGACCAGGGGTTGATTTTGGTGTCATTCGACACAGCTCCACGAGTTCTATAACCTATGTCTGACTGACCATTTTTTAATACTTTTAGGAAGGAAAAGGGGGGGGTCTCATCCGAACTATTACCAAATTTTTAAATAATGTATAATTTAAACATTTAAACATTTCAATGAATACTTTATATACAACTTAACAGAAGTATGATTTTACTGAATATTCGATAGAGCTATAGATTTATTTTAAATTCCAAGAATAAATTTCAAAAATAAAAAGTATAGAAAATATTAGAATCAAGAAAATTATGTTAGAATGTCATAAATTTATTCATTTTTTTTATCACAATTTAATATCAATTATTTACTCAATCTTTTTCAAGACTTTCTTCTTTCACTTAAGATTAGACTTTACCGCATCGACAATTGCCAGCCTTGCAAGGGAGTCCAAAACATTCATCCTCAAATATAAAATTTATTAACATTAATGAAAGATAATTTTTAAAGGATCTAAACTCAGAACTTCATTACAAGGTTGGGAATTACGGCTTGGAAAAAGTAAAAGGTTATCTTATATAACAGGTTAGAGCTTAGACAGTTCTACACCTGCCGGGTGACTAAAGAATAGAAAAATGTATCCAGTTATTAATAATAAGATATAAGGGAATCCACTTAAAGTAAATTTATAAAATTATGATTTCCACTTACATTATTCCAATTGCAAGACTTTACACCACAAAATTCGGTTCTAACTTTATGAGCATTTTCATAACCATGTTTTTTATAGGCCTTTTCGCATTGGCAAAGTTTGAATTTGCTACAGGCGTCTTTTAAACCTCCACAAGTTTTTGAGTCGTCGTGCTTGCCTTTAATCAGAGAGAAAATTTTCAATAAAATTAATCAAACTTACATCCAGTTCCGGAAAGGCATTTGGAACAGTCACACTTGCCTATTTTTGTCCCTCCAACACACTTTCCTTTAACCCCGCAATCAGCATCACTAAAACATTTTGCACGTTTAATGCATTTTCCGGCAAAATTCTTTAAAAATATTCAATATGAATTAGAAAATTGATATTTAGATGCGTCCGGAATATGGAAGTTTTATTCATTATAAGAGAAATTAATTAAGGACGTCTTACAATGACGTCCTTGACGCTTGGCATGACTTGAAAGACATTAGAGATCGAACTGGGCCTTGATCCAGGCTTGGGTTTCCAGTACCCAGAGTCCAAACCCGGGCATTTTTTTACACTACTGAGGTTTACCTGGGCCTGGGTTTTTCTTGGACTCCAGGCCCAGGAACCCGCACATGTCTATAAATCAAACCCCAGAGTCCAGGAACAGGCCCAGGCTTTTCAAAAATCTCAATCTCTACAAGACATATAAAGAAATTTTTACCGAGTTTGGACATTAATATTAAGAGAATAACTGAAGAATATCTGGATTATACAACCGTAATTTATCAAACGTGCAGCCGGACCCGGCAGGTTTACGGGCTGCGGAACCTGGCAACTATATCCTTAGCACGTTATCGTACTACTAATTTTTAAAAGTTAAAAATAAACAAACAGCAGCAGGAGGGGTGCTATTATTCTCTCCATCCTCCCGGAAGAACGCTACTTCATCCTCAAACCAAGTCTCATCATGCCCACTCTTAACATATCTCTCCTCAACTCCAATGACTCCAAAATTTCCAATTAAATTAAACAGGGAGATAATAAAAAAAGAAATTAATAAATTGGGGGTGAAAATCATTTTTTAAATTATTAAGGTCTCAAATTTTACAAAAAAAATTTTTTGTTTAAAATAATAATTGAACAAACTCATGGGCGTTTATATAAGCAATAAATTGGCAATTAAAAATATTTGACATTTAATTTATTAATGCGAATAATAATAAAGTTTATAAGCTTATTCAGCTTTAAAGTTGATAAAATAATATTTAAAAATTATTGCAAATATTTTATGTTCTTTTTTAAATTTTTGTTGTTAATCATTCATATTTGTTAATAAAATTTATTTTTAAAAGAATTATTTTTTAAATAACTTTGAGTGGGTTTTTAAATGGTTTTTATTCAATTTATATTTAAATGCATGACATTTAATAATTATTTTTTATTTTTTTAAAGAGAAATATTTAATTATGAAATTTTAAATGTTTTAAATAATTAACTCTCTTTTTCGTATAATTATCCAAATAATTAATTTGTTCACCCTTCTTGGAGAAAGTAATCATTAGTGCCCGGATTTTAGGTCATATCGAATCTTGAGTTCAGCCCTGCTCCCAAGGCTCTGGAGTAAATGGTGTACGGAATTTTCGTCTCTGGAAATTTCGTCTCCAAGACTTTTCGGAACTTTCGTCTCCAACATTTTCGGAATTTTCGTCTCCAGCGGAATATTCGTCTCCAAGGAAATAAACGGAATATTCGTCTCCACAATTTTCGTCTCCGCTAGGAATTTTCGTCTCCAAAGGAAAATTTACCCGTTGACGGAACAACTTCCCCCGCTGACGGAACAACTTCCCCGTTGATGGAACACTTGAAGGAACACTATCCCCCGTTGACGGTGACTATCCCCCGTCGACGGAACAACTTCCCCCGCTGACTATCCCCCGTTGACGAGGACTATCCCCCGTCGACGGAACAACTTCCCCCGTTGATGTAACACTATCCCCTGTTGACGAGGACTATCCCCCGTCGACGGAACAACTTCCACGTCGACGGGAGATGTTGTTCCGTCAGCGGGGGAGGCTGTTCCGTCAACGGGTAAATTTTCCTCTGGAGACGAAAATTCCTAGCGGAGACGAAAATTGTGGAGACGAATATTCCGTTTATTTCCTTGGAGACGAATTTTCCGCTGGAGACGAAAATTCCGAAAATGTTGGAGACGAAAGTTCCGAAAAGTCTTGGAGACGAAATTTCCAGAGACGAAAATTCCGGCACTCGGAGTAAATTCCCTCCTAACTCAGACTTTTGAATATCGCATACTACTACAGTATTGAAAATTAAACACGTTAACCATTTTTAAATCCAATTTATATTTAAATGACAGAATATAAGAAACTACATAGCAGGGTTGCCGCCCGAAACCCGAAACCCGATACCCGAAACCCGAAACCCGGCCTTTTTTTGTACCCGAAACCCGATACCCGAAAAGAAAATTTTCCAACCCGAAACCCGAAACCCGTACCCGATATTTTTTTCAACCCGAAACCCGTGACCCGAAATTGGTTAAAACCCGAAATTTCTACCCGAAAATTTAGCCTTACCCGATCTTTTAAAAATAAATTTTAAAAATTATAGAAAGAGAAAGAAACAAAAGGGAAAGAAATATTTATAATTTCTTCTAGTGTTTTTTCATTATGTTGACGGTGGTTGAATGGTTAAGGCGACTGGATCGATATTTTCATAGGAGTGGGTTCGAGTCCAGGGATGGAAATAAGGCTTAGAAAGTTTTTCTTTTCAAAAATAAATGTTTTTAAACTTTAATTTCATTTTAGATTTTTAAATTTTTTTTTTTTAATATTTTAAGCTTCAAAAAGCATTAAAAATTTTAATTTATCATGAATTTTGCAGAATTTTCGCCTGCGGCGCATAAAATTAAGAGTTTTGGCTTCATGACAAACTAAACTTCAATAAAATTTCTTAACTGCGGTTCTGACAATTGAATTTTTTCTCCTAAGGCCTTACAAAATTCTCAAAATTTTCGCCTCCGGCGGTGAAAAAGCTAGAAATCTGGCTTAAGGATCAACAAAATTATCAAAATTTTCGCCTGCGGCGCAAAAAATGGAAGAAATTTGGCTTCTTGGTCTTCCAAAATTCTCAAAATTTTCGCCTGCGGCGCTGAAAACGTGAGAAAATTGGAGGCTTTAATGGAGATAAAGTGGAGGGATATGTATTAGTAGGGATTTTATCGAGGTGGGATTTTACTAATATACATAGTGGGATTTTACCAAGATATCCCTTTTAATCCCCAAATCCCACAATGTCTCTTTAATCTCTTCAAATTTGCCTCTCTATATCACCCAAAATCCTATTATGCAACATAGCTTGTCTCCTTACAATTTAGTTAACCAATACCCGAACACCCGAAAATAACCCGAATTTTTGGCCAAACCCGAAACCCGTACCCGATTTTTTGGCCAACCCGAAACCCGTGACCCGAAATGAAAATTTTATAACCCGAAACCCGAAACCCGTACCCGATATTTTTGCCAACCCGAAACCCGTGACCCGAAATGAAAACGCTCCAACCCGATACCCGAAACCCGTACCCGAAGATTTTTTGTACCCGCGGCAACCCTGCTACATAGACAGAAAAATTTAGGTTAAATGTTCGTTAATAAAATTTTAACTTTAAAATTAAAATAAATAATATAGAGAGTTTACGGGTACACTCCAACTTACCGCGAGCCCAACTACCGCAGAGCTATAACTTCGTTCAGAATTGTCGAATCTGTGACGCCCTGGTATGGTTCGATTCAGTTCGTCGAGGCGCATCGAAACATGCCAGGGCGGCCCGGATTCGACAATTCTGAACGAAGTTATAGCTCTGCTGTAGGCTATCGGTAAGTTGGCCTGCTCCCAGAGTTTACATTTAAAATAGTTTTTGAGGGAATAATCTAAAAATTTAGAAAAAGATATATTTAAAAATTTAAAAAGAGAACCATTAAAAGCGAAAATATGAGAGTAATTACCCTATTTCTAATAAATACTGCCTAACTACTCGAGGTACAGTATATTTAGAATATGTTTTGAATGAACAATTTGAAATCATGGAAAAATATTTGAAAATAGTTGGATAACAAAAGATTCAAATATCAGACACCGATTTTAAATTTGAAATTAAAATAAACCAAAATAGAGTTTATATTTAAAATAGTTTTTGAGAAAATAATCTAAAAGTGTTGATCAAAAAGAATTTTAAAAAATAACCGAAGAAAACATCAAATAGCGAAAATACAAATGCATTCAAAGAGGATTTAGAGAACTAGGAAAATAATTTTAGTTTAACGTCCTTGACGAATTTCAAAGGAACATCTCCATTTCCGTATAGATGACTATTGGTAACTACTGTATATGTCTCCCCAATACTCACTAGTGCCTATGTCACTATCAGTAGAGCTTTCTGTCGGTGTTTTCATTTTGTCTTCGGCTATTGCTTTTCCCTTTCTATCCGTTTGTGTATGTTGAACTTGAGTACTCGGTTCTGGATCTTCACTTTGGGGATCTTAATAAAAATATAATAATTTTATAAAATTTAAAATGTAAATGTGCCTCGGAACATAATCGGGGTATGTTCATGTTGTGGATATCCTTGGTCTTGAAGGGACTGTGCAGGTGCTTTTTCTAGATTCTCTTGAAAATCATTTCTGGATCTCGAGTTTGCGATTGATGTGTTTTGTCCAAAATACCAGATTCTTTAAGTTTTACTATTTTTTCGGGAGTAAGATTATGAAGTAGTTCTAATCTTTTTTTAGGATCAGCAGTCCCATATTCTTCCATTATCTCCTCAACAGATTTGTCGAGATCCTCACCGTCGACATCTTAAAAATGTAAACAGAATTGTTTTAGAAATGTGTAAATATGTTATAAAAATATTCATAAATTTCAACTAAATAGGACCTTACTAAACACAATTTTCAAGCATCAGCTTCAAGCGACAGACTCTTAATTTAAAAAGTAAACACACCTCCACAGAAGCAACACATTGCTTTAATAGCATTCTTTTTTGCCTTTGATTCTCCACGCCTTGCACGTTTAACACGTTTCAAACTATCTTCGGTCAAATTGTTTTTAATGTTCTTTAAAAAATTTTTTAGAAATTATCTTTTTTAATAGGCCTATTATAGTGTAATTTCACTTATACGTCCTACATAAGGAGAATATAACCGACATATAAAGGAAGGTGCTTTAAGAATAGACTGATTCAGATTATAGACCTTTAACAGATTCAGATCATAGACAGATATTATTCAGATTATGTACTATCTTCTGTTCGGATAAGACCCAAAATTTTATCACTTTACTATCGAAGTTTGCAGAATAATTAAGTTTAAAAAGACGCTAAACATATTAAGCTTTTAAACTAATTATTTTCGCAAATCATTTTTATCATTTTAAATGGTTGATAATCACTACCACATTCTTATAATCTTTTACCTCATTTCCAATACGAGTTTGTTTCTTTTCCTGAAATCCCCCCTCGATTATGCTTCGTTCACAAAATTTTCTACAAAACAAACTGGTGGCACTTTTGGGTTGCTTTTGGCATTTACCGCTTTTTCCACCTTTGTTTTTGTTTGATTTCCAACAATAATTTAAATCAAATAAAATAGAAATTAAAAATAGAAAAATAAAATCAGTTGACAGTTTCATTTCTTGAAAATAAAATATATTAATGTCATTATGGTCCAATTCCTCTCTTAACATTATAATCGAATTGGAAGACCCAATCTAGTGATTACTGACAGGTCTAGAATCAGGAGAGCCAATTACAGAGATATAAAACGGTAACTTAAGGAGTCGGAAAAGTAAAATATAACAACAAATCTGATTTAAGAATTTAATAAAGTGGCTATAAAAAATTTTAAAAAATAGTAAATAAATTTTTTTGAAGTGAATAAAGATTTTAAATTGTATATAATAAGGAGGGGTGCCTGCTTAAATGGAGGGTGCCTTGTTGGCATACAGCCGCTCACGACTCTCAATAAGGCCACTTTGCACTCAAGGTTATGTAAATTTATTTACGCTGCGTTTTTTCATCTGCCAAAAAATTTTTTTTGAAAAAAATATACCTATAATGTAAATGTTCTTTATACATTTTTATGTTAAAGTCATAAAGGCATTTAACATAAATACTTTAACCAGGCTGAGGAATTAGTAAAGCATATGCATACTGTATTAAATAAACTAAATAAAAAATCATTCCGGTAACGGAGAATGATTAATTGGAGGAACTGAAGACCTTTAGAATATGTAATCTTATGCAAAATATAGAGGATTGTTTTTCATTGAAAAAAGTTCAAAATTTACTCCTAGCAAAGCGCAAATAAAAACTTGAATGGCCACAATTGCCCTATCTGATTCAAAATATTTAAAACCATTTTTGCTCCTTTTTTCATTTCTATGACGCAAAATATATTCGTCTAAGTATCGAGGTATCATCTCATATGTAGTGCCAGCCATCATGTTGAATTTCTGTTTCCAACATTTCAATTGATTTTCGATCAAATTTGTGCATGTTCTGTCGACAGGATCTTTCAACAACTTTGATTGATTAACGGTCGTGTGAAATCGTGTGAAACACATGAATAGAATACCTGTATAAAACACAAGGATTGATTAAAAATAACCGAATGATTGATATAAGCCGAATAAAAGAAAAATAAACGTGATCGAACAATTAAACAAAATCAAATCATTAACCCCGCCATATTTCAGTCCCGGTAGGCAAAAATTCTGAATTTTTAAACGTAAAATTATCGATTAGTAAGTGTTTATATTAAGGTGTTAACTTTGATAGAAATAAGGTTTGTTACAGACTAATTTATATCGATGCTTAAAAAATTAGAAATTTGACACCTTGGACTCCCTAAACTTTCAATATAAATGAGAAATTATCGCTCCAGCAACTTTTCTCTAGGCTCTTAGAGCTCAGCATTTTATATATCATTTTTCATTTAAACTAGTAATAATTTATAACAAAGGAGGTTTTATAATCCATTTAAATCTTTCAATGTTTAATTTTCTATAGTTAATGAAATGACAAAAATAATTGAAACTTCAAAGACAGAAAGCATATAGTTAAATAAATGAGTAAATGAAATAGAAAGATAAAGAGAAGCAACATTGAATTACTCGATTAATTACCTTTTAATGAACATTTACTTTATTTAAAGATATGTTAAAACAGTAATTATCCGTGGTAATTAAACGAGAAAAAAATATAATAATAGAAAATAATGTAATATATTTAAAATATGTTTTAGGTGAACAATATGAAAGCGATGAAAATAAAAGTAAAAAACTACCATAAAAAGAAAAAATAACGGAAAAGACAGAGGCTTTTAAATTTTATAAAATATAAAACCCTAATGTAGTTATACTTAAAACATTACTGAAAATCTGTAACAAACTTTAATTTAAATAAATTCCAATTGTAAAACTTAGTTTATATGTAACTCATGAAATAAAAATACTAACAAATAATCTCACTTTTACGTCCTTTAAAATTTAAAAATTGCTTCTCTTTTCATGTGTTTATACGGCTTTTTTTCCTTTCACAGGACTACTAGTTGATCCTATATTTTCTGCTTTAATCAAAGCTTTGCGTTCTCTATGAGATAAATTACTATCGTCAGACGATGAGGAACTTCTTGCTACATATGGGGCTATCTCTTTTCCTTTATCTTCAACATGTTGAAGATCACGAGTTGGGGAGCTTGAGGGCAGATCTTGACTTTGGCGATCTTAATAAATTATAAAAATTATTTCACAAAATTAAAAAGTGCCTCTAATTGTAAAAGGTCGATTATGTTTTTCCTTATATTTTTCTTCCTCTTCAAGGGATCGTGCAATTGCTTCTTCTAAATCAGCATCCACAACCTCATCCACAACATCATCTCCTTTAATTTATAAAATATTTTTTAATCTTTACAAAAATTAAACCTCCACAGCAACACAATTTTTCAAACCAACTCTTTTTCTTTGACTTTGATTCTCCACGAGGTGAACGTTTATAACGTTTTAAATTATTTTCAACCAAATTAATTGTTTTCCCACCGGTTGAAATTTTTTCTTGTTGACAAAAATTCCTACACAATTTACCGTTCTTTCCGGATTTGTTTCTATTATAATTCCGACAATAATTTAAATCAAATAAAATACAAATTAAAATTAGAAAAATAAGACAAGTTGACAGTTTCATTTTCTAAAAATAAAATATAGAAAATATTTTTAAGTGTGATTCTGAATCAGTCAGTTGAGCTCCGGATTGTTTCCTTTCCATCATGTTTTTTCAGAGTACTAGGTTACGGTCTAACTTATGAATAACAGAACTAGACCGACATACTTAACATCCATTTAATATTCCATCAAATACATAATAATTAACTCGGAAAAACGGATTAAACTAGAGTAAAGCAGCTGGACTATAATAGCTATTTCTCTCCTTTAGCTAGTGCAAAAGGTTAATCGGCGGCTGGGAGCGAACCAGCATCTTCAGAGACCGAACTGGTGTGTTAGCCATTACACCACTTACTGCATAGCTTTAGGAATTGAATAGCTATATGCTTTACAATAATTAACTCGAAAAAACGGATTAAACTAGCATAAGAAAAACAGCATATATGTACAAGAAGTGGAGAATTAAAACACTGCCCTTATATGAACTTATATATATGAGCTATAAAATAAATAAAGAAAAATGGCAATAAATTTTAATGTAAATAAATTTTAAAGTGGTCTCTTAAGACTGTCAAGGTAGCTGCTCTCTCTCACTCTTAAGACTGTCGAGAGCAGCTATGCTGTCAGGCAACCCAACTCTCAATGCTTATTGGGTTTATATTTAATTGATTTACTTTGTCTTTACTTACAAACAAAGATTTTTACTGAGAAATACAATATAGATTTGACTGTTAGACATTTTAAGCTTAACGTCGAGAGGGATTTGACTTATTGGGCATTTTAGTTGATTCGAAATTTCGAATTTTGAGAATTTTTTTCTTTCGATTTTCGATTTAGACTTATTGGAAAACATATACACTTAAGGTTGTTTGTATTTATTTATTTATTTGCAATTTATTCTTCGAGTATTAATTATCCCTCAACTTCTTTATCTAATTTACATTTAGATTCGAGTTTGTTTTTTTCTCGGCTACACCCCCAATGCACCGCAGCCCAATGTACCACAGCAATTCTATTAATTAGTACCGAAAAAGTTGTTCCAGCAAAAACTATAACAAAAATATTTGTTCAATCGAAATAATTGTTCCAATAACAGCTGGTTGTTCCAACGCCGAGGAAAGTTGTTCTAAGGCGGGGAATGTTGATCCAAAAATGGGGGATGTTGTTCCATGATGAGGAAGGTTGTTACATAATCGGAGATCTAATCCTAATCAGGGGTTAGCGCATTGCGTTATTTGCGTTAAATTTTGGCCTTGCGTTGCGTTTTGAGTTTTTTCCTATGAAATTAACGCAAAAAATATACCCATTCTTGAGAATTGGATTTTATAAACTTATTTATAAAATTATTTGTTAATAGTGAATGCTTAGTGCTTAAATGAAATAAAAATAAAAAATAGCAAGGGTTATAAATAAGAAAAATTAGTAAAGCAGCTGGGCTATAGCTATTTCTCTCCTTTAGCTAGTGCAAAAGGTTATTCGGCGGCTGGGAGCGAACCAGCATCTTAAGTAGACCGGACTGATGTGTTAGCCATTACACCACGCCGCCTACTGCTCAGCCTTAGGAAATTAATAGCTTTATGCTTTACAAATTTAAGGGGGGGGCGTAAGATGGAGGAAGTAAATTAAATAAATTTTTTTATTTGGCAATTGGCCATATGGAAAGTCACATTTTTCAAAAAAAAATTTATTTTAAATTCTCATTGTTAATTAAAATTTTTAAAAGAAAGACGGAAGTGGGGGAAATTTTTAAATAGAAAGATGGGGGCCTATAACTAAAATTTTAAAGGTGAAGGCGTTAAGGAAGCGGAAGTAAAGTTAAATTAATTTTTTTGGCATTTGGCCATGTGAAAGGTCAAGCTTATTAAAAAATTTTAATTTTAAAATTTAAAAAAAGGAAGGGGATAAATTTAAAGCGCAAGTAAGAAAAATTTTAACTGCTATTTCCACTTTAATTAAGCTATTTTATTTAAATCCAAGTCATTTAATCGATTAGAATTTGTTAGAATTTATTATAAAGCAGAATTTATTTAATGAATTCTGATTTAAAAATCAGAATTTTATAAAACTTTATTGAAACAAGAATTACTTTAGATTTTCCAGAAAAATATTCTAATGGACAAGGGGGGGAGGGGAGTTGTTCCAATGACGGTGAATGTTGTTCCAGCAATGGGGGATGTTATTCCAATGATGAGAAAGATTGTTACAAAATCGGGGAATGATGTTTCCAAGAACTGGGAGGGGGTGTTAAGACATTGTAAAGTTGTTCCTAGAACGAAAAAGGCTGTTACAGCAACGTAAGATGTTGTATAAACTGGAAAAATTCTTATAAGTTGACTATTTCATCCTTTAAAAATGAAAGTCAAAAATGAAAGCCTAATGGTAATTTTAGATATTTTTAATCTATATATAAAATCCTACAAAAAATCCACAAAAGTAAAGTTTATTCTAGAAATAAAACGCCTGTTAAAATAGTAAATGTAAGCTCCCAATTTTTAAAAAAATCAAAAGTAAAAGATAAGGTAAGAGTGATTGTAAGATTGTAGGAAGAGAATAAAGAGTCGAAGTTTTAACATTAACAAAATTAAAAAGATTTATGTAAAATTATAGTCCCTTCACAAAAATTATATTTTGATAATAAAATGAAAAAATAATGTCAAAGTTTACTTATGTGTTAAATAAATAATTTAAAACAAAATGAGTAAAATTTTCGAGGAAAACATTTTAAAATTATCAAAAGGATACTAAATTAAAATATGTTTTACGGATCAAATTAAAAACTAAACAGATATATTTAAAACATAGAAGCAAATTAAATAAAAAATGACATTCATGGATAAAGTCCAGAGTTTTTGATATGAAAACCCACAATCCCAAAAAATGAAAACCCCCTACGAATGTCCATTGTTAAATATTTGAAGTTAAAGGAGTAAATTTTCTTGAAGTGTCTTTAATGAGATGGAAGAGAAGTTAATATTTGTTTACTCGATTAATTACCCTCCCATCCTCGAACAATTACCTCAGTTAACGATAGTTTGAATAATAATTACTCAGGGTAATTATTCGAGAAAAACTATAAATATCAGAATGGTAAAAATAGTAAAGTGATTTAGTAAAGTGAAACCTAAAAATAAATAGAAGCAGAAAGAACTATTAAATATCGGACTTGCTAGATGCTAGAGTTCTATTTCTGTCTCCGGGGACGGTGGTTCATAGGAGACGGTGGGAGACTCTGCACCAGAGACAACGTCCCCGACACCTTATTGACCACTACCTTCTCCTCTAAAATAAATTTTGCCATCTTTATCTTTAAAAAATACGCCATCATCGTCCGAAGATGAGGATTTTCCTTCCACATATTCAACAACCGTTTTTTCTTTATCTTGTGGATTTTGAGGTGGTGGTGGCGCATGCATAGGTGGATTTTCAGCTGGATCTTAAAAATTTTAAAACAAAATATCTTATAAAACTAAAAAGTGCCTCTAATTGTAATAGGTTGATTAAATTGTTCCTGTTGAAGTTGCTGATCTTGAAGGGATCGTGCAATTGCTTCTTCCAAGTCAGCATCTCCTTTAATTTATTTTTTAAAGGTAAACAGAGTTATTTTACATCTCTCGATTAATTCCCATGCTAGAGTTGGGTTGAAAAAATAATTCCCAGGGGAATTATTCGAGAAAATACGGTAATAAGTTAAAACCGCGTGTTTGACGTCCTTTTGTTTTGTCGAAAATCCCACGAGCTATGAGTTTGTCTACTTTATCTTTAGTAAGATTACGAAATAATTCTAATCTTTTATTAGCATCAGCATTACGATATTCTTGAATTATTCTTTCAATAGATTCATCGTCATCTTCAACCCCTTTAATTTATAATTTATTATAAAAAATGTTAACAGAATTATTTAAAAAATTTTGGAAAACAAATAAATATTCATTAATGTAAATAAATATTAGACCTCCACAGCAACACAATTTTTCAATCACATTCTTTTTTACTTTTGATTCTCTACGAGTTGAACGTTTATAACGTTCCGAATTATTTTCAGTCAAAATAACTCTTTCTCCTTTTGGTGAAATAATTCCTCGTTCACAAAAATTCTTACATATCCGACTAGAGGCATATTTGGTAGTCTCTTGATTTTTAAAATTTTTTCCATGTTTGTTCTTGTTAGATTTCCAACAATAATTTAAATCAAATAAAATACAAATTAAAAATAGAAAAATAAAACAAGTTGATAGTTTCATTCCTTAAAGAATTTTCTAGCTATCTAAAAATAATTTTTGCTACAACAATTTGTGAATAAAATTTTTAAGGGAAATGTGAAGAAGAATTTTTTTAATTTTTTAAATTTTTTAAATTTTTAAATTTTGGCTATCAAAATCTATATTTATAAGTTTCTGTAAATGTCCAACTGATAGGTTGACATTTTGATGCGTAATAAAGGGAGCAAAAATGCAAATAATTTTTACAAATAAATAAAAATTTTAACGTATATAAATCTGTATATAGTTCTCAAATACAGTATTTTCTCTAAAATACCCCCCTCTCTAATATAGCCCCCTCCCCATCAAAATATAATTGTTTTTGGAATATTGTTTATAAAGCATGGCACAATCGAGTGCTATAGTTCAATAAGATTAAAAGGGATTAATATGAATGTCGGGACCCTATTATTTAATGCGCGCTATAAATAATTTAATAAAAATGGCAAATTAGCTTTTAATATAAATAAAAATATATTAAAGTGAATTTACAATCGCCAAATTAAGACAGGCGAGAGTAGCTGCGTTTTTAAGCAGCTCAATTCGCAATAATTAATGACAGTGTAGGTAATTGATTTTCGAAGTCTTGCATTTTTTGGTAAGAATTTTAGAATAAGAAATACAACGTTAAATCGACTGTTAGAGATTTCCTGCCTAAATAAGTCAATATCGCTTGCGTTTATAACGAGTTGGCATGTTTCCCAATGCTGATAAAAACCGATGAACTTCAAAACCTTATCGGTTGGTATACAACCCCTATCGGTCGTTAATACAATTAAAACGCTTAGTCTGACGTTAAACGATCCAAATCAGGGCTTCAATTTCTGCGGATTTTTTCTCATTTTGTGGTTTTTTGATAGGGCGATGAGGATTATTTTTAAAAATGCGGATTTGCGGATTTTTGTGTTCCTTTGAAGATTATGAGGATTTTTATATTTTATTGTTGTTTTTACCATAATAAGATTTTTCGAGTAAACAACTCACTACAACTAGGGACGGTGAAAGCATTAGCTCAAGTTAATTGTAATTTTTCATTTAATTGTTCGGATTTTAATAAGACTATGTTTGAACTGGGACCCTACTTTTACATGAGATATAAAATAATTTAATATGAATGCAAATTATTTTTTAATATATATATTTTTTTTAATGTAAATAAAAATATTTATTAAAGTGAAAATAAAATCGTCAAATTAAGACAGGCGAGAGTAGCTGAGCTGTCAAACAGCTCGATTCTCCATATTTAATGACTGTATAGGTAATTGATTTTCGATATCTTACCTTTTTTAATAAAAATTTTTGAATAAGAAATACAATGTTAAATCGACTGTTAGAGATTTCCTGCTTAAATAACCCAGTGGGTGTAGGTTCTGAAGATGAAGAAATGTTTTCGAGCCATACCCAAACTTTAAACACCAAGAAAAATACAATTTTATTTTGATTGGACTCATAAGGTGCGATTGGACTTGTAAACTGCAGTAGAGCCGAATATTCTAACTTAAATAAATTGAAAATTATTAAAATTCTGGATTATGGTTTCCAAGACTGGATCAACCTAAATGAGAAACCATTGAGAACAAATTCGTAGAGATGACATAACCTAGAGGACAACTCCCTATGGATCAATTTTGTCAAAAATATACCCCCAAGAACTAGTTCCAGAACTAGTTCCAAAGCTAGTTCCAGACATTTACTAGTTCCGTAGTTCCAGTTCCAGTCTAGTTCCAGATAATCGGTAGTTCCGTAGTTTTAGTTCTGGAACTGAAACTAGAACTAATTAGTTCCGGACTGGAACTTTCCCATCACTGCAGCTGACGGCATATATCGATATAGACCTCTTGTAAAATCTTTGAAAAGCGCGACAAATTTATTTATAGAATTTTTTAATCTCAAAAAATAAAAATAATTTTTGGCACTTCAATATCCCTCACTTTCCCCAATTTATTTTTTTAATTTTCTCCCAACTTGATGACCAACCAGTTGTGTCGCCGATTAGTTTCGTTAACCTTGCTGGCGCATCGCTGAATAAATTTTATTGTGAAGAGAAAACAAAAGAAAAATATTTTTAGTATATTGGGTGATGAACAAGTTGAAAAAGTGTAAGAGAAATAAAAACAAAAAAAAAACAAGAATATATTATATAAAAATAGCAAATTTCTCGTTGTTTTAGTGTTCTAGTAAATCAACAAAAAATAGGAAAAAAATTTATTTTTAATTGATATTTTCGCTAAGAATAAAATTAACATTTCTTTGTAAGTCCATCACTTCCGCTGTTGGATTGGTCAGATCGATCAATCATTTTTTGCTTTATTAGCGGCCAGAAATTTTATTAGCGAAGAAGCTATTATATTACGCGTTCTGAATATTTTTACTTTTTATTTTATTATAATTCTGATTTTATAAATTTATTTTAAAATTTTGACATTTTTTAATTTCAGAAAAAGTTATTTAAAAAAATAAAGTTTATTTTTGCCTATTTCTGATTTTTCAAATTTTATTACACTAATTCTGATTTTAAAGTTTATTATTGAATAAATTCTGATGTTTTATTTAATTTAATAATTCTGATTTATGATAAACAGTTCAAGCATATTTTTATAAATTCTGATTTTAAACTTTTTTCTAATGAATTCTGATTCTCAATAATTTTATACATGAAATTCTGATTTTTTTATTTCAAGTTTATTTATGTACGTTATAAAACTTAATAATTATTATTCTGATTACAAATTTTATTTTTACTAAATTCTTATTTGTAATTTTATTTCAAGTTTATTAAATTCTGATTTAAAATAATTATCGAAGGCTTTTTAATTCTGATTTTCAAAATTATTTTTCGAAAATTCTGATTTCAACCCTATTTTTATTTATTAATTATGTTCTGATTTATAATAAATATTTCAAAGTTATTTTATTAAATTCTGATTTTTAAAATTATTTCAAAATTCTGATTTATATTATACTAATTATTTAATGCTTATTTTATTCTGATTTTCAACTTTATTTCAGTATTTGTTAAATTCTGATTTATAACGCTTATTTTATTTACTGACACACTTTCTTAAAATCTCCTTTCTTATTTTTTTAATTAAAATTCCAATTATATTCAAGTTTATTTTAATAATTATTATTTTCTTTTTTCATCTGCTATTAAAAACCCATTTATTTTCCCTTATCTCAATTATTCTTTAAAAAAAGATTGAATAGAAAAATAAATGAAAAGCGCGCATTTCTCGAAAAGGCGCTTCTTTTTGATACTGATGCTAATAAAAAAATAACAAAAAAATTTTTCTTTAATAAACTCTCGTTTTCTGGAACGAATATATTAATAACCAGCTTTTGCCCTTTCCAAAAAAAATTAAAAGAAAAAAAGAGAAAAGAATAGCCGCGACATCCCTAGCCTAAATCGTAGCTTCTTCCTCCTCCCTCTCAATGAGAGAGAGAAACAACAGATAAAAGCACAACAACAGATGTGTGGTTGAATGTAGGGATGTGTAAAATAAGTAAAAATAGATGGGGGAAAGGAAGGAAAAAAAAGAAAGAAAAAATTAAAGTTGTTAGGCTGCTTATTGTTTGTTGTTGTTAGTTGCCCTTAGGTTCTGTTTTTAATTTAATTCTTCCTCCTAAAAAGAAAAGAGCAGATTTTGCATCTCAATGGGTCTTCGATCAGCTAAATTTGCGCGCTTTCCTCAATATTTTTCTTTTCTCGATAAAGTTTTGTATACACGCAAAAATAATCAACAACATCCGCCTGTACCTTTTTATCATTACATAATATTTATTTTGACAGACTAAATTTAGTTAAGCAAAAATTGTTTTTTTTTATTTTTTAAAATAATAACGGAAGTATAAAAAAATTTAAATATTTTTCAAGACACAAATTGCTTATCAGTTCAATATTATTTTAAAATTCTTCATTAACTAATATGTGCTTCTAATCTCGTTATAAATCCTCTAGTCCTTAGCACGGATGGGTCGGCCTGCAAAAAGGGCGGTTCGGATTTCGGTTAAAAAAATTCGTGTTTCTGATAACCCGACCCATCCCAGGTATAACAACTCAATATAGTGCCACTTTTTAAATATTCTAAATAATCTTAAACGATATATAATACTATTTTAATGTACCATTTTAAATTTTGTATTCTCAATGACGTACACAATAAAGTTAATTTTAAGCGTGATTTGCTTATCAGATAAGCAACCTATTCATTAAGCTAATGTCAAAAATATTTTAAACGAAATGGGCACTTTTCAATAAGTAAAGTCGGAAAAATATACTTATTTTTTAAGCAGTGTATTAGGGCTAGGAGTTAAACTTTTCTCTGACAATGTTATTTATGTATAAATCCTAACATTATTGTGCTTAACGAATTCTGAAAAGATTAGTAAATTTTGCCTAAACCCCTATAAGTAACTTTATAACAGGTACATATTCCAAGCTCTGAAAAACCCCTAAAACACTAATTTTAATGCTTATTTTTGCGTATTTTTTGTATTTTTTAATTTATTGGATTATTTCACGCTGTGAATTAACGAAATGAATAAAAATAAATATAAATCCTTGTTTGCAAACAAATCAATTTAATCTAAAATTTATTCAACTTAATTTTTAGATTGTGCCTGAAATGAATCTAATAGGCACAATAACTAGGTTATTATTGCTGCTACAGCTGGTTTCAAGTAAATTTTTAAATAATTCATCTCTATTTAATGATACCCTCTCTCAATTCGCTATATATAGGGATGTCGAACCTCGCTATGAAAATAACTCCAAATCACATAGATTCATTGATTTATCATATCTCTTGATATTTTACCATTGCCAGTGGGAGGGACTGGACAAATATAAACATACTTCCAATCAAATTAGAACGGCTTTACAGGGTGCCTTAGGGGCTGAAATCGCTTGGGCTATAGTGAGCCTGATTTTATACTAGAGTACGATATCGAGTCATGTCAATGACCTGTTTTGCCAGTAGTTTAAACATAAAAACTCGGCCTAGAATAGTTTAATGCAAACCCCGATACTTGCCCACTAATATGAAAATGCCGAATTCTCCACAGTATAACTTTTCTTTTTATGAATTAAATCGCAACCAGAAACTGAACAAGAACAACAAAAACAACTACAAAAACCTAATGGATTAATTAGCACAAGTATGAGAAGAAGACTTTTACTATCAGCTGGAAGCACTCCTGTCTTAATTTATAAAGGTGCGCAGCCGTGGACACCATTAGCGCAGGCTAAAGCTTTTGCGGTGAAAACACAGCCTTTGGTGTTTAAAGGAGAAAAGGAAGAATTTAATGAGTTGAAAAGTGATTTGTGGATTTATTTACATTAAAATTTAATTTGGGGTTTAAGGGAAATTACTATTTTAAGGGAAAATAAGGGATGGAAACAAGTTACTCAAGAATTGGGTGGGTTTTTTCCAAACTCCATTTTTAGGGGAATAGGGTTTTGATGCCAGGTTCCATGACATTTTATTTTGTTTAACGCTATAACCGTGTCAATTTATACGATGAAAATGGCAAATAATAAATTTGAATATTAAGGACCCCAACCAGCACAAGCATTAGAGGATTTTGAGGGAAGCGGGGAAGAGCCAGAATTATCTCATTCAAATGACTACAATAATAATGAAGTTCCTGAACGCGATGCGAATGTAAATAAATTATTATTTTTTGGAGTTCAATAATAATTGAAATATAAAAATTTAAACTGATATCTCAGCCTAGTCCTGTATACTAGGCCGATGTAAATCAGGATGTATCAGGCAAAATGGAAGAGAAAATAAATGGAAGAGAATAAATTCCCGTTTCATTTAAGGGAATTTAAGGACCCTTGGTGTTGTTTAGGAAACTTTAAAGTCAATGAACATAGTGAAATTCGATAGAAGCATTATCGAAATGACGTGCCTTGCTCTATAAGTGCTCACAAGATTAATCTATTTAACATTTAAACAGTCCGATTTGCATGAATCTCTCCGACAACCACTAAAAAGGTTGAGCAATCGACAACTGTCAGTATTGCTAAAACAAATAAGAGGGCAAAGAAGAAAGCAGCAGGGAGAGACTGAGGAAACAATACAAGTATAAAATTTCTAGAAATTTCAAAATTAAAAAAATTTTCAAAGGACGGTCAAAGTCGTAAATCAATGCTAACAGAATTACACACATTATTACGTTCATCTTCAAACAGTCAAAGACTTAGACGCCCAAAATTATTAACAAATATAAATATAATACCTAATGAATGGAATATATATCCTCCAAAAAGATTAAATAATAATGAAGAAATAAGGCTAGAGGGGGATGTTAAAAATGGAGGGGAAAATGAAACTACTAATTTGTTAAATAATCCTTCTATTGATAATATTACAAGGTGGATTTTAAAAGTTTTTCTATTAATATTCTGCATTTTTCCCTTTTTACTCAAATGATAATTAAGTTTTAAGCAGATTATTCATTGTTAGTTCCACATAAATAAGTAAAAATTGTCAAAATCCTCAATAAGCCATGATTTGGGTTATGTTTTATGTCAGTACTTATACCGTAGTCACAATTATAAGACTAACACTTTATCCAAGGTCGAAATTAACCATGTAGGTGAAAGTGTAATTTGCGAGTGGAACAGGCGAATGAGATCAGTGTCTATCTTGGATAGTATTTCCCAACCAGAGTGAGATTATACATGATTTTATACTATAGTAAGCTAATGTAAGACCGTCACGGTCCGACCTCTAATAATTACAAGTACAAAATTTTTAATAGTATTAAAAGTATAATGCTTTTTAAAATATCTGTTGATTCAGATCAGAAAATACAACAGACGAGAAGATTGAAGGAAATAATGAACAACTTCTAAATGGATCTATTAATATGGAAATTACAGAAGATACAAACCTAGAGACTTCAACATCAACCGAAAGCACAACTACAGAAATCATACCTTCTCAAAATATAACATCAGAAAATACTTCTACAGAACCAACAATTACTGAGGGTTCAATTTCAAATGATGGTCTAACAGTAAATGATAAGGAGTTGTCAGATAATGCGGGTAAGGGCAATCCTCGTTAAGAAAATTTGGCCTAAAATTTGACAATGAAAGTTTGTTCACAAGGATTTAAAATAAAATTAGATCTATTTTCTAAACTGTACATGTTCTCATAGAACAGGTACAGTACCTGAACAGGTACCTTTTCTTATAGTACCTGTTCTCTATGGCCAGTTTGGATTAGAAAACTTTTATGTAGTTAGAAATTATTTAGTGGATTTATTATGGAGTGATTCTGGAAAATAGAAAAATGAAGAAATCTCATAATAATAGTTACAGAAACGTTAAACCTAGTTTGCGTATATTGACAAATACCTGAATCTAATAATAAAATCTCTTTCAAAGAAAATATGTTTTTAAGAATTTAAAAGAACAACTGAACAAATCAAAACAACAACTAAAACAACAACTGAAACAAGTTCGAGTACTGTTGAATCATTGCATTCTGTTGAAATTGGCCCTATTGATAAGGAACATAAGTTTGTGAAAACAAACAAAGATGATGTAAGGGTTTTAAAGAAAATTTAAAAGAAAAGATAGTCCAACTTTAAGGGACACCTAATGGATATATTAGGGGGTTGATTCTGGAAAAATAAATGAGAAGAGACATATGTATATCTTTTTTCTTGTAAGATCCTTCAATTATATACACGTCACTCTCATTTGAACTTCGGCTCACAAAGACCTGAGGGTAACTTATCCGAGAGATTCGAATAGCCTTGTCTTCTAGCGTTTTCTTGTGTATATTTCTAAATTTTAAAATTTTAGAAAACCCCCCACAAATCAAAACAAACGGGTAAAGAAAAACAACAATCTTCTAAACAAACAACAACATTTGAATCTAAAAAATCAACAAATAAAGACGAACAAAGAATAAAACGCCTGAAAGCACATTGGCGTGTAGTAGAGCAGAAAATTGCTAATGAGATGAATGCAGCTATTAAAAATTCTAGTAAAGTAATTTCTGAAGCGGAGAAAATATTGAATAAGGGTGTTAATAAAAAGGTATGTATGGATATATTCTTAGATTAAAATCATGGGGAAGTTGCTTGGATATATAAGATTTAATTAGGGATTACGTGTGTAAAAAAGGGGTGCGATTCAACTGGTTAGCAATTAATAAGCTTACTAGTGATAGCTGTATCTTATATTAGGGGGATAAGGGTGTATCCCGAACGCTCGGGGGCTAAAAAATCAAGTTACATCAACAAATTATGTCGAGGTTGGGGCACAAATCTATGGGGATGTATGTGGCTAAACTTTTAACTCTATCTTACTATGAAATTTGGAGATTTACTTAATTCTCAGGGAGTATGCCTCTCCTATTTCCATTCTATACCATATTTCCATTCCTATAAGTCATTAGGTCCACTATAGATAGATTTATTATGGTGAACCAATCAAGCGAACACTTTTTTATTCAGAACAATTCAATCATTTTCGCCTCAAAAACATTTGATCCTACTACAAACCCCGAAATTCCGGATGAGGAAAATAACAAGAAGACACAACTCGAAGACTTCAAAACAGCCCAATTTACAGCTCTAAGTACACAATTAAGGCAAATTAGACAAAGATATGAAGCTCTAAAACGCCAATATTTGGCTAAACTTAGGTGGCTAAAATCCAAAAAAGAAGGGAGAAGGAAGGGAGGAAAGAAAAAGGATGGAAATAAAATTGCCGGAACTCCAACATTTTTAGATGGGGCAGAATTGAATTTGGATTCTGTTGGAATTAGAAGGAACAAAACTTTTGAACAATTGAATAAAGGTGAAATCAAACAATTAATTTCATATAACGGTCGCGTGATCGTCTTCTTAGTGTTTCAAATTTGAGGGGTTTCAAGACATACAATAATTAAGGAAAACAAAAGGGTCAAATTAATTCGTTGAAGTTGCCTTTTAGACGGGTTCTTTTTTAGTGAATTTACGGTATTGGATGACAGTTTACTTTAATAAGATGGTAATTAGGGTAGCTCACGGACGGTTATTAACCGGTACCCCCGGTTTTCGGTTTTGACCGGTTTTCGACCCCCGGTTTTCGGTTCCGGTTTTTGATTTACCCCCGGTTTTTGGTTAACCGGGACCGGTTTTTGGACAAATTTTCATCCAGAATATCCCATTAATATGTTGTCACATTCTAACGCTTTTAAATAGATATTCTATAGACTAGGAGCTGAATAATCTACAAATTTCAACAATTCGAGGAATTAAAGGGTATATGGCGAGATAAAGTTGGCTGATTTTGAATATTAGAAGCAGTGCTGGGTATTTGCCATTTGTTGGCTCCGGCTCCGGGCTTACAAAATCTTGGCTCCGGGCTCAGGGCTTATAGAATCTTGGCTCCAGCTCCGGAGCCGGCAATTTTCGGAGCCGCTCCATGTTAGCTCCGGGCTCCGGGTGGAAAATCAATGAATATTTTTCATTGGGGTGATTTTGTTAGATAGGGTGATACAGAGGATAAGAGGGGTATTACAGGGTTAAGCGGAATCTAGGTGGATTAAGGACGATATCGGGGAATTAAGCTGGATTAAGGGGAACTTGGGTGAATAAGAGCTGGTGATCTATCACTCTCTCATTATCACTCGCTTTTTGCGCCGCAGGCGAAAATTTTGAGAATTTTGGAAGATCCTTAAGCCAAAAATCTTCCTTTTTTGCGCCGCAGGCGAAAATTTTGAGAATTTTGGAAGATACTTAAGCCAGATTTTTTCATTTTTTGCGCCGCAGGAAAAAAATGAACCGACCGTCGGCCCGACTCGAAAAAGGCAACCATATTTAAAAGGACCTTTATCGAGTAAAGTTCATCAACTAAACCACTTAACCACACATCTCAAGTAATAAAACTGAAAGAAATTATATTTATCGAAAAAGAAAAGGAAGGAAATAATTTGGCGAACTATATTTTGGGAGCTAAAATGTCCTAAAAATCACAAAAAATTCCATCTTTAGGGGTGTATCTTTAAAACCGAAACCGGGCGGTTTTGGTCACCGGTTTTCGGTTATCGCCGGTTTTCGACCCCCGGTTTTCGGTTCCGGTTAATTCGCCAAAAACACCGGTTAACGGTTCCGGTTCCGGTTCGGTTAACCGTCCGTGAGCTACCCTAATGGTAATGATAATATTACAGAGTACCTAATTAAGAAGAATTTTTCTTCCTTGAAAGAAAAAAATTTTAGTTTTTTGGAGGAAAAATGTGGAAAATAGTGATCGGAATAAGACGAGATCTCGAAAAAATATCTCGATTATCGAGCTTGTTTTTACACCCTTACAAGCTTGTTTTACCACCCTTACACCCTTCCCATCTCTTCGGATCTAGACATAATCAGGACATTCATATATTGCCCAAATCCGTTGGAGAGGGTTATATGTGGAATATTGGGTACAAAGGATGAAATTTAATCCTTTATATTCATTAAGAAGACAATAAACAAAGCGATTCGATCAGCCAAACAACTGTTGACCAAAACAGCAACATCGAGGTCAGCAACAAAAGAAAAGAAAATATTGGAATAATCCAAACAGAACTAGAAGAATTGAAACATGAAGAAGATTTTGCTAAAAAAATAATTTCAGGCAATATCGAAGAAATTAGTGAAAAGGGAATTGAAGAGACACCGAGTACTGTAAATGATGAGGAACAACCTACTACTGTTAATGATAGAGAAATAAATGGTATGTGTTACAAAAGCTTGTTTAAGCTCTATATGCTACCTGAATACGTATAGATAAGAAATCCTGTAGACCAAATTTGCTAACTTGGGAATTCCTGACGTTGTTGGGGGGTTTTCTAGATTGCGGAAATCTTGGAATGAATAAGACTCGGGAGTAGGGTTGCTCCCCGTCCCCGTACCTAAGGTCAACAAAGTTGAGAGATTTTTTGAAAATTCCCCATCCCCCCCTTCGTGGCAACGCCCCCAGAAAATTATTCCCCGTGACCCCCCCCCTCCCGTCGAGGAACAACCCTACTAGGGAGTATCTCTTACCTTAAAATTGAGATAAAGACAAAAACATTACATTTTTCAAAATAACAAGAAATTCTTTTCAGATAATACAGACACAACAGCAACAACTTCCACCCCAAATACAGTACCCCCCAAAAAGACAAAGAAAAAGAAGACCCTGGAAAAACAAAAAAATAAAGACAAACACCCCAAACAATCACTAAAATTAACTTTGGCAGAATTAGCTGAAGAACTAAATAAATTGGACGAAAAGTTGTTTGGAGATGTTAGAGGACAAATAAATAGTACAGTAAAAGAGGAGACAGAAAAAAATAAAAAGGAAAAAGAAGAGATTTTGGAGGGAAATAAATTTAATAAAAATGAGACTAAACCGGGAATAAAGACACAAAAAACTAAAATTTTGGGAAAGAAAATGAAAAAACCAAAACCTCAAAAACAACAACTCAAAAAGTCATCGAGAGTTAATTCATCTCCTGATCTGAATGTCTCTCAAGTGCCTATAAAACCCGTTAATGGGAATCAAGCAAAGCAAAATGGAAGTCAATTGAGGTGGGATATAAAGTAGTAATTGGGTGGGGCAAGAGCTGGATCCCTCGGTACGAGCCGGGTTCCTCGGGTAAATGAGCCTCACAATGACTGAGTGTCTTGATTATGTCTCAGAATTCAGTTTATCGCTAAATTGATGATGAGTCCTACAAGTTTTTTGTTGACTTTATAACTAGGGTTTGTGAATCATTTAGAATTCCTACAAATTAATTGTCTCTATAGTACCTTTATCATTTACCATTTTATTATAATTCTGGAAGCCTTTTCTGAATAAGTATCACTTTTTAATAATAGGCCTTCTGCTCAACAACCCAAACCTCTTCCAACAACAGGAAGACGTATTTTGACTGCAGATTGGACTCCAAGAACATTACTAAGTTATGATCAGGATGAGGAAAATAAAGAAACGTTAAATCAACATAATGGAAAGACTAAGCCTATTAAAGTGGAGGAAGGGAATAGGGTGGGTAATATGAATTTTTGAATTCGAGATCGGACTAGGAAAGTCATAGGAGTTCGGAATCCATGCCTCGAAATAATTCTGATTATAATTATTTGTATCTGGATCACTGTCAGAAATACCAAAACCGACATCACAATGTGTTAAGATTAACACATTATCTCGAATAAATTTACTGAGCTTGAGAAACAACAGTTAAAATCACCCAAATTTCTCTACCGTTCCTTCCTTTTTGGATACATAGAAAGAATGGAATGGGGGATCCGACAGACTGAAATTCGATCCAAAGAAAATTTCTGAAACCACGAACCAGATGATTCAATCAATTGACTTAGAGGATTTTACTTCTAAACATCATATGTTCTTTAATTTTCAGGACATATCCCAACAATTAGACTTCCCACCAAGCATAGAACATTCATCTGCCGTTAATCCACAACAACAACCATTATTAGACCCGTCAAGAAAATCGGTTAAAAAGAAGGGAAAACATAACAAGACAGCTATAACGACGCAACAACAAAGACTACCAGTTCCTACCCAACAACAAAATTCTCCCCAAAAACAAAACGGGTTTTACCAACTTGATAAGGCACAAGTTTCTAACGGTATGTAATGGAGCCTCTTTCATTTTTTAATTATCATGTCTCGATTGGATACCAGCTTAATTAAACTTCAATCTCTATTGGAGAATACCTTGATTTGATCATTTACATTATGTGTTCTAGTGTAATTGAATTTAATATTATAAAACGGACCAGAATCTTAACCCTGTCAAGACCAACCCTTTAAATCTTCAAGCCGGGTCTGTTTCAGTATATAAAAAGGCTTAGGAACTCAGAAAATGAAAAAAATCTTCGAAAATCCAAATGTGTGGAAGTGATTGGTAATTTAAAAATTGATCGTACTGGTACTTTGAATAATCCCATATTTTGCGATTATGCATAATCACACCAATTACGAGGTACGATTACAAATTTTGGTACAAACGTCCATTACTTGTTTAGAATTATATCATATACGATCTATATCCCCAATATTGGGTTTATATCAATTGATAAAATTTTCAGTTATTCCAAACAAACCCCAAACAACTCCAGACAATGCCGAGTTTAAATTGAAAGGAGTTTCACAAGTTGAAGTAAAGGCCAGTCCAGAACAAATCGAAGAAAATGAACAAAACAACGAAAATGAAGAATTGACCGAACAACAATTACAATTAAAATTACAACAAGAAAGTTTACAACAAAAGAAGGCCACAAAACAGCAAAACGGAAAGGAAATAAAAAAGAAAAATAAGAAAAAGAATAAAAAGAAAAATAAAAAGGGGGAAATGGTTTTGGAAGAAGAATTTAATGAATTGGCTAATTTGGAAGAATTTGCTAGAATTGATGAACAAACGATTTGTGATGCTATTGCCTGTGATTTTGAGACAGGTGAAATAATGATTGATACAGTAGTATGATTAACAGAGTTTCAACGGAAGTTTGGGTTACGGAGAGTTCCGGCGTTTTTTTTGGTATAGGTTCCTGGAACCGGAAATCAAATTGGATCCGGTTCCAGCTCCAGTTAAAATTCGTTTCCGGTGAAACACTAATAATCAGGCGAAAATCCCTAGGTTCTATCCGACATCAAAAATAAATTGGTTCAGAAAATCCGGAATTTTTTATACTCGATTTTCAGAATCAATACATATATTTTCAATACAATATATTTTTCATCGCGATTTCCGATGCATAAAACGTCGGGAATTTGAGATTTTTAGAAGTCGATTTTACTAGATACCTGTTTTATGCGATATGGAATTTAGATAAGGGTCGATTACTTTGACACAAACCCCAACTTTATTTTGTATAAAAATTTGATAAACCCGGACTCCTAATCTTTCGAACGAAGCTTCGAGTGCCCACGAATACAGTACATATTTTCTCATTTATATAAATGAGGGTTGATATCTATTAGAAATGAAAACTTTAATAATCGGGACCAGAAACAAGAGATTAAATTATGTGAAAATTCCACGGGACAAACTGGAAGATAAAGCAAAATCCTCGAATTGAATATTCCGGTTTCTGCCTGACATCTCAATGTTGAGATTTCCGTTTATGAGAGTTTTGCTCTTATAATTAGGGACGTTAATAAGCGTTAGTTAAGTAAAATAAGAATTGATAAATTGGATTTTTAACTACAAAATTATTTATTCATAGGTACTCTATGTGAATGGGAAGCTAGTATTGACGAATTACATCCAAGTGACCCTCGTTATAAGCGATACTTGATGGCCAGAAGGCAACACATAATGGATAGAATGATGAGAAAAATGGTTAAAAGAAGCAAACGAGATGCTGAACAAAATGAAGAAGAAGAGGGTAAAGGGGAAGAAATTGTTGAAAAAGTGCCAAAAAAGAAGAAAAATAATAAAAATAAATTAAACAAAAATAAGGATAAAAGGAAGGGGAAGAAGAAGAGCAAAAAAGAAAGTGTAAAGAGGGTATTGAAGGATGAGAAGAATCAAACTTCAATTCTTAGAACTTGGCATAATTGGGTTGGCCAATACAAAAATAGATTGACGGGGATTGCAAAATCAGGTTGGTAGAAATTGGTGGAAATATTTATTAAAGAGGGTAGCAGTCCGGGAAAGAGTCCAGTTTTCTTTTCTTAAAAAATAAATCTAAGATAGAATTAAGAGAGAGAATCGAGGGAGAGTACAATAATAGGAGCGGAATCTACTTGGGCAAGGTCTTCCTGCTGTAGAGTATGGAATGAGGCCTACCTCAGGGTTCAAAGCATGATGCATAACAGCATTGGCCTCCTCGCAGTAGGCTAATGTGAATTAATGGGGGTTTTTAAATATAAATATGTAGAAGTTTTGAATTTTAATTAGCTTAAAATTTTATCCATGAAAGTAATTGAGAAATAGAAATCCTCTAAAACCGGCCATGACTTTTGTTTTAAATTTTTAAATTAACTCCTTTGGTTCCTAATCCAAATTTGTCGTTAGGAGAAAGAAAAATTTGTAATTTTTTTTAAATCAATTTCAGAGTTCTTCTCAACTCGAAATCAAAGATTTGCAGCTTCTTATTTAAAACCCGGTCAACGATCAACACTCACTGGAAGAGTTTTGAGTGGCGAACAGGCGAATATTCGCTTTTGGGTGTGGGAAGCTACAAGGTGTTTTTTAAAAATTATTTTGGAATTTTGTTCCTTATAGAGACCTTCAATTACGCGTTTGTTGTGACGACACAAATGATAGACAATGTGTTTTCCAAACTGACAGAGGTGTAAAGCGGGGAAGTAGGCGATGGGTTGAACAGGATGCTACTTGCCCCCAGGGCACCAAAAAGGTATTTAAATCTAAGTGATTTTATCTAAGTGAAATCAGGGTCTGCCTACAAACTAGAAATCAAATATGTGACTTTTGGATCTCCATAAATCGAAAGTAGGTTTGAGTGGGTTCTGAATCCTCTTCGTGATCGAGCGGGATTATCCAGGCTTTTTTGAATCCCGATTCCGATTTTCTGATCCCGAGACCAAAATATATGTATATTCCGATTTCTGCCAATCCCGAGCCGAGATCGGGGTCGTTATTCTAAAATCACGAGTTTAGGTCGGGATTCCGATACCGCTCAACTCTAATGGAAAGTACAGGGTGACATAAAAGAAACTGCACACAGTATTTTTGAAATAACTTTATTCAAATTGAAGATAATGAGATCAAATAAGGCTTAAATAATAGAGAAAAGACTGGGAAACAAATATAATTAAGAAATTTCGAAATATCCACCATATGCTCGGATACAGAATTCAAAGCGCTTGGAAAAATTTTGGACAAAAGTTCGCACCTACATGTTTGGGATTTCCTCCTATTCCTGGGCGAGTGGTTGACGAAGCGACTCAAAACTTCTGTTTTATTAAGAACAGACCCTTGGCTTCAAATCAGAATAAAAGTTCAATCCAACGGATTCAAATTCGATGGCATTATTTGAGATGGGTTAAAACCGGTTAAATTGGCTGCACACCAAACCTGCACTTCAAAGGTTTTATTAGAAGAGGAAGAATTTTGATGAAAGATCCCTTCCCTACGCCAAAGGTGGCTTCGGATCCAAGGCTGTAAAACACCTTAAAGGATTTCCGGTAAATCCACGAAGACCATCAGAATTCACGAAAATCAGGGGATTTTGACACTTTTGCAAATAACAAACTACATCATTAAAGAAAAAAGTTTTTGGGAATAAGTAACAAGTGGATTAGAAAGAGAAGACTTTTATGCCCAAGATATGTCACTTTGGTAATTTTGACATGATCAGTTCATAAAAAATTTATTCTCTGAATAAAAATTTTTCGACTTGCGAACTTTTCCGTAATATTTTTTTTCGCGCCTTTTACTCTTTATCCAAATAAGGGTGAGGCACTTCAAAAATTCTTTGCAATTTTTGTTCCTTATTTATTTCTCTATCATTTAAGCTTTATCTAAGCCAAATCTCTTTCATTTGAATAAAGTTATGCCAAAAATAAGGTGTGCAGTTTCTTTTATGTCAACCTGTACCATCGCCCGATTACTTTCAGTCCCTAAGAGCGCAAGTCCCTAGATTTAAACATATTACAGTGGATAAGGTTTGTTTACGATCAAATATTTCCTCTATGGCTACTCAAATAGAGTAGAAAATATAGGGTTTGAGAGCCAATGGGAAAAAATTACCCAGCTGACAATACAACACCCTAACTTTCCTTAATTTATAGATAATATTTGAATGCCGTAACTTGGGGCGGTTTCAAGGTGCCTGTGGTTTAGACAATATTCAATTGCTCAATAATTATTGTCCTTCAATTACTTCAACTAGAATAACAAGAAAATAATTTTTTAAAAATTACCTCTCTTTATTAAAATTATTTAGTTGTTAAATTAATTATATAATTTTATTTTTTGGCAATAATTTGGAAAACAAAAAGTATTTATTTGATTACAAAATTAAAAATTTTATTGTCAAATAATTTAAAATAATTTATCAATTATTAATGTAATATTAGGCCTTTCTACATAATTAAAATTCTATTTTAATTGGATAAATAAAAATTTATTTATTTTGAATAAAGAAAATCATTGAAACTCGGGTTGCCAAAATGGCCAGACTCGGACCGAAAGATCGAGACAGGCCTAAAATATTTGGCCCGAAAAAGACTCGTACCGGCCTGACTCGATAAAGATGAAGCCCGAACAAGACTCTACCGTCGGCCCGGCACGAAAACCGCAACCCTAATTGTAACAGCTTAACGAAATCATAATACCAACAATGACTTCAGAACTTTATAAATTATTTTTAGAAAAGTCTTGAAAATATTACTAACCTATATTAAAGCTACAAATATTCGGAGTGTCATAAATCAAAGGCAATATTTGCCGAAAAAATTATGCCCCAATTTTTATATTAACTTGAACGAATGTTACATATCATTACATACAAAATGATTAGTGGTATGTCTGTTCATACGAGAACCGAGATTAATATCTCAAAGAATCTTTAATCTCGATAACTAAATTTTTGTTCGAGATCTCGTCCCTGTCTTATTTCTAATTGTGATTTGTAAAGCTGCAATTTCTTGTTTAATATTTTCTTTTTGTCAAGTGAGATTTTCATAATATTAATTAATTCATTTAATTTAATACATATAATTAATGATTTCAAAACCGCATATGCCGGCCAAAGAGTATCACTTTTATTTTTGCAAGTTAAGCTTCCAATGCTTGACTAATTTAGGTTTAATATTTAATTTTTATGTTTTTTTTGCATCACTTTAATGTATTTTAATATACGTGTGGTTTGCTGATAAATAAATAAATAAATAAAAGTATATCAAACATATTAAGAGTTTGACTGTTGAAGTTTCGTGGTTTCGTGTTTACTTTTTTGCTTCTTTGTAAACAAAATTTTTATAATATTAATTAACTCAATTAATTCTAATTTAAAGACAATTTAAAATTGCAAAATTGCCTTCGAGTCATGATAGATATTTCTGATATTTTTGTAAGTTGAGCTTTTATGGCTTGACTAATTAGTAGGGCTGGGAAAAATATGCACGCAAAATCGCCAAATATGCGCATATATATGCACCGAAAACGTCCAAAATATGCACCAAAATATGCAAAATTTGCCAATATATGCACTAAATATGCAGCAAAAAATGGCGAAAATTTACATTAAGAATCAATTTTTTATCTAGAAAACACTATTTTGGCCTATAAAATTTAAATTTAAGATCATTTCTATAAGATTTTATGGACTTTAAATTTTAGCAGAAAAAAATCTTTGAAAAAAATTTTTTCTCAAAAAATTTCTAGAAAAAATTTTTCAAAAACTTTTATTAAAATTTTTTTGACGAAAAAGTTCCAAAAAATTTTCAAATTTTGACCAATTTTTATAAAATTTAGCAAAAAAATGCCAAAATATGCTCAAATTTTGGTAAAAATATGCAAAATTCCCCAAAATATGCACAGATATGCAAATATGCACGAGAGGGCCGAAATATGCAAATATATGCATTAAGAACCGGGTCCCAAAGTGCTCGGACCAATGTAAAAATACCATTTTTGAGCTTCTCTCATCAAGGCATATCCGCATACAAAACATGCATTTGCATGTTTTTCCCAGCCCTACTAATTAGTTGAATAAATAGATGAATTTAAATTTTTTCTGTACTTCATCGAGATTTGAAGGATGGGACTTAGTTTTTCATTTTCTGATCACTGAACTTTTCATAATATTAGAAATTATGGATAAAATTTATCCGGATGCACAATTGAAAACACTTTTATATGTATAACAATCGATTAGAGTAGTGTCTTCAATTTTTAGGGGACTGTATCGCGGTCCAAACAATCGAATTTTTCTTTTGTGCATTCGACACAGTCCGACATACGCTTTCGAATGGGCCTCCCTCCCCTCCCCAAAAATCAGTTTGGCCCCCATGGTTTTTGAACATTTAAGGACCTATATCCCAGCTCGTAGTCATTTCCACTAATAGGGAATGGTTTTTTCGACTCAACTCGCTGAAATGAATCGATTGTTATACATATAGGGTTTTGGATTGGCCCACCGTCTAAAGTAGAGTACGTCCGAGTCCGAACGAGTACGAGTATACTCGTGTCGTTCGCTCGGGTTTTTTGCTGTTTTACTTGGACTCGTTACTCGGTGTCTTAATACTCGGCGTTACCGTACTCGGTAACTTAATACTCGGCAGACTCGGCGTAAACCGAGTATTTTTTGCCCCTATCTGCGGCGCAATAAGGAAGATTTTTGGCTTAAGGATCTTCCAAATTTCCCAAAATTTTCGCTTAAATTGCACCTTGGCCTTCGAAATTTCTCAAAATTTTCGCCTGCGGCGCTGAAAAAGGAAGAAATTCTGTCCCTGGCCTTCCAAATTTCTCAAAATTTTCGCCTGCGGCGCTGAAAAAGGAAGAAATTCTGTCCCTGACCTTCCAAATTTCTCAAAATTTTCGCCTGCGGCGCTGAAAAAGGAAGAAATTCTGTCCCTGGCCTTCCAAATTTCTCAAAATTTTCGCCTGCGGCGCTGAAAAAGGAAGAAATTCTGTCCCTGGCCTTCCAAATTTCTCAAAATTTTCGCCTGCGGCGCTGAAAACGAATACTTATGTGTATATTGGAGGATGTGAATGGACTTGGGTGGATTTTAGTGATAGTTGGATATTTCAAGGGAAGGATCTGGCCTTCCGGAACTTGGGTGTTCCTCTTCGCCTTTAAAAATTCTCAAAATTTAAGCGAAAAGAGAGGGATAGAGCTCCGGATCTCGTGAATACCTTTCGACGCGATCCGTAGCTTTGCTCTTAAAACACCCAAATCCCATGATAATCAGCCCAAATCCCGCTTAATCCCTTGCTATTCATCTCATTCCTCTCACTCGGTTCCGCATAACTTACACAAATCCCCCGAAATAATATTATCCCTTCATTTTCCACCCGGAGCCTGCATTGATCATGGGCGTATCATGGAATTTCGTCGGATTAAGAGGGATATAGGCGGATTAAGAAAATAAATGGGATTTGGATGATGATCCCCTGCATCAATGTCAACCCAATACCCAGCACTGATGTTAATTTTTTAGTAAAAGTATTGTTTTTGGTAAAATTATTTTAGAATATTGTTTTATAAAAATTACTCGTTTTACCCGTTTTACTCGTACTCGGGCTCGGGTCAAAAAATAAAACTCGGACTCGTTACTCGGGTTTTTCAAACTCGGCTTTACTCGGACTCGGGTTTTTCTCAAATACTCGGACTCGGACGTACTCTAGTCTAAAGTACATATATCCGAAACTTTTCACTAAGATAAATACAAATTAAGGCGATAAAATAAATTTTATCAGACAATCAAATTAAAAATAAACAAATCAGCTAAAAATAAATATTTTTCCAAATATATTTCTTGAAATATTCATTTCAACCCACAAGGTTGTTTAAAATAGTTCCACTAGTCATAAAATCGGCATATTGGTGTTTACTTCTATCTGCTGCAATATCCTCACTATAAAGTGTTTTGGCTTGATTAGAGGCCTGATCACGTCGTTGACGCAATAAATTGTCCATCACAGCAAAACGCCGCTTGCGTCCAACAAGATTGTAGAGAATAGTGCCTCTGGTATAAGGGTCAGCCCAAGATGCCTCCACCGATGTTTGCTTGTCCCAATGGAGAAATTGGGAAATTAGAATGATCAGAAATAAAATTATAGCTAAACGGGGGTGTTGAAAAGATAAAATTTTGGTCATTTTTATTTTTGGGTAATTATATTTTTAGAAAATCTAAAAGGAATTTTGTTATTGTTTTTAAATGATTTGGAAATTTTTTAGATTATTTTGTTTATTTATATATTTTTAATTTGCGCAAGAATGTGTAAACAGCCAAAATTAACCGCCTATTTGATTAATGATCAAAATTAAATTTTCTCCGATATTTTTTAAATTTAATTTTGATTTGTAACAATTTTTACAATTAAAACATAATTTTACAATAATGAATAAAAATATTTTTAAGGTAAATAAAAATGCAGGTTAAACATTTTAAAAAAGCGCGGAAATTTTTAAATTTAAAAAATTTTCCGGTAATAAATTTTCATCATGAAAAATAACCGTAAAAGTTGTGAACATTAAGCGGACGTTATTTTCGGACGGTATTTTTATTACCGACAGTATTTCGACAGTTTCTTATCAGTAGTCCGGTACGGTAATCAGAAAAACACTTGATAGTGAAGAAAAATGGATTGTAGAGAATAGTGTCTGCCCACGTAGTGAATAGTGACAGCCCGTAATGCCTTCACCGAATCCTCCGTAATTATGAGGACTTAATGGATACCTATAAGTGGAAGTCTTGTACTTATAAAGTTCAGATATTTATTGTCAATAATTTTATAATAATTTTATTTATAATTCAAAATTTGAAATACATAAATTTTGTTATAATTATTTGTATTCATCCTAGTTATCTTATTTTAACAACATTCAACGCCTTTCGGAAAATCCAAATTACTATCCAAACTTTCACGTCTTTGAACGTCGAAACTAGCTTTTCTTCTGGGATGATTAGGATGGAAATGAGGAAGAAGTTTACTATCTTAAAAATTAGGAGTTTAAATTTTGAAACTTTCGAGTTTAATTTTTACTGTAGCTTACCCGAAACCTCGGTATTTCGCTTGGTCTTTAATTAGGTATATTAGTTATATGTAGAGTTGCACGCCGACCTCATCAAATATTCTTTTTTTTGTTAGTTAGCTTACAAAATTCACAAAACTTTCGCTGTCACTAAAAGCGGGATTTTGTTAATCATACCTAAATCCATCTACCTAAATCCTATCAAATCTCTAACCACTCAATATCCCTACAACCACTGATATTCCATTAAACCACCCTAATCCCTATGGCCTTTAATCCCTAATGATCTTTCTTAATCTCTCGCAACCCTAGTTATATATTAAAACGCCAAAGCGGATGAATTTTGACTTATTGGCTTGTAGTCAAACATTTAAATTTTTTCATTTGAAAGATCACCCATAACTCAAAAATTTCCCTTAAATTGTGATCTTATAACTGCTTACCATTGTTTATAACAAAACGTTGATATTCGCTATTAACTGAAAGAATTCCAAAAACGCTTTGATCAAATCTATGGCATGCTGCAATCAAAGTCCTATCATCAGGACAAGATAGCTTAGAATCATAAGGATCGATACATTCTTTGGTTGATGCGCAAAGAAGGGCCCTATAATTTTGCCAAATATTGTTAGTATTTCGCGATAGTATAAAGTAGGGTTGCGTGAGTAGAGGCCTCGCCGAGGCCCTCGCCTCAACTTTGACCCTCGACCTCGATACCCGTTTTTTCAGTCTCGGTGATCCTCGGTCTCGGTTTTTTCGAAACTCGACCTCCCGCAACCCTAGTATTAAGCCAGTGACAGCACAGTTTATTTGGATCATTACTAGCCTTGCTTTTTACTGATCCCCTTTTGTTCCAGCTCCAATCCCTCTGCCTACATTGTATATTCCTACTTAGGATAAATTTTATTCTTCTGCACGTCGATAATGGTAAAACCTTGGACAACCCTAGGACATACCCCGAACCTAATCTAGCTATCTTTTAAAAAGATAAAACTCGATAAATGAAAACATTGTAACTTTTTTACTTTAACTCTTCTCATAATTTCTAGCTTTAATCAAAATTATACATTTACCATTTAAGTATTTGTCTTGTATCCTCGCTTTTATGCATTATAATAAAGTTAGCTTCATACATGTCTTTATCCCATTCTTTATTTTCAATTTTAATCCAGTTAGTTAACAAGGGTAGGTATGAATACATTCCTATAAAATTGAATAATATTCTTGTATAAAATATTGTCACAAACTCAGATTGGTTGCAAATTGGATACTATGAGATGAATCTAAAAATATAGATAGAACTTTAGAGCGGTAATTTTTTTAGAAGGTACTTTATCTTTTTAAAAGGTACTTTATCCTTTTAAACTTTTGATGCTTGGATCCAATACAAATGAATTTTATATCATTCGAAAGCCCTCGATAATCGAAACTTTTTTCCAACTTGATATATCTGATCTGATCATCATTAAAAATTTATATCCCGATAAAGTGAAGAAATCAAATAATCGGTTATAACTTATTGTGTTATAACCTTTTAAAGAGTGATCAGATTCGGATCTATCCTATTAGAAAAAAGATACAGCTTATCGTGGGCTTTCATATGATATAAAATTCATTTGTATTGTATCAAGCAAAAAAAAGTTATCGGCATCAAAGTCGTTTGGCACTCAGTTTGCTGTCGTATAACGGAAAGTACCTTTTAAGATTATACAACTTAGCTAAATTTATCATTATAAAATTTACATCCATGTAAAACAGCTCCAGATATTACATCCTTTTCAAAAGCCTCGAAGATAGGGTTCAACGAACTTGCTTCATTCATAATTATAGAAGTGTCCATCCAAATAAATGTATCATATTTTGAATATATTTCCTTCAATTTATTTAATTTTTTATTTAAATTTTATAAAACTGCTAATATGTAAATCTTCCAGGCATAAACATTTAGATGATGGACATCTTTTGGCATAATGCTAAAATCAAATTTTTTCCATTCTAGTCCACAAACTTGATTCAATTCTTTCATCTGTTTATATTTAAAATTATTATCTAAGTCACTTTTTCGTTCATCCTTTATCTTAATAACTAATTCAGGGATACTAATACATTCGAGTCATATTATACACCCACTAATGTATGCGATTAGTCGTCGTTTTCATACTGTAATTGGCCGCGGATTGAGGGAGATTCTAAACATTGACTTTAGTTTAATCACCTAGGGTGTATTATTATGATAAAGTTACTCGTACCGGCCCGACTCGATAAAAACAAGCCCGAAAAAATGCCTCGATCGTCGGCCCGACTCGAAAACGGCAACTCTAATTCACAATTAGAAAATTCAGTCCAATTTCCTCTTTTATAATTTTTTAAATATAGGGGAGTATTACTTATTTAATAACTGAGTAATAATTCAGGGTGAGTACTATTAAAGGAAGTAACATGCTTTATAAAATATTACTTTGTCAATGTCTTCACTAATACCTCCAAGATCATAGCCAATAATTTTCTGAGAACAGCCAAATTGTTTTTTCACAAAATATAAAAGTTTGCGTAATGTAGCATAATATTTTATATCGGCAGCTGTTACAATTGTAAAATGATCGTTTCCTGGCTTTTTTACCTTTATTTCATTTAACAATTAATATTTAATTATTAGTTTATATTAGGGTAGTACCTCGAGCCTTCAAGGGCGGGAGTGTCGGGTTTCGGGGGTTGCCGAGGGAGAGTCTTCGGTTTTCGGGTCGGTCGTTTTTGCCAAAAATAGTGGGGTTCGAGGTTAGTGTTTTGGGGGATTCAAAAATTAATTCTATACGTTACCATAATTTTTCGAGTAACTTTGGTTTTGTCCCCAAGCTTGAATTTGTTCAGGGTCGATACGAGTGCGCAATCAAACTTTAGTCCATTTATAATATTTTCTGTCAAATTATCATTTGTCCTTACAGTAAAAGAATAAGACATTTTCTCTCCACAACATTCTGAACTCATTTTATTTTCTGAGTTTTTGCTACAAAATTATTTGATTATTTTAGCTAAGTATGTACATATACTAGATTTGAGCTTGCTTAATGCCAATGTATTTTCGAAAATGAGCCGAATTTTGCAGTAGAGTCCTATCCGGAACTGTGGATTGTGTAAATGTGATTTTTTGGATTAGTGAATATCTTAGACACCGTTTAATAAAGTAAAACTAATAGATTTCTTTATGACTTGAACCGTATCGAAGAATATAGGTCTTTTCGCTGGTTCCTGATCAGAAAATTTCCCAGAATTGAATTAGGGTAGCAACCCGACCCCGAAAACCCCGACGCATTTTTAGTAAAACTTCGACCGTAAAAAATCTTTCCCCGACACACCCGCTCCCGAAGTGTTGGGTTGCTACCCTAAATTGAACAGTGACAATTTTTCAAAATATTGTTCTTGTCCTTCTAATTCAAAAATTAATTTTTATAAACCTTAGTAATTAAATGCATAAATTTATTCTAATAAACTTTGTTAAGTACCATTCGTTCTGTGTATTTTTAGAAAGCTTTTCAACTTGTTGCACACGCTGGACAAGTGATAAACGATTTAAATTAGCAATTAAAGCCAACTCTCGATCTTTCAAATTACATACACAACAAAAGAATGTTAAATAAAGAATTACAAATCGTAATATCATCTATCTATCCAACAAATAAATATTTAAAAAATATCTAGTAAATTTTATTTAATGATTATTAGATTAATTTGTAAATTCAAAGGTGCGTAAAATTCAAAAAATTTTAAATTAGTGATTTTCTTAAAGTACAAACCCTCATAGTTTTGGCTTTCATTGGTTTAGTTTAGAGGCACCTCGAACGCTCGGGGGCGGGTATTTCGGGGAAAGGGGTTTTCGAATTGTTTTGAGATGGGGCTCGGAGGGCCGGGGAATTTAGACAAAAATTTTTTGGAACGTGGTCGGGGTGCAACCCTACCAGTTTAGTTTTCTCACAGTTTTCAACCTCTTGTTTTCAGTTTCGATTAATTCATCAAAAACATTTTTTTATTCAAGCTCCGCTTAAGTTAATCGTTTATAAACAGACCTACTCTATATCATATACACCCCTCCCCCTTAAAGCTTTTGATGTCTCTAGTTTTAATTATTTCGGAACCAAAAATCATCATTAATTAGATTAATTTTTATTTAATTAAAAAATATAATTATAATTTATGTGTATAATTTAATTATTTTGTAGATTTAATAGAGTATGAGTAATAAAATAAATGGTTTATCTGTTGTGTAATAATATTATGTTTATCGAAATGGTTTTTTTATCCTAATTGAAAATAACCATAGTTTTTGATTTATTAATTAATACATATAATTAAATTGTTTAACATTAAAATATCGTTAAAATTTATTCAATTTTAGAGGTTGATAAAGTCAAGGTCGAGACTCATCCTTATCCAAGCTTCAAGACGTTTCGTAAAGTACAATTAAAAATCATCAAAACTGACGCAAAAATCCTTTCTTTTCTTTTTCATAAAGTCCTCAATTTCGCAATTATTACCGTTTCACATATGTTTGGGATTATAAAAATTATTATATAATTTTTTAATAATGTATTTTTTATTTTTTATAATTTGATTGTTTATGAAATATTGCACAAAAACTTCAAAGCAGTACTGGAAAAAAATGTTTTTCGATTTAAAAAACATTCGGTAACCTAGGTAGGTAATGTACACAAGGCTATAGGCCAAATTTACATAAAATATATAGCTTTTCAATCAATTACGTGCAACATGAGATGGACTTATTACACAGGACTACTCAATTCTAGATTGGAGTAACGGATTGTGATATATAAGCACATGTTTGGATGTCCCAAGCATCTGAGAGGGAGAGAATAATCTTGGTGAACTATTGATGGAATTACGGGCTGAAATTAACACATGTATTTTCTAATTTATTTTTTTTAAACATTGAATTGTAAATTATATTTTGCGTCGAGTAAATTAGTTCTACTGTCTTACGCCTGTAATTATATGACATTTTCCGGTTGTGATGACAATTATAACTGCACGCGATTCCTTTAGCCTTAAACACATAACAGGTAAAAATTCAGGATTTCTGATATGCCTAGCAAGCCATGTGAGTGGAACGAAACTCATTTAATCATACATAGCTAAAAATCATTTTTTGCTTCATAATTAAGATACTTGGTAAATTTAAAAATCCTGCAAATTTGAATGAAGAACTATATTTTGAACTCTAAAATTATGCAAATTTATTAACATTGAGGACGCTGCAGAAATTTGTTGAACAAAATATATGAGAACAGTAAAAACAAATAAAAATGCTTGAATTGAAGGAAGAGTGGGTGGATGAATGTGATCACAGGCAAATTTTCTAAAACTATGGAAGGAAAAAATGAATGACCATTTCGTACTTCAACTGAATTGCGGACTGGGGGGGTAGGTGGGGGGGAAGGAAATAAGTACCTCGCCTCGTTCCTCGGCGAGGGTTTTTGGCGAGGATCGAGACAGAGGCTCCGAGACCGAGGACCGATAGAACCGAGACCGAGATTGGAAAATGGGCGAGGACCTATGCCTCGGCGAGGCCTCTACCTTGCGCAACCAAATTCCAACCCACCTCTGTTACGGGCAAAATATTTTCTCAAAGCATTTTCTAAAGTGCATATGTATATGATGAAAATATTTCATAACAATATTTTTAGGTAATTTATGTAATATAAATTTATTAAGAAATAAAATCGCTATTTGTCAAAGGCTAATATTGTCTTTAAAGGGCAATTATGAAAAATAAAATTTGTCATAATTTATAAAAGTGCAATTATGAAATAATTTTTAATTGACAAAACAATTTTTCCTTTAAAAACTTGTATAAAATACGAAGAAATCTATCAAATAAAAATTAAAATAAATTTTTAAAATGTTTTTAATTAGATTTTTATTTATTTCTAAAATATTATTTTTAATCTTTTTAAATTATTCCTTTTCTTATTATAAAAATAATCAACGATTTCTGATTGAATCTTCAGAAAATAATAAAAATGAGGATGGAAGTGTTAAAATAAATTTGTTGAGAATGGAAGTAAATAAAATTGAAAAAGAACCTATCGAATATAAAATTGAAATTTTATACGAAATTGATGGAAAAAATAAAAAGGATTATTTTTATACGAATTCAAGTTCGTATTTAAACGATTGTAGTAGCTCTGACGAAACTACACACAAAATAAAAAGTACAATTAATGGAAATAAAGGGAAAAAATTAATTTTGACTGAGGATTTGTTCTTATATCCAGAAATAATAGAAATAAATATTTGCTTAAAAGAATATGATGATGATAATTCTGAGATTGATAGAAAGGTAAAAGGAAAATGCTTTTTTTACATTCTGCTTCAAAATTAAAGAATCCTGCCATATTTTAGAAGCGAAATACGGGTTGCGGATGAAACTATGAGAATGAAGAAATTAAGTAAAAACGAATGACTAAAAACGGAAACGTAGACCTATAAAAGACGGAAATGAGCGGAAAAAAATAAATTTGTTATAAAAAAATTATCTATTCAAATTTTTGACTGCTCTTACATGATAACCGAAACCCAGACTTTAGCGCCGTAGGCGAGACTGTGAATTTGCAAAAATTTTTCTCAACCAACTTTAACAAAGACTATAAGTGTTAAATTTTCAATTTTTAGTTAATAATGACTTTAAAGCCTTTGTTTTTTGCACAAATCAATTTGGAAGTAAATAAACTGACAGAAGAGGATATAGCAAATTCTGATATGTTTTCTGGTCTAGAAATAAACATAAACGGAATAAACTCAAAATTATGGACATTTCAAAATAATTATGCTAAATTGACAAAATTAATATGTTTTTTGAACCCGGAAGGGCCTAGAAAAATTTTAAAAAGAGAAAATTTTTGCAAAGCTAATTTAATTGAGTCAACTTCATTAAATGGCAAAAAGCTTCAAGAGAAAATGGAATATTCTCACATTGAAATTTGTTTAAAATTTGAAAATCCAGGAAATTATTTTATTATTCTTCATGGTGATATTAATGATGGATGGTTTCAATTCTACGTTAAAATTAGAAAAACAAAAAAAGAAAAATGTGTGTTCAAAATATTTCAGAAACTTTCAGATTTGGATAAAAAAGTATTGAAAAGTTTGAGACATTCCATAGTAATAGCTGTATCAAAAACGGAGGTAGATGATATTGGGGAAGGTCATATGAATGTTTATAATGAAGATTATGTAAATAAATATCCAAATGCGAAATTTATTGCCAAAATTATTCCATTGTTTAAGGAAGGAAGTTATGAATTTTATTTGGATGAGAATGGAATAACAAGAGAACGAGTCAGAATTATGGGCTAAATTCTAAATTTATAAGAAAATCATAGCAAAATGAGAAAAATATTTAATAAATGATTAATTCCAAATGATATTACCAAAAGTTTTAATTGTCTGAATAATTACCAAATTGATCGAAAATAAATTAAAGAATAATTTTGCGAAAGAATAATTTATAAAAAGTTTGGAAATTAAAAATCTTTTCGATTCTTTGCTTATAAGTTATTAATAATAAAGAATAATTTATTATTAATGAACAATTTCAGACATTATTTTAGATATGTATAATCATTTTAATTTCAGAATTGTCAGGATTTCAGGATTTTCAGGATTAATTCTGCAGGATCCTGTCGTTATAAGTAATGTAAAAGTAATTATTAATGTACAATTCAGACATATTATTTTAAATGGGACACGCCCACTTAGTCGCGCGGCCACTTAGTCGCAGAGCCATAACTTGCTAAAAAATTTCTGGTCCTTATCAACTTTGGTACCAATCTCTTTAGCTCGATGAGAGGAATCGTTTAATACCAAATTTGGAAAGATTCGGAAATCTTAAAGCAAGTTATGGCTCTGCGACTAAGTGGCCGCGCGACTAAGTGGGCCGTACCCATTTTAAATATGTATAATCCTTTAAATTGAAATAAAATTGACTGTAAGACGATTTCTATTCTCAATTAACGAAAATATATATGTAATTCTAATTATTTGTCTCAAAAGGGAATTGGGGATCATAATAATCAAATTCGGCTCGAGGCTGGGCTTCTCTAGACTGGAATAAAGGATTTAATACACTTTGCCAATGACGATCCTTTAATCGTTTTTAGACGTTGCGATCCTTTTATGTTACGATCCTTTATAGGGACACAATAGGTTTTGTCATGGAGGAAATCATACCGTGTCACGACACTTGCAGATATGAAATTCGCAGAACCTTTTATGTTACGATCCTTTATAGGGACACATTTGCAGATAATATTGGCCCGACAATTGCAGATCAGACATTTGCAGATTAGATGTAAATGTAAAATTTACATAAAAATTAATATTTTATTTTGTCAGTTCATTGGTAGAATAAAACGTCATTTCATTGGTTTAATAAAATATCACAAAATTCTCTGGAATAACTATTTTTGTGCTGACACTTAGTGGGTAGGTCGGCATTTCAAAGCTGAAATCCCTTCCCGTACTAAATTTTGAAAAGAAATCCCGTTCCGGGATCCCGGGAATGCGATTTTGCCGGACTCTAATAAATATCATAGCCTTGAATGTAGAACAACTTTTGTCCAAAAATTTTTGCTCCAGCAAGAATTAATCCGACTTACTTATAATTTAAAGCCAATCTTTGTAACAAAAAATTTGTAGATCATAGGGAATCAGGAATAAAGTATTATAAACTTTCGTTCAGTATGAACAAATTTATAGCGAAAATAAAAGCGGTCGCTAATTTGACGTCCCTGTACTCATGTTAGAGACACTAAAATCGTAAGTCTGTGTCCTACAAATCCTACAAATCATAAAAACTAGAAACTATAATTTTATTTTTTATTTACATTATTTTAAAGAAAAAACTCAATGTACCTACAATTTGTGTAGTTCCAAAAAGATAAGAAATAAAAATTTTGTTCATTAAAGCGATAAAAATTCTTTTGTTACTCAGTTGATTGAGTTAAAATACTTTAAATTTATTTTAACTAAGAGTTCATTTATTGACGATAAATTAAAAATTTTATCTTTCAAAATTTCTATCTAAATTTAAAAAAAGTACTAATTCAATCAAATTTTATTTTTAAAGAAAAGTACTTGAAAATTTCTCTCCTTTTTAAAAAAATAATATGGGGAGAGTTCATCAAAACTTTAAAAAAACAAAATAAATACTAAATCATTTTAACGTACCCATTTTGAAAAAATAACTAAAATTTTAAAACTTTATTAAGGGTGCCTGACATTCCCCCCCCCCCCCAATGCCTGACAGTCGTCTATTCCTTGAAATTCTCGTTACCGAAAAATTTCTCTCTCTCTCTGGAACCAACACAAATTTATTAGTTTTTTAGATATAATTTTAATTGGAAATAATTTAGGTTAGTGACTGATTATCATTATGATTTCTGTCTACTACAATTTCCTCAAATTTTTATATCCATCATTATGTTTTCTGACTTTAATTTTAATTACTTTACAACACAATTCTGATAAATTAAAATCAGAATTTAAAAAAGGAAAACAACTTAAAATACTTGTATATTCTCCATCAATAAGTTGGAGTCACGCAAAATATTTGGGAAGAATTTCGGATACTTTAGTAGATGCTGGCCATGAAGTGGTTAGTTAATTTAATAGACAATTTAGTCTGACCTCTCTTGAGGATAACTACTTTCTAGAGGATAACTAGTAAATAAAAGATACTCGAGATGGGTTCTTTCCCACTTAGACTGCAGAAAACGTAATGGGTAGGAAACTGAACAAACTAAAAAACGAAATATGAGAGAGGAAGACAAATAACAAAATTATGCTATACCTCTCCGGTCTTTGAAGTATGTTTGGCAAGATGCCGCTTAAATAAATATACGGAAATCGGCGGATACGGACGGATATTCGCTTTTTCAGCCTTTTTGTTTATTTTATAATAGTCCTTTATAAAATAAATTTTCCATAAAATTTCAGCATTTCCTCAAGTACATAATGTCTCCAGAATTAAAATTAAAAAATGAAACGAGCAAAGTTGATAAACTTTATATCATCGAACCCAATATAGAAAATGCTGCACAGTTGGACATTAAAAATATTCCAATGATTGCTGACTCAATAACTAGTAAACGGCCATTTTTAACATTTCTTGATCATCCTGCTTTTCAATTTGACCCATTAATGGCTACAGCTTGTAGAGGTTTGTGCGTAACATGAGCCCAAATTTTTGGTTCTAGTTAGGACATGCATCATAAGGGCTTTTGTGCGGCTATGACCATTTAAGCATCCCATATGATTATACATATACGAATAGTATAAGCATCTCAATATACAATACATTAATTTTTTGGTATAATCACTCAGGAATGGGTATATCTCAGGAATTTTTGGTATAATCTCTAAGTACTTTCACGTTAAACTTTCCCGTTAATCAGTTTTATCTATCTTTCTCGACAACCTGTAAAGCTAAAGCTTTCCCATTCTAAAGTTTTTCCATTATAATGGAGGAGATTAATTCATTTATTTAGCAGAACTTAATTCCAAAATGATTTAAGCTATTAAAAATTTAAATTTGATTAACCGCAAATAAAAAATATAATAACCATAAAAAAATAAAAATTTTCAGATATAATTAAACAACGAAAACTTCTGCAAAAATTAACTCTAGAACATTTCGATGTGGGTATAACAGAAATGTATGATTATACAGGTGTAGCTGTATTTCACAAAATTGGAATAAGAACAAAGATTTCAGCATACGCTCTTCCTTTATTTGGATATATTACAAGCCAATTCGATATTCCAACCTTTCCCAGCTTCATACCAAGTCAGATTTTAGTAAATTATGTTTTATTAAATGAATATAACAATTTTAATATAAAACTTGAAAAATTTCAATCAAAATAAGCTTGAAATAAGAATTACAATCATGATAGTATTCGCCTTTATTCCCCTTTCCAAAGTAATCAGGGCATGGAGAGAGAATCGAGAATGAAGTCGGATTTGTCACTCTCAAAGTTTGTCTTGTGCTGGATCAGGCCTTCGACCTATTTCTATTAAACATATCTACTCTTAGAGAAACTGGATATGAGGAATGACATTCACATCTATTTCCCAGGTCTTAACTTGGCTTAACTAAACCACTATGTTCAACTAACTCACATATATTTCCCCGGTCTAAATCTCAATATATTTTAATTTGTAAAATAAAATAAATATTTGTACAAATATTTTAACAAATTTAGATCTATTTGCACCCTTATATGTCGGATTTGAATCCTCGTTTATTTCAAGATTGATCAATTTTTATAATCATTTTTCTGCCTGGATTTGGCTAGATAATGTTTATTTTCGAACTCAAGTCTGATTTTTTTTTATTTTATTGAAAAATGACAGAATAGAAACACCGTAAGCTGGCATAATTTCCTCCAAGCCTAGTAGAAATAGAAATGTCCTATACTCTTGATCATGCATATTGACTTAAGATTTTTCATGAAGTTTTCGGTCGTGGTTCTGGTCTTTGGCTCCAGGTGTGGTCTTGAATCTACTAGATTAGGCAAAATATGAAACCGATCATTCGGTAGTGGGGGGGAGGACAATTATGCTTCGAAGGGCTCTCAGGGATTAATTCCTATCCAAGCCTTTATTATTTTCTGAAATAAATTTAACTATAACTATAAACAAAATTATTCATAAAAAATTATTAAATTTACTCAGGATCCGATTATCAAAGAAGCATTTGGTCAAGATTTTCCGAATGTAAAAGAACTTGTTAAAAATTCTTCACTCGTCTTTATCAACTCAAATCCTTTCTTAGAAACGACTAGACCCATTTCTAATAAATTTATTTATATTGGAGGACTAGCAAATGATCAATCAGAAGAAAACAAAAAATTAGATCAAGTAACTTCCAAGTTATTCCTCCCATTTTTATTTTAATTTAATAGAGAACTCAGCTTATTTTGGATCAAGCATCTGAAGGTGCTGTCCTTTTCTCCTTAGGTTCTCTTACAGAAACAACCAGAATCAGCAAACATATGTTGGATTCAATTATTAACTCATTCAAACAATTCCCCCAAATTCATTTCCTTTGGAAAGTTGACAAGGATACAATTAAAAATATTTCAAAATTGCCAAATGTTCATGCTTTTGAGTGGCTTCAACAACCTGCAATTCTAGGTAAGTTTGTTGATTAGGCTTTTCGTCAAAGTTTCGAAAATCCTAAACAACACTTAGCAAAATAGAAAACTGTGGTGATGTATGCTTATGTGTTTAACTACCTTAAATCGGAAGCTCAGGTCATCTCCCATACGATCTTTGGCTATTTTCCGGTGTAGCCGTTTTGCTTAAACTATCGTATACCACACTTTCCTTAACTAGGTTTCGACCTCGAACTTTCGAGCTCGTAATGTTTGAGGTATGGTTTTTGCGAATTAACAATGTCTGGATCAGGTTCGATAAAATCTTTCAGGGTCGTGGTCGAGTTAGATGAGTTCGGAGTCCAACCTCTTCTTAAAATCAAAATAATTATTAAATTTATAGCTGTTGGAGCTCTAATTGAAATTTATTCTATATTTTTCTCTAGCACACCCCAATCTCCACGCATTTATCACACATTGCGGCCAAAACAGTATAACAGAGTCTGCAATTGCGGGCATTCCAATTATTGGAATTCCACTTTTTGCTGACCAATTTTACAATGCTGACATTGCTCAAAAACGAGGTCTAGGAATTCAAATAGACGTTAATGATTTGAGTGGGCCTAATGCTGAAAATATTCTGGTTGAAGCGATAAGGAGTGTAAGAGGCTTTTTATTAGCCAAACTTTAAAGAGCTTCAAATTCCAGATTCTCTACCAACCTAAATACCAACAAAACGCCAAAATAATATCCAAAAAATTAAAATTAACTCCATTCAGCCCAACAGAAAGACTTGTAAAATGGGTTGAATTTGCTGCAGAATTTGGAGATTTGCCAGAACTTAATTTACCTGGAGAAAAGGAAATGAATTGGTTTGTTTATTATTCACTTGATGTTATCCTCTTCTCTATAATTGTTTTGGCAATTTTGTTTTGGGTGACATTCAAATGTTTTAAGTGGATATTGTTTTTAATTATTAATTTTCGGTTTACAAAAATTGAAGAAAAAGAAAGGAAGCAAAAATGAATATTTTTTTTTATTTTGATAAAATTACTATGTTTGTAATTAACTTTCTGCATAAATTTTTCCAAATCTAATCCAGCAAAGATCATCCATATCTCAGCTCATGAACAAGGCAATAGCCCTGTTTTGACGTCAGAGCTTATTCAAATGATATAAACTTTGCCTATAACAATTACATATTTACCGTCACATTAAACAAATAATATTATCAATTTCATCAATTTTGAAATTTTCTCCTATACAGATTCCCATAAAACAATTTTTAGCGAGCAAATTTAGCAAAAAATGACTACATGTGCAAATATATGCATCAAGAACATTGCTCTCTCTTAACAAATTTAAATCACCATTTATCGGCTTCTCACTTCAAGGCTTATCCCCATACAGGACATGCGCATTTTCATTTTGGAATGATTACATCAAATTTATTTTTATTTTTTTATTAATTTTTAATGATTAATTTTGGTTCACATTCCTTTCAATATTAACTTACCAAAGTTTATGAATCGTAAAAATTTAGACCCATTAAATTATTTGATAAGAAATGTAGTTTAAATTTTAATAAGTATTATGTGAACATTTCAATGGAAATTTTCACAAATTAGCTTAAAAACAAACAAATAATAAGCGATCATTTTTGGTTTAAATTAAAATTTTTTTACTATATTTATCTATTTTTATCGAAACATACAGTTTAGAACTATTTTATATTTTTAGAATTCTTTCAAAAATTTTCTTAGAAATATTTTTTAATTACTGTGTCATTATGATTTCTTTTCGCTTCAATTCCCTTAAATATTTATATCCAACATTATGTTTTTTGACTCTAATTTTATTTACCTTACAACACAATTCTGATAAATTACAATCAGAATTTAAAAAAGGAAAACAACTCAAAATACTTGTATATTCACCCTCTTTAAGTTGGAGTCATGGCCAATTTTTGGGAAGAATTGCGGATACTTTAGTTGATGCTGGCCATGAAGTGGTTAGATAATTAAGTCATTCAGACATTATTAATTAGGGTTAATTTTATATGGACTATCAATTCAAAAATGTTGACTAAAACCTCTTGTACCCCTCTTTAAGCTGGAGTCATGCCCAATTTTTTTCCATTCTTAAGCACCTAGTCCAGGAAAAAAATATGTAAATCCATATAAATCCGTTCCCTAGTTATAATCCTTCCATTACTCATATACGCAATTTCTGGAATTTTGCAATCCATCGTCATTATATAAACCCCAAAAATATTGACAGAAATATGGACAAAATGGCAGTATCTTGACATTAATAAAGTCATTCGGTAGTTAAAGATTGTGCCGACTGATTTCAGCAGTTAGTGATTCGGGCAGTAAAAAATTACATTGAAAAAGGATCACAAGACCTCTTTAAAAGAATTTTTACTATTTTTTAAAAAGTTTTCCAACCCTTTTAACTCACTGTCCAAATCATCAGACATTTAATAATACAGAATATATTATTTAATTATATTTTTAAAGCATTTCCTCAAATACATTATGAGTCCAGATTTACAACTGAAAAACGAAACGAGAAAGGTAGAAAAGATATATCATATTGCACCTAGTTTGGCGAACGCAAAACAAGTGGACGTTAAAAATATGCATTTGATCGCAGATTCCTTCTCTCAAAGGCGACCATTTTTGACCTTTTTTGACCATCCAATTATTGAGTTTGACCCAATCATGGCTACTGTATGCAAAGGTATCTAAATTTGTAATATACCTTAAATGCCCCAATATAAGCCTGTTTTAAATGAAAGCCTACTTATTGAAAGCCAATGAAAAAAGCATCTAGTCGGTTCAACATCCTCCGGTTTTTCTTTCGAACTGAACCAAGTGTAAGGATAATTCACCAAGCAGCAGTTAAAACGCTGAGGCAGGGTTAAATGATCTAAAAAGTAAAAAGAGAAAGCAATATTCGATGCCCCTTTAGATCAGTTGTAGAGCTCCTGTATGTGGTGAGCGAAAGCGCCTAGCAATATCTTTCAGGATGTATCTGGTTCGAATCCTGCTCGGTGGCTAAACTTTTGCTAAACTATTTCTCAAGCTTGTTTTTTAGTAACCCTGTAATTCTGATAGCACAGAAAGCCGTTTGTCATAAAATACCCTGTTTTTGGGCTCTCTCTAGCAAATAATATTTCTCTTCATTTGTAGATACACTTAAAGAACATGAATTGATACAAAAATTGACAAATGAACATTTTGATGTCGGGATAGCAGAAATGTATGATTATTGCCCTTCTGCTCTTTTCCATAAACTTGGAGTTAGAACAAAAATAAAAGCTACCGCTATTCGTTTAATACAAATGGTTAGCCGAAAGTTCGACATTCCAAGCTTTGCCAGCTTCATGCCAAGTCAAGTTTTATTAGTTGATTTATATCTATTTTATTAGTATAAATTGTTAACCTGGGAATAAACTTGGAATTTAGTTTTTAATCCTCTTTTGAGGATTAAACGGATAATATCTTTATATTACCTTAGTTGCATTTAAATATTAACAAATAAATTAATGTATAAAAAAAGACATAACGAAATTACCACCAAGGTCTAACCAGAGTTGATATCAATAATAGGGTTGTTCTCGACGGGGGGGGGGTTTAACCGAGAGCGCCGTCTCAAATTCTCCGACTTTTGAAGACAGAGTACAATCCTAATTATACATAATTATTAATGCCTGTTTTGGATGAGTATTTTATGGATATAACAAAACATAGTATCTTGGGAATTGTGATAAACTCTGAGGAATCCCGGTATCACATTTTATATGGGAAGGTCAAAATATATATCCAGGTAGATGCACATGAATAAACAGCTTTATTATTTGTAAAAGAAATAGCTTTGTAAAGTATAAAACTTGAGAATACAATTGAAAATTAAATTAGAAATATTATAAAATTTTTAGATGCAATGGCTCCCCGAATTGGACTTGAATCTTCCTTTTTCTTAAGATTTCTCAATTTTTACAATGAATTTCTCGATTGGCTTTGGATTGACGAAACTTATTTTCGAACTCAAGTTCAAATTGTTTCTAAAATTGATAATTAAAAGTTTTTAAGGACAAAATTATCCGCGAAGAATTTGGCCAAGATTTCCCTAATTTGAAAGAACTTGTCAAAGATACTTCTCTAATGTTTATAAACTCGAATCCTTTTTTAGAATTGACTCGTCCAACTTCTAACAAAATAATTTATATAGGAGGACTTGTAGATGATATGGCATCTGAGGAAAGCAAAAAATTGGATGAGGCAATAAATTTTTGTTAAATTTATTTTAATTTTGGAATTTTAAAGAAAACTCGAAAAATATTAGACGAGGCAAAAGAAGGGGCAGTCCTTTTTTCGTTTGGTTCTCTTACGGATACAACAAAACTTAATGAACGGATGTTGAAATCTATTATGGGGGCATTCCGACGCTTCCCTAAAATTCATTTTATTTGGAAAGTTGATAATTCTACAGTAAATAATAATTTGAAAATGTTTGAATCTGCAACGAATGTTCATAATTTTGAGTGGTTTCGGCAACCTGCAATTCTGGGTAAATTGTAATTACAAATATATTAACAGAAGTCCTGGGCTTTGGTCTTAGTTTGGTGTAAATTTAAGTTGGACTCTTCTGGATCATGGGAGCGGATAATATTAGCGGCTCCCCGACTTTTCGTCAACGGACTTTCCGTCAATGGAATTTCCGTCAATACTTTTCGTCAATGGACGGACTTTTCATCAATAAATGATCGCTTTTAAAAAATTTAGGAAATTAATCGGCCTGTTCAAAGCCACAAATAACTAAATTATGTGCCCAATTTTGTATAAGATTTCTTATTTCTTCAAATACTCTCGAATAACCTATGGGGCGTCGGCGAGGCGCTTGTGCAAAACCCCGCGCTTCGCGCGGGGTTTTGCGGCACGCGCCTCGCGGGGTGTCAAAGGTCGCTGGGTTCTACACCAGTAACATAACCCTATTCATTTTTACCGATTTTCAACCTTGAAAAGACTACATATGCTTCGTAGTGACACAATTGCTTATAACTTTGTTCAGAATTATCAAATAAGTCTAATTTTCAATCTGACAACACTTTTACATACATGTATCATCTTCTATTTCTCTCAAAATTAAAAAATCATCCACTCATTGACGAAAAGTCGTTGACGGAAAGTCCATTGACGGAAAGTCCGTTGACGAAAATTCGTGCCACCATATTAGCGGAGAAGCTAACCTTTGAGGCGAGCTTCTCTTTTTATTCTGATCTTTCTCTCATCCATTCTCACACCTAAACTAAACTCTCCTCTCTAACCCAGTCCCGAACTAGTTTATTGAATATTGCAAGATTTCGCCCAAGACATATCTCGAAAAATTGCATTTTTGTACATATTTTTCAGAACATCCAAACACCCGCGCATTTATCACACATTGCGGGCAAAACAGTTTGACAGAATCAGCACGGGCAGGCGTTCCTATTATTGGGATTCCACTTTTTGGAGACCAATTCTACAATTGTATTGTTGGAGAAACAAGAGGTTTGGGAGTTCAAGTAGATATTTCTCACTTGAAAGAAAGCAACGGTGAAAATGTTTTGGTTGAAGCATTAGAAAAGGTGATATTGGAAAATTAACATTTAATCACCTCCAAATTCCAGATTCTCTACCAACCAAAATACCAACAAAACGCCAAAATAATATCCAAAAAATTAAAATTAACTCCATTCAGCCCAACAGAAAGACTTGTAAAATGGGTTGAATTTGCTGCAGAATTTGGAGATTTGCCAGAACTTAATTTACCTGGAGAAAAGGAAATGAATTGGTTTGTTTATTATTCACTTGATGTTATTCTCTTCTCTATAATTGTTTTGGCAATTTTGTTTTGGGTGGCATTTAAATGTTTTAAATGGATATTATTATCAATTATTAATTCTTGGTTCACAAAAATTAGGGAAGAAGAAAAGAAGAAAAAATGAGATACCTACCTATTTTAGTTAATACATATTCCTTTTTTCTTAAATAAATTTGTTTCCGATTGTTTAAAAATTTTATTTTTGATTTTGGTTAAAATAAAATTTAAATTCATTTGGTATAAATAATAAATAATTAATTCAGGTTAGTATTATAATTATGATTCATGTTACCTAGTCCGGTTTGTAATTGAGCTTATATTAAAACAAGTTTACAAATTTGCTTCAAGTTTTAAAAATTCATGTTTAATTATAAGATTGTAATTAAGGTTCTATTACATGTTGTTTTTTATTTCAAGTTTACAATTGTAAATAAATTTTATCTTCAGTCCATTTGTAAATTGTAATTCAAGTTTATTTATACTAACATTATTACAAATTTGTATATAGAAATGTATGTAATAGTACCAAGGAAAAAAGAAAAAAATTCAAGAAAAGGAAGTTTAAAATTTTTTTTTAATTCATCTATCATTTTTGGATTTAATTTCAATTTTGATCCTAAAATAGAGTACTTTGAGTTTAATTTTGAATTTAATTTCTCTTCTCGTTTGTGAATTAACACCCTCTTCCCTCCCTCTAACCCCACCTACACGATCAGACAATGAAAGAAAAAAGGAAAGAATGATCTTAAAATTTTTTTAAAAAAGGAAGTGTTTACAATTATAAATAAATTGTGTCTTTTGTAGTCAACTGATATAAATGGCTATAAACTAGAGTAGGTCGAGGTCGAGGTTTTTTGAAAAAACCGAGGATCGCCGAGGCTGGAAAAGCCGAGATCGAGGTCGAGGGGCAAATTTTGGCCGAGGTCGAGGTTCGAGGATAACCGAGGTTTTTAAAAAATTTTATAAAACTGCAAAATCTAATTAAATTTACCAAATTTTATTAAAAATACACTAAATCGTTATCAAATTTATAATTTTAATCTTAAAAGATTCAGTAGGCCTCGGCCTCGGCGAGGCCTCGATCTCGACCTACTCTACTATAAACTATTGAAAGCCTAGAAAAATGATTTTAAAAAATTTTTAAATTAAAATTAATAAATATAGTTTTCATTGATTAAAAATCTTTTGATTTTTAATTTATTTACGCCCATTAAAGAAGTTACGAGTCGATAAATGTGAAGAACAACGATGCCTTCGACTTAACGACGTATAATTTTTTAATGAACGATCAGTCTTGATCCATCCAGTTAGAATATTTAGCGATCAGCGATGCTTTCAAATGATCTAAAATTCGTTGGGATTGTATCATGTATTAAAATTTTTAAAATTAAAAATTTTATTAAAAAATAAAATTTAAATTAATATTCACCATTTAAAAATAAAATTTTTTAAAAATATTTATTTTTCGGAACCACATAATTTTTGTTAAAAAAACTACAAAATACAAACAAACAAAAATAAATGCAAAAATCATGTTTATTTGTCCAAAAACAAGTTAAATTGAATTAAACGCCCAAAAAGAGAAAATAATTATTTTTGGAACTTGTTGATGCGCGAAAATAAATTTTTAATTGTATTTCGTAAGAATGTTTGAACTGAAAAGGAAAGGAAAAGTTGTAGTTGATTTATTGTAGACTACAAACTTGAAATTATTTTTGAGAGTATAAAAAGAGAGCCAAGTTTTACAATTTTATCAAACTTATTCTTTAAACATTCTTCTTCAAATAAAATAAAACTTCAAATTTACAACTTCAAGTTTACAATTTTAAAAATAAGCCAATTTAAAAAAATAAACTTATTACAAAAATAAACTTTATTTTCAATTAACTACCACAAATTGTAAAAACAAGTTTTACAATTATTTGCAACTTATTCTTAAAAGCATTTCTTCAAGTTTTACAATTCTAACAAACTTGCTCAAAAAATAAACTTTTTCTTTTACAATTTGTAAAATAAAATTATTAAAATGTCTGCTTTTACAATTACAACATTTCTACGCCCAACAACAATGCTATTTTTAATGTTTTTATTAATTCAAGTTTTAGAATGGGACCGTTCTTCTGTTCAAGCCCAATATGTTGATAGATTTACAAGTGGAACAATTTTGAATAATTTATGGAGAAAAAGGAGAGATTTAACGGAAAATTCAAATAAAAATAAAATTAGAACAGATGAGGAGGATACTGAGAATTTTTTGAATTCAAAACAAGCAAATAAACGTTGGGCAGATTTTTATACTTCTGGAACTATTTTAAATAATTTGTGGAGAAAGAAGCGAATGAGTGAAAGACAGCAATACTTAACACATCCAACATTGGATATTGAAAATTCTGAAATTAATTCTGATATAATTCCGAGATTTAAAAGACAACTATTTTATGTTGATGGATTAACCAGTGGATCTATTTTAAATAATTTGTGGGGAAGAAAGAAATAAAATTGGAAAAGAGAGATGATTTTTTGAAAATATTTAAAAAAAATTTTTTTATTTATTTTTTTATCAGAAATATTTACTATGTAAATTGACAATAAATTTTATTAACTCTCAAATACTCCGATTTATATAGTATTCCAAAAATTTTTTTAAAAATTTTATATTTGATCAAATACTCGACATAGTGATGAAGTAAAGCAGCTGGGCTATAGCTATTTCTCTCCTTAGCTAGTGCAAAAGGTTATTCGGCGGTTGGGAGCGACCAGCATCTTCAGTAGACGGACTGATGTGTTAGCCATTACACCACGCCGCCTACTGCACAGCCTTAGGAATTAAATAGCTATATGCTTTACAATGAGAAGGTGATGAGAAAACCTTTTATTAATTTAAAAATTTCGGCTCAACAATCTTCATTCTTTCTTTAGTAATTCCATCCTCATCCAAGTAAAATTCATAACTTCCATCAATGATCAAAGGTGATATTGCGGCAACTAATTCTGTTTCGGGATGTTTGTGGAACAAATTTCCACTATATACATTCATTGGACCATCTTCAAAATCATCTACCCCCGTTTTTGATGCAACTATAAATATTTCTAGTCTCAAACCTTCCAATACAATCTTATCGAAATCAGAGATTTTCTTGAACATTTTGAATGTACATTTTTCTTCGCTTGCTTTTCTAATTTTAACGTAGAATTCAAGCCAACCTACACTAATATTACCATAAACAATAACATAATAGTTGCCTGGATTTTCAAATTTTAAGCAAATTTCAATGTGAGAATATTCCTTTTTCTCTTGATGTTTCTTGCCTTTTAATGAGGTTGACTCAATTAAATTAGCTTTGCTAAAATTATCTTTTTTCAAAATTTTTCTAGGCCCTTCCGGATTCAAAAAACAAATTAATCTTGTCAATATAAAATTGTTTTGAGATAATTGCTGTAATACTGAGTTTATTCCGTTCATTTTTATTATTATATATGTAAAAAATAATCCAAGTTCTGTTCTCTCGGTTGACAGTTTATTCATCTCCAAGTCTAGTTGTGCAGGAAGCATGGGTATTAAAGTTATTAATAACTAAAATTGAAATAAAGTGACTGCTGCATTCGCTTAATCAAATAAACAATTTGCATTTTCACATGCAAATATAAAGTGACCTGTTTCTAAATATAAAGGTCTCCCGACATTCCCAACCAATTCTTGACTCTTATCTTATCTTTGTTATTCACTTTCTTTTTATATTTTGACCCTTAAATTGTCTCTATAAATATCCCTGCCTTTTCCTCATTAACAGAAGATTTGGCCTAGCCAATCTCTCCCTTATTATTGTATCCCATTTTTATGGAGAATTGAATAAATAGAATAAATATTTAAATAATGTAATTCAGTCTAATACAAGTCCCGAGAATAGTAGAACCCGAGTTTAAGCTATAATCCTCAATATAACAGGTATGGGAGGGGTACCCTATACTCAAGAGCCGAAACCCTGTCTTTTTTTTGACCCGAAACCTGATCCGAAGACTTTTATCTTCTCTTTTACATTAACTTATCCAAAGTGAAATTAGTGGTCCGTTGTATTTGTTTACCTTTTTAATCTCAGTATCGTAAGAATACTCAATATAGTCTTCTAAGCAAATATTAATTTTTATTATTAGAGTCCGGATTTTTATTGAAATAAAATCGCGAAATATGGCCATAAAATATTGAAATAAATTGGCAAAATATTGACAAAAAATCCCAAAAATTAGTGAAATATTGAAATAAATTATGGTTTATTTACTAGCAAAAATCGAAAAAAAGTGAAATTTAACAAAAAAAATTTATCGCGTTTTTAAAATTGCACAGTAGCTTTATAGTTCGACGAATTAAGTATTTTTACTCTCTTGGACATTTTGAAATTGACGAAATGAAGAGGGACATTTTGTGGGTTTTGCTCAATGTGCCATTTTGGGGGTTTTGTCCAGTGGGGCATTTTGAGGGCGGAACATTTTGGATTGCACATATGTGGATTTTTGTTCAATTACACATTTTGAGGTTTTTGTCAATTGAGAAATTTTGGGGCGCGTCTTTTTAATAAGGGCTGAGCGTTATTCTAGGGAATAATTAGTGAGAAGGCAAGGCACTGTAGTGAATAATAGGCCATAAGATCCCCTTTTCAGCGCCGCAGGCGAAAATTTTGAGAATTTTAGTTGTCAAGAGACTAGATTTCTTCACTTTTTTTCCTAAAATTTACGAAAAATCCCAAAATTCTGGAAAAAATATGCAAAAATATTGAAATAATTTGCAAAAAGTGCAGAATATTGAAATAACGGGAAAATTGGCAAAATATTGAAATATATTGAAATGTATCTTTGTTCAAAATCATAATATCGAAAAACTAATGGCATATTTGGGCTTCTCTCGATATAGTATGTTTGCAAAAAAAACATTTTATTTCAATAAAATCCGGACTCTATTTATTATGCTTGAATCTAAGAACAAATCCTCAATCAAAATTAATTTTTTCCCATTATTCCCATTAATTTTGCTTTTTATTTTATGTGTAGTTTCGTTAATGACTCCACATTGGTATGAAAAAGAACTTGTATAAATACAATCCTTTTCATATTTTTCATCAATTTCGTATAAAATTTCAATTTTATACGGGCTAAATTCATCTTCAATTTTATTTACTTCCATTCTCAACAAATTTATTTTAACACTTCCATCCTCGTTTTTATTATTTTCTGTAGATTTAATCAGAAATCGTTGATTATTTTTAATATAATCAGAAAAAGAATAATCAAAAAATATTAAAAATAATATTTTAGAAATAAATAAAAATTTAATTAAAAACATTTAGAATAATTTATTTTAATTTTAGTTGAAGATTTCTTCGTGTTTTATACAAATTTTTAAAGGAGACATTGTTTTGTCAATTAAAAATTATTTCATAATTGTACCTTAAGGACCATATTAACCTTTATAAATAAAGATTTTATTTCTTAATATTTGTACTTTAGAATTAAGTACTTTAGAAAAATCTTTGAGAAAATTTTTTGCCTTATTTGTCGGAAATTCTTTTAAAATTATTAAGAAATTAAATATTTATTTCTCAAAAGTTAATATTTTCATTAAGGTATGTAGGTTTATAATTATCCGCTCGACATTCCCGGCTTTCGCAGCGGGTTAAAACAATCGGTCATAACTTTGTCAAATCAAATCATATTTCGTTGATTTTTATGTCATTCTACTCGGTTCTAGGGGATCTTTCGAAAGAGCTATTAGATACATATTCGTTTTTTGATCACAAAAATCAGCTTGGTACATGATAGTCTACAATATAGTTTTCATCTCGTTATCCTAAAAAAATTCAACTAAGAGACATAATGTGTTAAGTGTGACAGTAAAGTTTTTATCAATTTTTGGGGGTGTTTGAGTGATTTTTGTGACTTTAAAAAGACAAATATAATGTTGTAGACACTGACACTGGTAAGTATTCAAGAATTTTCGTACTTAAGTTATATAGGTGCTCATACCCAAACGATCGAAAGAACATGGCGGTCTGCTAAGAAAGAAATAAGAAACAAAGGTACACATAGACAAATGTTAGAGTTATTTATGCGAATTTCTTTGGAGAAGTGATGTTAAAAATACTAAAACAATCAGAGAAAACTAAAAACGACCATCTGTACGAAATAGAAAAAATATATATGGGGGGGGGGGGGTGTGGCAGAACCGAAAAGTACAATCGTATTGGATATATCTTATAGTTAATAAAAAATTACTTTATCACAATTATTCAATTATTTAAAAAAATAAAAATATTATTTTCCAAATTATTTTAATTAACAAAAAATATTATTTAATATTGAACATTTTATCCAATAAATTTACAACTTTATTATATAAAAATAAATTTATTACTTTAAAAAAACACAATAAAACAAAATAATATTTTATTTAGTATTATTAGGCAAACTAATTTCATCCCACAAATCTGGTAAATCCATGAAAATTTTGGCCATTTGAAATACTTCAGCACTTTCCCATGAATAAATCTAATTATTTATTTAAATAAAATTTTAAAATTTACTGTCAATTGACTCAAAAGATCTAATAAACGTCCAAATCTAATAGAAGACTCATTAAAAATTGGTGAAAAAGGAAAATTTTGTATAGTAGAATTATTTGAACAATTTAATTTATTTTTGGCAATTATTGCATGTAATTCTGCATATAGTTGGTCGCGATTTGATAAATATATCTTTTCTTCAATAAAATCTGATAAGATTCGCTCAACTGAAATATAATTAAAATTATATTTAATGTTTTAGATTTGCTCTAAAATAAATCGAAGTAACCTATCAGGAAGATTTAAAAATTATGATTAAAATTTAATAGATTTAATTGGCTTAACCTTAGAAAATAATTTTTATGTAAATCTATTAACTATTTTTGTTAATGTCCAGCTCGCTGTTACGCAGAAGGCATTATGTAAAAAAATCATTTTTGCTTGATTCTACTCCTTACTGTCTCTTAGAGACGTCCGAGACACAAAACTAAGACTAGACCCCAAGACCGAGACTTGGCACCAAGACTCAAGACCTAAAATTAACAATACTCATGACAATTTTTAGGTCCCATAAGCAGTGATGTCAAAGTTCCAGTTCCAGTTCCGGAACTAATTAGTTCTAGTTCCAGTTCCGGAACTAGAACTACGGAACTAACGATTATCTGGAACTAGTTTGGAACTAGAACTACGGAACTAGTAAATGCTGGAACTAGCTTGGACTACTACAGCCATATTTTAATATTCAAAAAAAATTTAAAAATTTGGAACTAGAACTAGCTTGGAACTAGTTCCAGAACTGGAACTGGAACTAAGGAATTTCAAAAATGGAGTTCCGGAACTGGAACTGGAACTACAAAAATTAAAAAACTGGTTCCGGAACTGGAACTGGAACTACGAAAATTAAAAACCTAGTTCTGGAACTGGAACTAGTTCCAGAGAAATTTGGGAACTTTGACATCACTGCCCATAAGGCAATTATAAAATAATGGGGGTTGGTGCAAAAAAGGAAGGGGACTATAGACTATTAGTTTCATATTTAAAAGTTAAAATAATTATATGTATATTTTTAATAAATTAATTTAGAAATAGATACCACAATTCCAAAATAATAGACCAACTATCGAAGCAAATTCTAGTCTGGATATATTCAAAGGTCTATATTTTTTATTTATAAAATCAAATATACGAAGACAGAATGCCGAAGAAACTCTGAATATAATTAAAGTTATATATGTAATTAAAATAATTTTTACTGTTTCCTATGTTCTAAATTTTTTATAGCAATAATTTGCTCCAAATTATTTAGATCGACACATCCGCCTGGTAATACTATTGCATATGGAAACTCTGGATCAGAAAACTTTCTGACCTTAAAATATAAAAATTATATTTATATACACTATTCCACACTTAATTGTTGGGGTTTGTTTCATCGTATCCTCAAATTAAGCTATTATCACATTATAGAAGTGTATCATATTCAGTGCTGGATATGGTACGGAGCAGGCTAAGATTTTGAAAACCCTGAGCCAAGTTTTGAAATACCCGGAGCTGGAGCCAAGGTTTTACATCCCAAAAGATGTTCATGCTATATATAACTAAAGATGGGTGAAATAAAACGAAGTGAGCAAATGATGGGAGGCGTGAGAAAAAGGAAGAGACCCAAATACTCTTAATCCATTGATATCCTATTAATCACAAATATTACTTAATATCTCTTTAATCCACTTAATCCCCCGCCGAAATTTTATTCAATGAACATCCACCCGGAGCCAACATAGAGCGGCTCCGAAAATAGCCGGCTCTAAAGCCGGAGCCACATTGCACAATACCCAGACCGATCTTATATCGATGGCTGAAATTATAAATATTCTTACAGTCATTTCAGAACGGTAAATTGGAACAAACTGGTCGTAAAACCTCTGAAGAAATTTCAACCGTGTAGCATATTCAATCAGCGTTATTTCTGGGAAAAATTGACAAATCATTGAATAAATAAGTACAATCAATCCCTTCTCTGTTCGTTTAAATTGATCTTGTGTTAAGAATGCCATCTTTTTTTTTGATAATATAAAAATATTTTTTCATAAATTTACTTTAGTTGATCCATCACATCCGATTAAATCAGAAGTGATTCCTTCGACAACAGACACAGCATGATGTCCACTCTCAAACTGTCTCAACAACCTTTCAATCTTCATAGTTAAAGGGAATTGTTTAATATAATCTTCACATAATTCTGTTTGCATTTTAAATTTATTTTTATTCTAAATATTTATTAAATCAAAGAAATTGAAATTTATTGACTACTAAAAGAAATTTTTGAGAGCAATTTTTGGTAATCAATTTTTATCTTTTAAATAAAAGAAGACAGGGGTTGTTTGATAAAATAATGTGACAATTTAATAGTTCTCCTTTTTTTCTTCTTTATAAAAAGTAAAATGTTCAAATTAAAATAGTTGGAAGTTAATTTTGTTGAAAGTAGACAATATTTGAATGTCTTAAAAACTTGAAATAATTTCAAACCTTGATCTAAAAATAACATTTTTTCATACTTCGGCAATATTATCACAAAGAATTATTAAAGACCCATAAAAGCTTGAATGAACTACTTGAAATTTGTTTATTCCATTTATTAAAATATTAAATATATCTCTATATTTTTTCATAATGTTAAATAAATTAATTGCAAGGTTTCACTAACTAAATTATTCAAAATAGAATGAAATATATATTCAATATTGTTGTCATTAACAAGTAGTTGGCATATTTCAATATTGAATTGAATATAAATTTATTAATGTTGGCAGATACAAAATAGCAACTAAATAATATATTTATATAATAATAAACAATTTTAATGTCATCTTTACTTGTAATAATTGCTGGTAGTTGTAAAATAAGTTTCTCATCTTCTTGCGCGAAATGCGACTTTTTATTATATTTTTGACCCTTTTCTTTTTGTCAAAAATATTGTTCATTTTTAAATTTAATTTTTTTTCATGCTTATTCATAAATACGCCCACTTCTTTCAAATTCATCATGTACTTTTTGTAAAATTTCTATTTTTCTATGTGATCCTCCCATTTTTTCCTCCATATAAACTTAGGAATTTAGGGAAATAATCTTTAATACATTTTAATAAAAATAAAATATGTAAAATTATTATAGCGATGCTTGCTACATCAATTTTTTGTCGAACAACCACATTTTAAGGTTAATTTCCTTCTTTTCATTAAAAAAGAGAGAATGTGTCGACGGAAAAATTAAAACATTTGCCGACATGTGTAGTATATAAACGCATAGACGTCATAAAAAAGTATTAAAAGTAAAGTATAAAAAAGTAAAAAAGTATAATATAAAAAAATTAAAAAGTAAAAACTTTATTCTACATAATATTTATTGTACATAAATTATTAATAATAAATGTTTTTTTGCAATCCGTTTAATTCATTATTTAAATTATTCATAAAACTTCCCTTATCATTTAAAAAAAAGAATTTTCACTCATTTTTTATTTCTTTAATTACTGCCAATAATTTCATTTCAAGTTCTGCCAAACGTTCATTTTTATTTTTAACTTCTTCTAAATATTCATCTATTTCATTTATTTTATTTAACCCAGATTCAGGCAAATTTATTTTTTTTAATATTTCATCAGTAAAGTTTTGTGTTTCGAATATTTCAATATTACAATTTTGTATTAGGTTTGTTGCAACATTTGATTGTTGTCCAATTTCCTTCCCTTTTCCCTTTTCATTCATTATCTGGTCGAGAGTTTTTGCTTCAATAACTTGTGTTGGAGTATTATTTATTTTAAGTTCACAATTTCCAATTAATTTGTTTGAACGGCTCGATCTCTTATTTCCATCAATATTTGCTACATTAATTAAATAGACATTCTCTATCATATTTTCATATATTGCTTCATCGCATTCAATTTCAATTTTAGACGGCTAAAGATTTATTCAAATAAACTCAAAAAATTGAAATTAAATTAGTCATTAAATAATATTTTAAACCCTTTGAATTTTAAATTCAAGCCGGAATTTAGTCAACATCTTTTAACATTAAAATTATCATATCAATCTATTTAAAATCTTCTACTAATTTCTTGTTAATTTATTTTTTAACTTACCAGTGGTGCTATTATTTCGGAAATTGGAACTCCCTTTTTTTAAATTCCCGGTCTCAGTAATTTGGAAGCTGGTTGTCTAGCTTCCAAATTACCATACCTCAAGTATTAACCATACCTCAATCCTACGTTTAATCTATTTTATTTTCTATATTATTTTATAAAAAATCATACAATTTCTAAATTATTATTCTCAATAAATATAATATATTTATCATTACGGCAGACATTAATGTTATAATAATTAGTTGAATAAAACTCAGAATTTTCTTTTAATGGTAATTTTAACACCCCGTTCTGACATCCAATAAACACTTTTAAATTTGGATAAAATTTGTTTATAATAAATTTCAAATTTCTTTTTGGCCTTTCCAAATCCAAAACTTTCATTGTCTGATTATCTGTTTGAATTGGCCTATCAAAGAAGCTTAATGGAATTATAATTACTTTATTCATTCCACTACCATTAACAGGGTTAATTATTATCTTGAAATAATAAATTTAAAATAAAAAAATTATTGAAATATTATTTAAAGGAAGGGCAGCACCCCGAGCCTTGAAGTCTCGGGTTTAAGGATTAGAAAACAAAACCTGGCCTTCGGTGTTCGGGTAGGGTTTTTGCCTAAAAATTCGTCGTGGGTCGGGGCGGTGTTTCGGGGGACGGGGTGCTAACCTATCTAAAGGTATTATTTTAATTGTATTACCTCTTTGTCAACATAAACTTCAATAATATAATTTAAGTTTTGTAAATCCATTCCTACTAGGTCAGCTTCCCCAAATTTACAAATATCATATTTTTCAGTTATTTTTCTAATATAATGAACATTTTCATATTCATTGTTATTTTTATTTTTATATTTTACAATTAAATTAATTTTAAAACGATTATTCTTCATTTGATTTAGTTTATTTAATAAATTATTAGTTAAAGTATCAGAATATTTTCGCCATTCAATTTTGATAATAATATTATTATTCTCGTTATTTTCCACTAATTTTAAATTTAAAACAATTAATAATAAATTAATTAACAATTGCATTTTAATTTGAATCTAAATATTTAATTTTTAAGAATTTATTTGGCTGAATTAGAAACTATAAAATTTCTGAATTATTAGGTGACTAATTGATACAGAAGAAGTTTTCTGAATCCATACCCAGTAATGAGCCAAGGATAGTTTGGAAATACTAAGTAATTAATGTTGTTAGTCCGGCCGGACAATATTCGCCGCTCTCTCCTTAAGAGCGATTAAACGGGCAATGACTAATTCCTCCTATCGGGCAATAATATAAGATTAATATAAAGTTGACTGTTAACTGACTGACTAATAGACTGACTAATAGACTGACTAATAGACTCTGACTAATCCTCTCCTTAGCTTGTTTTCAAGATTATATTTGTTATGGATAGGCGGGTCGCTGGGAAAGAATAGTTTAATATTTCACAATTCCATTTCCACTTTACAATACATAGCGTAAACATTTAAAAATTTTCATGAGGTAAATCGGAAAATGTTTAACAATGTCCTCACAAGAATAATGTCATGTCCTCACAAGAATCATGTCATCCTCACAAGAATCTAAATTCTTGAAAGCTAATCGAAACAGATATTGACATTTCACAAGGTATTATTGAATCTTGTTTTCAAGAATTTCCAAGATTTGAATCTTGAAGTCAAGAATTTCCAAATACAAAGTTAAAAATGTGAGGAAAAATTTTGGACAATAGCTCGAACCTCCAAACTTTTGTGGAATTTATCGTTGACTCTGAACATTGTAGACCAAAAGCTTAATCTATCGGTTTATAATAAATGAATCTTGAAAAAAAATAAAACCGTTAACGATAATCCTACAATAATACATTATTTTTAATGTAAAAATATTAATAAATAAAAATTAAAAAGATTTAAAAAATAAATGAAGTCATTAAATATTTATTTTACTAAATACCTATTTTAAAATCGAAATTATTTATTATATTTTTAACCAAGTAAAAGTGCGTGGGAAATATTTTCAAAATAAAATTTAGAAATTAAAATTTGAAAATTAATTAATATGATGAAATTTTCATAATTTTTATTAATTAAACTGAACTTAAAGTTTAATAAAAAATTGTTTTTAGAGAGAAGTAGGGGGAATCCCCAGGAATTTTTAGAACCACAGACTTTGTTTAAGAGATCTACCTTTTGAATAAAAATTATTTTTATAAGTTATGATGATGACAGTCAAGAAAATTTTCCTGTTGGCATAAACAAAGCAAGACCAAATTTCTGATTTCACATTATTCACTCAATCAGTGAATATTCCTTTATTGGGACACGCCCAAGTAGGCGCGCGACCATGAAACGCAAAGCCATAACAAGCTGGAAGATTTCTGATCCTTATCAATTATGGTACCAATCTCTTTAGCTCGATGAGAGGCATCGTTTAATAGTCGAGACGAATCGAATGGTATATATTTTGAGTTCCGATCTCCGTGGATCTATACATAGCGACCCCAGTTCCGATACACCTCTGGTAACAAGTAAATTTATGTTTCTAAACACTGATAGAGAAAGTATTATTTTAAAATTTATTGTCGATTTACATAGTAAATATATTTCAGATAGAAAAATAAATAAATTTTTAAAAATATTTTCAAAAATTATCCCTCTCTTTTCCAATTTATTTCTTTCTTCCCCACAAATTATTTAAAATAGATCCACTGGTTAATCCATCAACATAAAATAGTTGTCTTTTAAATCTCGGAATTATATCAGAATTAATTTCGGAATTTTCAATATCCAATGTTGGATGTGTTAAGTATTGCTGTCTTTCACTCATTCGCTTCTTTCTCCACAAATTATTTAAAATAGTTCCAGAAGTATAAAAATCTGCCCAGCGTTTATTTGCTTGTTTTGAATTCAAAAAATTCGCAGTCTCCTCCTCATCTGTTCTAATTTTATTTTTATTTGTAATTTCAGTTAAATCTCTCCTTTTTCTCCACAAATTATTCAAAATTGTTCCACTTGTAAATCTATCAACATATTGGGTTTGAACAGAAGAATGCTCCCAAACTTGAATTAATAAAAACATTAAAAAAAGCATTGTTGTTGGGCGTATCAATGTTGTAATTGTAAAAGTAGACATTTTGTAATTTTTATTTTACAATTTGTAAAAGAAAAAGTTTATTTTGTGATCAAGTTTGTTAGAATTGTAAAACTAGAAGAAAATGCTTTTAAGAATAAGTTGTAAATAATTGTAAAACTTGTTTTACAATTTGTGGTTTTTAATTGAGAATAAAGTTTATTTTTGTAATAAGTTTATTTTTTAATAAGCTTATTTTTAAAATTGTAAACTTGAAGTTGTAAATTTGAAGTTTTATTTTATTTGAAAAAGAATGTTTAAAGAATAAGTTTGATATAATTGTAAAACTTGGCTCTCTTTTTATACTCTCAAAAATAATTTCAAGCTTGTAGTCTACAATAAATCAACTACAAATTTTTCTTTCCTTTTCAGTTCAAACATTCTTACGAAATACAATTAAAAATTTATTTTCGCGCATCAACAAGTTCCAAAAATGATTATTTTCCCTTTTTGGGCGTTTAATTCATTTATAAATTAAATTATTTATTTAACTTGTTTTTGGACAAATAAACATGATTTTTGCATTTAATTTTGTTTGTTTGTATTTTGTAGTTTTTTTAACAAAAATTACAATGGTTCCACAAAAATAAATTTCTTTAAATTTTTATTTTTAATGGTGAATATCAATTTAAATTTAATTTTTATTATGTTTATGTACAACAAAGAATAACAGGCTAAGGCAGTAAGCTAACAACTGTGCTTTATCACGACGACAATATATGTATAAAATATTTGCGTAAAATAGGAATATGGCTTAGGGGTACACCCCAACCTACCGCGAGGCCAACCTACCGCCGAGCTATAACTTCGTTCATAATTGTCGAATCCGGGACACCCTGGTATGGTTCGATGTGCCTCGACGAGCTGAATCGAAACATACCAGGGCGTACCGGATTCGACAATTCTGAACAAAATTATAGCTCGGCGGTAGGCCTGATCCCATGGCTTTTTAATTATAAAATTTTTTAAAAATTAAAATTTTTTTTCTAGGCCTCAATATTTAGTTTAAGGCCATTTATAGACTACAAAAGACACAATTTATTTTTAGTCGTAAACACCTTCTTTTTTAAAAAAATTTCAAGATCATTCATTCCTTTTTCTTTAATTCAAAATTAAACTCAAAGTACTCTATTTAGGTTCAAAATTGAAATTAAATCTAAAAATGATAGATGACTAAAAAATTTTAATTTCCTTTCTTGAATTTTTTTCTTTTTCCTTTAAAGATCGTTTTTGGTACACATTTCTATATTAAAATTTGTAATAAATTTAAACTTTTTGAATTCTATATAGGTCAATTATGCTAGTATAAATAAACTTGAATTACAATTTACAAAAAAAAAACTGAAGCTAAAATTTAATTAAAATTGTAAACTTGAAATATAAATAATACCTTATAACTAAACAACCTTATAACTAAACTTGAGTTTTTAAACTTAAAGCAAATTTGTAAACTTGCTTTAATATAAGCTCAATTACAAACTTGATTAGGTAACTTGAAATATAATTATAATACTTAACTTGAATTAATATTTATTTTTTATACTAGGGTTGAACACAACTGGTTAAGAAGCCAGATTCTTTTGCTTGCGCAAAAGAATGTTGCTTCTTCTATTTTCACAGTTTGGTTTGCCTAAGTAAACAGAGAACGATAAGTGATCTGTATCTGGTCTTTTTGGAAGATTAAAGGTTCAAGGGTGATTCAAAGAAACAATAATGTCGCTCTAAACTTTGTGCTAAGTAACGGAAGTTCCCAGAGAAAAGGCACAGAACGACACAAACGGCCATTCCCAGAGAGTTATTAGCCGCCCATTATCTAAGCTAAACATCGCCACTAACTTATCCTTGGGAAAGCAATAGGGAAGTAAGCTGGTGTTTATAAGCTTTAATGGAATAGGCAAAGGCAGATCACTTCTTCATTCATTCAACAGAGTTGCCGGCCGGCTAATCCATCGAGTCTTATAGGGAAGACGTCTCCCTATATTCCCCCACTGCGAGCGATTAACTTATTTCTATACTCTGCGGAGTTCACACATGATTGCAACATGCGAGACTCTGCCTTTAACAACAACTAAACAACGAGGCACTGGGGAACGGGGCCAACCGCTTTATTAATACATTAAAGCAATAAAAAATTCTAAATTTATTCATAAACAAAAATTACAAAAATTATATTTTAATATTTAAATTAAAATAATCATTTTTGTTTCTTTTCTTCTAATTCAATTTTTCTAAACCAATTAATGGTCGACAATAATATCCATTTAAAACATTTAAAAGTCACCCAAAACAAAATAACCAAAACAATTATAGAGAAGAGAATAACATCAAGTGAATAATAAACAAACCAATTCATTTCCTTTTCTCCAGGTAAATTAAGTTCTGGCAAATCTCCAAATTCTGCAGCAAATTCAACCCATTTTACAAGTCTTTCTGTTGGGCTGAATGGAGTTAATTTTAATTTTTTGGATATTATTTTGGCGTTTTGTTGGTATTTAGGTTGGTAGAGAATCTGGAATTTTGGAGATGATTAAATGTTAATTTTTTCCCTGTTTATACCCTTTCTATAGCCTCAACCAGTACTTGTTCAGCATTAGGTCCACTCAAGTCATTAACATCTATTTGTATCCCTATACCAAGTTTTTGAGCAACATCGGCATTGTAAAATTGATCTCCAAAAAGAGGAATCCCAATAATGGGAATCCCTGCTCGAGCTGACTCTGTCAAACTGTTCTGGCCACAGTGTGAGATAAATGCGCGAAGGTTTGAATGCCCTAAAATATTAAAAATTAAATTATGCCTAAAAGTTATCCTAAATTTAGGTGTGCTCTATTATCCTCTATTAATTACCCCCCCCCCCCCGCCTTCCTTTAGGAACAAGTTTAAAAATTTTACTATCCATCAATTGCCCTATTACATGTTCAAATTTCAAATATCGAAAAATTACACTTCATCTATTAATTACTTCCTCTACCGAGAGTTTGAACAATAACACCCAAGGTAATTATTAAAGGAAATACGGTCAATTTACAAAAATAAATTATAAAATACAAATGAATAATAAACTTGAATCCTTCGCCCATGCTTTAATGTCAAATTTACAATTGTAATATTAACCTAAGATTGCAGGCTGTTGAAGCCACTCAAATGTATGAACATTCGGCAATTTTGTCAAATTTTTTATTGTATCACTGTCAAGTTTCCAAAGAAATTGAATTTGTGGAAAACGCCCAAATGCTTTGATAATTGCACTTTTCATTTTATTATTAAGCTTGGTAGTGTCAGCAAGAGACCCAAAAGAGAAAAGTATGGCACCAGTAACAGCCTCATCCATTATTTTTTGGATTTTCTGGGAAAATGAGGGGAACTTGAAGAGAACTTGTTTTATTTTGAATTATTACCGGTTCTAATATTTTAGTTCCTCCAGAAGTATGATCATCAACCAGACCTCCAATGTAGATAATTTTATTTGAAATGGGTCTAGGCAATTCAAGGAAGGGATTCGAGTTGAAGAAGGCTAGCGACACGTTTTTAAGAAGCTCTTTTAAATCTGGGAAATCTTTGCCAAATTCTTCGCGGATTACTGGTTCCTGGATAAATAGTTTTTTTATTATTGTTTAAAAGCGATTAGTTGAGGATTCTTTTGTTCTAGAAGAAACTGAGAAACTATTTAATTTGGTTATCACTAGCAAGTCGACTCATTACCGTTAAGCATAACCAATCATAGGAAGGCTTTTAGTTCTGTCAAGCATCGAAACTTGGGGCCCTATTGCCGAAAGCAAAATATTAGGTCAGCAAGAGATCCAAAAGAGATTAGGTACAATAAAATAAATTTAATCCCGGCCCAGTACAAGCCTTACTTTAACAGATAATTGAAATTTTAAAAGATGTACTTGATGCCGTAAAGCAATATCACCATTCCAAAGCCAGTCGAACATTTCGTTATAAAAATTGATAGAACGTGAAACGAAGGAATGTTCGAGCCCTGGTATTGGTACCATCACATCTTAAAGTTGTTTCAAATATTTTGCTTATGAGGTTAAATATGTATTAGAGACAGAAATCTCAAAAAATTTTGTGATTTTTTTCAATCAGGAAAATCCGAAACATAAAAATAAAAAAAATCATGTTTGAGCATTATAAGGAAAGTCGACAGTAAACCCCAATGGTATTAAATGTCCAGGCTGTGAGAGCTCTTGAAGGAAGACCTTCCAGTCTAGCAAATATAAACAATTAGAGGATGGTTGAGCGGTTACCAACCTATCATCAAGTGCTCTCCAATCTTTAGTTATTTCTGGGATTGTTCGGCCGCTTTACCAGTATATTATATCATCATTTACTTACTTGGCATAAAGCTAGGAAAATTTGGAATGCCAAACATGCGACTCGTCGCTTGAAACAAAGGAACTGCATAGGCAGTCAGCTTTGTTCGAACACCAATTTTGTGGAAAAGAGCTGAAGGACAAAAATCATACATCTCTGCAATGCCGACATCAAAACGTTCATTTGTCAATTTTTGTAGCAAAATGGGTTGTTTAATTGTCTCTGTAAAATTATAGTTCATATTTAATTTACCGTATTTATTCTAATATAACGACGGTCTCTATTATAACGACAGTCTTTAATGAGACGACACCCTCGCTTTTTTTCCTTTGAATGATAATCATGTCCTACTGTCGTCCTATTCCTATAACCATGTTCTATAATGTCCTAATAATCATGCCCTATTTGTTTAAAGTAGAGTACGTCCGAGTTGAGCAAGTTCGAGTTTACTCGACTCGAGGGTTTTTTGCGTCATTACTCGGAACTCGGGATCATTATTCTCAGCATTACTCGTACTCGGAAACTTCGGACTCGACAGATCTGTGTAAATCTATCGTTTGAACTGTTTAAAATTAATTTTTACCTTTACACGACATAGCCATCATAGGGCCAAATTGGTGCATAGGATGATCAAATATTGTTAGGTATTGTCTTTTTTTAGTGAATGATTCTGAAACCATTGGTTTATCTTTCATATCCATAATTTCATTGTTCTCCAAACTTTTCTCTATTATATGAATTTTAGTAACTTTAGTAGTTTCATTTCGCTGTAGCAAAAGTGGGCTCATGATGTACTTGACGAAATGCTTTAAAAATAATTTAAAAATTGTGTTTACTAATAATAATGTAAGGCGTTTTAGACCATCCACCCCCAAACCATACCACATATTTTTCCATTAATGATCATACTGCCACATTTTACTACTACAACTACATACCGTAAAAGCTCTAATAGAAGCCCTGGGCTTATATTTTTCTATACCCCCCATCGGGTGGGCCTATAATAGAGCATGGGCTTCTATTAGGGCATGGGCTTCTATTAGAGCTTTTACGGTATATAACATAAGCTGGAAGAAGATAAATCGACTATTAAAGGAGATGAGAAGATAGAACAATTAATTGGGAATTGACGGGACTTAGAACTATTGGAATAACTCTTATCGATATAAATACTCTTATGCCTCCGTATACTTTCATCGTATTCCGTTCTCGTCTTGACTTCCAATATCCATTCTTCGATGCTTTAGACAGCCTGACTGGTAAGATACGATGGTACAAAGTTACCATGACTAGAATTAATTAACCAACCACTTCATGGCCAGCATCAACTAATGTGTCCGCAATTCTTCCCAAAAATTTTGCATGACTCCAACTCACAGAGGGGGAATATACAAGTATTTTAAGTTGTTTTCCTTTTTTAAATTCTGATTTTAATTTATCAGAATTGTGTTGTAAAGTAAATAAAATTAAGGTCAAAAAACATAATGTTGAATATAAATATTTAAGTAAATTGAAGCGTACAGAAATCATAATGATTTTATTTTTAGGGAAATATTCTAGTAAAAAATTTTAAGTTTACTAAATTAAAAAAATATTTCCCGGAAAGAAAATATACATACATACAATTACAAAATTATCGGGCGGACTAATTTGTAACCTACACTCTAGAATTTGTAAAAATAATTTAAGTATTGTAAAACATTTAGGAAATCAAAATATTCTATAAATTAAATTTGTAATAAAACTTTTAACAATTGTAAAATAATTCCGGAAGGTTCTATAATTTATTTAGGTTTCAATAAAGTATTCCGGAAAGCCTTTTAATATGTTTAATAGTTTTCCGGAAAGTTTGTAAAGTGTTTATTACTGTTCCGGAAGGATTGTAAAATATAAATGTTTTTCCGGAAGAGTTTAAGATGAGTTAATAATTTTTCCGGAAGGTTATACTAATTAATTCCGGAATTTTAATATTTTACAAACAACTATACATTTCCGGAAAGTTGTAATATTTCACAAATGTTTCAATAAATTTTTACAATTTCTTATTTTAATTTAAAAAATGTTTCCGGAATTAATTTTTACTTAAATAATTTACAATTAATTTTCAACAAAAGTACATTAGTTCTAAAATAATAAAAATTATTATCATTTCTTTTATTTAAATATTCCTTAAATTTGTTGACATTTATATTTAATTCCTTCAACGTTTTCTTAATTGTAGTTTGAAAATTTTTGTCTAAATTTATTTTTAATTGTTTGTAGTTTATGACAAATTAATTTTTCTTCTTTTACTTGTTTTATTTTTATCAGCTGAATAATTCCTAAAATTATTCTCTGAAGAAAATTTTAGGGTCGCGTGAGTTTAGTCTTATTTGGTTAGTTGTCAGAAAGGGTGATCGGAAATGACTAAGGTGCCGGAAATCGAATTAAATTTTAGTAAGTAGTTAATTTTAGTAATTTTAGGAAGTATTTTAGGAAGTAATTTTAGGAAGTAATTTTAGGAAGTAATTTTAGGAAGTAATTTTAGGAAGTAATTTTAGGAGGTAGGACAATGCGTCCACTGACGCATTGTCCGAGAGTCTCACAAAGTAGTAACAATCTTTTTCAGTGTGACTGATAACTAGAGGGGTCCCGGACAATGCGTTAGTGGAAAATGCGTCAGTGGACAATGGGCAGTATTGATATAAAGTGAATAAAATTGATGATATAAAGAGATAAAAATTCACTGATATCCCTCCAAATCGGCTGATCTCCATCTTAATCCAACCAAATAACTTCATATCTCTGTTAATCCTCCCAAGCCCGAGATATCAGCCTTAATCCCAACAAATCCCTCTATATTTCTTTTAAACCCCAAAATCCCTCTTTAATTACTCTTAATCTGTCTATATCCCATCTTTAGTCTTTTTACATCATTTTTTTATCTCTTTACATCATCACTTTTAATCACTTTATATTAAGTGATTAAAGTGATAATGCTTAGTTCGTTATTTCTGTTCCTTTTGTGCCTATTTGAACAAATAATGAAAAATAATTAAGCCGATAAAAAAAGAATTAATTTTACTTGAGTAGACAAATTAAAAATATTTTTTATCGAACTTTTAATTCTATTATATATTTAATTTTGTTTTTTACTTAATTCCCTCATTCATTAAATTATTACGTAAGAAGGTTATCTACTTAAAGTAAAATAAAATTAATTTTTTTCAGAACAAATTTATTCGAATAAAGTGAAAATATAATATTTATAATGTAAATTTAACTAACTTTTAAATAAAATTTTTTTAAATTTAAATAAAAATTTAGAGGGAAGAGTGTGGAAGAACGAACACCGGGAGAAGTGTAATAAAAAAATAAATAGGTAAATGAATAAAATATTGGGATTGCCGTTTTTTTTTAAATTTTTCTTTTAAATTTTACGAACCTTATATTATAATTTTACTTAATAAATATTTATTCTAAAAAGTGAAGAATGGACAACCCCAAAATACCGTACAATTTAACTGAAAATAAAATTAATAAATTAAAATTTTGTAAAAACTTATTCCGGAAAGGTTGCAACTTTTTAAATTTAGATTTAATAAAAAATAAATTTTAGTGTGTTAAATTGCACTAAATAATTGAAAAAAAAAATATTTATAATTTGAAAATTCTTTTTTAATAAATATTTACAATAAACAATAATTATTAGTTCAAATAAATGTTGTCGGTTCTGGACTGAACCAAAACGAAGAACCGGGGATTTTTTGGTTCAGTTCTTCAGTTCGGCTTCGCGTATCAGGAGAATTTCCAGGACGACAACCATAGTTATACTGTATTTCCTAAAATAAAGCACCATGCTAAATTAGAGCCCTAAAATAGAGCCCCACTTTGGAGGATAGTTGAAAAATAGAGCCCCATGGGGCTTTATTTTAGAAAATACGGTAATTATTAGTTGGAAAAAGGACACAAATTTTTTTGCAATTTATGTCCTTGTTGGCAGATAAAATAAAATATTTTTAATATTTATTATTTAAAAACCCGGTTTTTAATTAAATATAAGAAATTATTTTCAAAAAAAAAAAATAAATTTAATCCAAAAAAATTAAACCGGGTAGAAAAATTAGAAAAAAATTGAAATTTTGCGAAAATAAATTAAAATATAATCTCTCCAATTTTTATTATTCAAAAATAAATCATCATTCACATATTTCTTCACTGGGAACTGGATCTTCAATTACATCAACTTTATCACTTATAGTTATTGCTTTAGAATAGTGTGGCAATTTAGCAAATAAACTGGTGTTGTTTTTGTTATTGACTTCTGATTCACTAAAAATTAAGAAAAAATTTAAATTTAAAAAAAAATCATAAAAATAAAGACCAATTAAAATCAGAATTAGTACTTAAATGTATAGGTATTTATCTATAATGTTGGGACAAAACATGGACAGACCCAAACACCGTCCAAATTTTGATGTTCGAGAGAAGAAAAACTCGGGAATCAGGAAACGGGAATCGGGTTGGGAAATGACCTCGGGAGTCGGGAGGCCAAAAACTCGGGAAATTTTCCTGAGTTGGGATACCCGAACATCACTAGTCCAATGTTGAAATAAAAATTTCCAAATAAGATTTTCAAAACCAAGCCCCAATAGCCATAATGTATAATAATATTAGAACACCATAATATCAACATAAGTCGAAATATGTGACGGTAATTCTACTCTGCTTGATAGACTTAATTTTGTCAGACGGTGTTTTGCCCCTCTCTCCACTAATTTACAAATTTTATTATACCATTTGTATTGTCCATCATTCTGATTTTCATAATTACAATCAGAATTTACAATTGTAATATTATTATTATTTAATTTAGTCCCCGCATATAATTGACTGAAAAAGTTGTTAGTATTTTCTTCCTTTCCATTTCCTTTATTTAAATAATTTTCTTCTTCTTTCAAATTTTGTTGAAGCAACATTTCTCTACAAGTCATTAAACTAGAACGACGATGATTTAAATTTTTATTGTTCTGGTTAGTTTCATTCATTACTGATGGAGAGGAGGATGAAGGAATAATTAAATCCTCGTTGTTATTTTGATTTAATATTTCTGCTAAAAATTTAATTAATAAAAAAAAATAATAAAAAATTAAACAAAAATTAGAAAATTTATTTTTTTTAAATAAGATGCCGTAAATAATATCCTAATACAAGCCCATCTTATTGAAGCCATACCTTAGTACTAGGTCGTTTCAGTAAAAAGTTAGTTTTTATTCACCGCATGTTTTTTGAGTGATAACCATTTTTATCCGATTTTGTTTTTATCTTATTTTGTAGCCCAAAGTCTTGGCTTCATAATGGAACTAAAATTTTAAAAATAATCACTCATTGGGACTCGTTGAAAAATAAAAGTCAAAGAATTCTATTGAGAAATTTACGGTTAAATTATCACAGTAATACAGTAAAATTATTAGTTGATTATTATTAGTTTTTTATATGAATTATTATGAATTATTAGTTTTTTATATTTATTTCTTAATAATTTTCATTTTTTTTATAATTTTCATTAATATCTGTATAATTATAAAAATTCAAAAAAATTTTCCTTACCACTTAACGGCGCTGGACTAGCCCCAGGAGGCATAGAAACCTTTCTGATATATCTAGCCATCTGTTCAAGTTGGGAAACAACAGTTCCAACAAGTGTCTCATTTCCAGGTTCAAACTCATCAGAATCATCCTCTTCCTCATCTTCTTCCTCCTCTTCATCTTTATCATTTAAAAGGGCCGAATTAGACAAAAACGTTGTTGATTTTGTTATTTTTGGGAATTGGGGGTTTGTTGGGGAGGTTGGGCTACACAAACTGTTACTGTGCTGACGACGGAATTTTAATTGTTTTTGTTGCTGATTTTGATAACTTTTTGAATTTTCTATATTATCAGAGGATGAATGGAGAAGGTGGTGGTTGTTGCTGTGATCTACGTGGCTGAAAGAAATGAAATAACTTTGCTTCATTTTATAGTTATTTAGTATAAATTAATAGTTGGGCTTCCCGTTATACAAGCATTTTTCATAATAAGAAAAAATGAAATAAGGTTGGCAGATCCGAATCAGAAAAAGACAGGAAATCCGGAAATTTTCTGTTCTGATACAGGATCCAGATAACAGCCATCCGTCTAACTTCATATTGAAGACGGAGGCTCAAAAATATTAGCCATAGCGAACTTGCCAGGCTTACAAAAAGATAACGAAGCAAAAAGAAAAAAATAAATTCACACTCAACAATATAAGTTTTTATCTATGTTAAAGTCTAATTGAACTTTTATATATTATGCAAAGGCTTTAAATTAGTTTTTGTTTATTCTAAAAAATGAGGTCCCAGACAAGAGGCTTTCATAAAACAATTAAGAAATACAGGTGAACCGGCCAAAAAAAGGATTCCATATCCTGATACCACTTACGATTAAAGTAATTTAAAATATAGTATACTTAATTTTTTCAGATGAAATTAAGAAAGCTTTTGTTTTATTTAATAGTTATTTAGTATAGATTAACACAGTTAATTCCCCGTTATACTTGCGGTTTTAATAATAGGAGAATAAGAAAACAAAAGATCAGAAATATTAGCTTAGCAAAATTGCCAGGCTTTCAAAAATATAAAAAAAAAGATGACCAAAAAAATAATGAAAAAAAGCATAAGTTTTTATGTTAAAGCTAAATCGACTTTCATATATTATGCATAGGGTTTAAATTAGTTTTTGCTACTTTTTAAAAAAATGAGGCAACATATCAGAGACGGGTCAATTTTAAAATTCGGATATGGCACCAGTGTTCAAACAATTTTCAAACTAGTTGAAATTTGGTAAAACCATCATTTTAAATTTTATCTGATGGTTTTGAATGCTTATAATCTCAAATAATAATTAGAGTTGCACGAGATCGAGATTTTAGAAAAAATCCGAGACCGAGATTGACCGAGACTCGCATGACCGAGACCGAGACCGAGATGCAAAATTTGACCCGAGACCGATATCGAGATCCGAGATAAACCGAGATTTTTCAAAACCTTTTTTATCCACTAAAACCCATTTAAATTAGGGTTTGACCCAGAACGCTCGGGGGCGGGTATGTCGGTGTATGGGGTTTTCAAATTGTTTCGGGGCGGGGTTCGGGTCGGGGGAGCAAAACATGGTCGGGGTTTGGGTCAGGGTCGGGGTTTGGGCCACAGGTCTCTTAACAGAGAGGGAGATTTTTCCCCCAAAAAAGAGAGAACCTGGTAAAGAACTTGGTAACCTTGCGCCGATTTGCTGCGGCGCGAGCATTCCAACTAAAGAGCAGTGGGAAGAGCAGACAGTTAACGGCAGCGCAGACTTTACTCTCTAACCATCGGGAAGGTTGATGTGTATTCGGCCGCGCCTATTTGTCCTGTTCCGCTCTCTAGACAACTAAATTAAAGTGAGCACAACAATATGCCAATAGCGAAATTTTAAATATTTTGTCAAAATAAAACTCAAGAAGGTCAATCTTTAGGGGTGTATACTGATCTCGGATCTCGGCGAGATTAAGTGCCGAGAATCTCGTCTCGGTTAGGTGGTCTCGTCTCGGCAAAACCGAGACCGAGATTGGAAAATGGCCGAGATTCTCGTCTCGGTCTCGGTCGAGATATCGATCTCGTGCAACTCTAATAATAATAGATTGTGAAAACGAAAGCTAAATAATATTAGCCAAAGCAAAAAGCCAGGCTTTCAAAAATATAAAAGATGTCAAGAAGCAGAGGAAAGAAATTCAAAACGATAATAAACTTATTAGCTATGTTAAAGCTAACACGAAATTTTATATATTATGCAAAGGGTTTGAATTATTTTTTGTTATTGTTTAAAAATCTGGTTTCAGACCAGAGAAGGGTCGATTTTCAAAATTCGAGATAAAAGTGTCCGCATTACTGGTAACTCAATCATCACTGAACCAATAGCGTTAGGCTTACGGTATTATGATCTGTTGTAAAGGGAAACAACAGATCACATAATACCGTATAACAACTTTAATATTATTTCCATACTTTATTTTTTCAGCAATTTCCAGCAATTCTTCACGTATTTCATCCATACTACTTTCGAGAGTCATATTTCCGCTATCTTGGCTTCCACGCCCGAATTTTCGATTTGAAATATTTCCAGTAATTTCATCTGATATATTAGTAAGGGAATTTGAATTACTGTTGTTATTTTGAGTGTTTCCATCTTGCAAAAGCAAAAGACGATCGACTATAACGCCAAAAGATACCTTTAAAAAGGGTTAATATAAGATTATATAGTTAAGGCAATATAAATTTATTCAGATTGAACTCATAAAAGTTCATTGGACGCATAATCTAATCCAGAGATTTCTTGGCATCATTCGATAGCCAATTAAATTCTCTACAAAATTTGCCATAAACTAGTGTTTGGCACGGTTCGTATTTCCGCGGTACTACCGAAAGTACAGTAACTATACTTTCAGGTTCTACCGATGCCTGTCAGATTTTGAAATTTAATGTAATAAACCGGCACCGGTACTTTCTGCTACTACTGGTGCCGGAAAACTCCATTTGCCGACCACTAATTGAACCTAAATTTTATGTTGATTGAGAGAAAGCTTTGGAAGAAAACCCTCTACATAGAGAATAAATTTTTAGACAAAATGCAAGTTTTCGCCACCAACTTTCCATTTAGCTAAGTTAAATTTTCTTCTTAAATCTATTTTGTAGCAAATTAAATTCTCTATCGAATGATATATAATACTCTAAATAAATTCAAAATCCTCTCCTTAATAAATTAAATTATTAGTAACCTACCATTTTTAACACAGGCAGGTTAAACCTAGCAGCCAAAACAAGCATTTTCTTAGCTAAAGACAAATCTGTTGATTCCTTTAAAATAATTTTTGAAATTAATTTTAAACAAAAATCAACTAACAGCAATAACTTCAGCACAAATATATCTTTCACATTCCCTGCGCAAAGCAGGAAACTGCACATGCATGGAAGCATCCAAAGCTTCTAAAAAATCTTCGAAACATTCTGCTTCGGGTACAATTATTTTGTTAAAGTAATAATGGGCAAAAATCTGAAATTAAATAGATATTTTGATTCTAATAATCGTCTTAAATTAATTCTCTGGGGGGCAGTCCATTTTAGGACCCCCAAAGTGGTATTGGGTATTGTTTAGACAAGGGTACACTAGAAGAATATTGACTAATTACACCTCGATTTCATATGTTTTACTTTTAATTAGGTTGAGGATATGTCTAGACGATACTTTCAGTTAAAACACCCCTAACTATAGGGTACGATTATTAGCTCAAAAAGTAGGCTTGGGTAGGCTTGATAGGCTTGGTAGGAAATTAATTTTGTAGGAAATTAAATTCTCTATCGAATGATATATAATACTCTATATAAATTCAAAATCTTCTCCTTAATAAATTAAATTATTAGTAAGATACCATTTTTAAAATCTATCGAACACAAATATATTTACAAATGTATTTGCCTATCGAACACAAATACACCGACCTAGACAAGAATCCCAAAATTCTCAAAACTAGGACATCGAACTTTCCGACTCAGAAGAGACAGAGTCCAACCAACCCCTATCATTCAGCTCCAATTAATTTTTATTTTATTTTAAAAATAAAATAATAACTCCCTTACGTTGCTAATTTTTTCTTTCAATTCTGCTGAATTTTTCAACATTGCCCATTCATTATTAGTAAAACGTTCAAAAATCACTTGACAAGCAAATAGATAAACATGACGATACAAAGCATATTTGTCCGCTTTAGGATCAAAAAATTCAACATCGGGGACTTTAAGTTGATTTGAACGAATTTCCTCTAATACTTGGGCACACAAAGATTCCAATTTGTCGCTTAATGGAGAGTCTATGCTTGGTAAATATTGTAGTGGTTGGAAGAGACTGACGGGCATTCTATAAATTAAAATCAGAATTTCTATATATTAATTCAGAATTTTGTGTTTCGTTAAATTATCGTTTAGTATTTTTAACATGATTATGTATTTTATTCATAAAAATCAGAATATACAAAATCAGAATTAATTTTATAATCAGAAATTGAACAAAATCAGAATTTTAATAAAATCAGAATTTTGTTGAAATCAGAATTTGTTAATTTATTATACGAAATTCTGGTTACCAAAATTTAAAAAAATTCTGATTCAATATTAAAACAGAATTTTTTGTATTTTTTAATCAGAATACATATTTTTAAATCAGAATTTTGCCAATTAAAAATTTTTAAAATTTTCTCACTCCAATTTAATCCTCACAGAAATATGTCTACCAACATGAGAATGTATAAATTCAATAAATTTTAATTGTTCGGCAGAAATTGAGTTAATATTATTGTTCTCAACACACATATTATTAATTGGTGACCATCCACCTCCTTTAATATATTCTAATTCACATAAAGGCATTTCCTCAAAAATGAGTCCTTTCGAGTTGAGAATTGATATCCTGAAAATTAGTTAAATAATAAGAATTAAAAAATAATTGAAGAAACAGAAACAGAATTATTTTTATATTTTTATTTTAGAAATCAGAAATTGTATTTTAAGATCAGAATTATGTCAGAAATAGAATCAGAATTTGCAAATCGGAATTTGTATTTTAGAAACCAGAATTCTATCAGAATTAAATTTTATTTTATCAGAATTTGTGAAAATAGAATCAGAACTAATTTTAATTTTAAAATCAGAATTTGAATTTTATATAAAAGAATATTTTACAAATCAGAATTTCTAGTTTATTATTAAAAATTGTCCCTTCATCTTATATAAAAATCAGAATCTATTATTGAATTAGTTCAAAATCAGAACTCAATAAAAAATCAAAACAACTTACTCTCCCCCATGTAGCCTAACATCCCTAGCTGGTCCATCTTTGTAATACAAAGTTATGTTTACTTTCTTCTTCCCAACAAAACTATTTTTCTTTTCATTATAATTTCCACTGGATAAAGTACTCTCGTTACTAATTCCCTCATTAAAAAGTATATTTTCTTCACAAATCCGCAAAAGCCAGGTGAATTGAACTCCATTGTAGGCAGTGCAAAAAGGTGGACTGACGTTTAAAATTGCTGTTTCTCCGAGGGAGATTAGTCTGTAAAGAAAGATTTTGTAAAAAATTTAAAATAATAATCAGAATTTTTATTTTTATTAAAAATAATTTTTATTTCAATAAAAGATCAGAATTTTTAAATTTTTAAAATCAGAATTTGTAATTTTTAAGATCAGAATTTGTAATGATTAAATTCAGAATTTGTAAATTTTTAAAATCAGAATTTGTCAATATTTAAATCAGAATTTGTTAATTGTTAAAATCGGAATTTGTAAATTTTTCAAATCAGAAATTGTAATTATTGAGGTCAGAATTTGTAATTAATAAAGTCAGAATTTGTAAATGTTTAAAATCAGAATTTATAAACTTTTAAAATTTGAATTTGTAATATTTAAAATCAGAATTTGTAAATATTTAAAATCAGAATTTGTAATTAATAAAGTCAGAATTTGTTTTTTTTTAATTCCTCAATTTAGTAAATAATTAATTATTACCTTTCCGTAATTTTAACAGGCCACGTGTATCTAAACGTAATTAATTCCTCATCATTACTAATTCTAGTATTTGTAGCAATTTCAGAATTTATTTCACCATTTAATTCAATTTTATTTTTATTTGATTTCCCAATTTCTTTATTTTTTTGTTGTTCATTTAGTTGGGGTGTTTGCACTCTAGAAACATAAAATCGTTTCCCCACAAGATTTTTATTATTTTTAAATCGTTGTTCCACATCTGAGGATGAATCAAAGCCACAAGGTGAAGAAGAAGATGAGGAAGAAGGCGAAAAATGTGAGGGGGAAATATTGGATAAATGGCGAAAATTATTTTGATCGGGGGGAGATAATGCTTCCATCATTTAGAAAAATATTAATTTTTATAGAATTTCCTGAAAATTAAAAACTTTTTTAATTAAATTATAATTAAACTCTAAAAAATAGTTTTAAGTTAGGAATGATCCACGAACACAATTTCCTACATCGCAATCCCCTCTTGATTGCCTTTAGGTTATTCAGACTCCGATCGCGATAGTAGTCAATACCCCTACATCTTCGTTTTAGGAAAAGGTCTCCAAAATTGTTACTTTCCAGCCCAAAATTTTAAAAATTTAGAAAAATAAAAATTTTAAATAAATTTTTATTTAAACAGAAATTTTAACAAAAAATTTTTCAGCAATAAGGTTTTTAATTTAAAAATAATTCAGTTAAATAAAAATAAAAATTAAAAAGAATGTCATCTTTAATTAATGTGACTAATACAAATTGAATAAATTAAATTAAAATTAGAAAAAAAGACGGAAAATGTGATAGGAAAATATTTTTAATTGTTTTTGAAGATTTTTGCTCAGTTGTGTTGCACTAACTAAAAAATCATATTGCAAAATCGCCTAGAAGGAAAGGAATTTTTATTGAAAAAAACAATAGAAAAAATAAAAATAATTTGCAAAAATAAAATTATAACAAAAAAATCAAAGACCATAGTAACAAGGTGTGATATGTGTGAGGCTTAGAGAAAATATTATTAAAAATAAATATTATAAATTTATTAATGATAAAATTCATTCTTTGAGTTTTTATGTGGGAAAGTTAATTAATAAAATTAGCAACTTTATTTGTTTTGTAATTGTAAAATTTTACAAATCAGAATATTCTTTGGGAGGAAAGAGAAAATTGTATTTTGAAAAATAGAATTAAATTAATTATACTTGAAATCAGAATTTTTATTCAGTTTTCTGAAAATCAGAATTTTTATTCTGAGTTTAATAAAAACTTTGTTCTGATATTTTTCAGAATTTTTATTCAGATTTTTAATATAATTTAATTCTGATATTTATCAGAATTTTATATTAATATTACAAATCAGAAAAGTATTTTTAATAAAATATATTACAAATCAGAATTTCTATAAAATATTTAGTATTTTACTTTTAATAAATCAGAATTTGTGTTTATTAACAATATGTATTTAAATAATTAAATAGGCTTGAAATTAAAAATAAAAATTTTAAAATATTCTAATAAAAATCTGAAACTAAATAAAAAATTTAAATTTCAAAATTATTATAAAAACCAAAATTTAAAAAAATGGCAAGTTTATATATAAAAATTTGAACAATAATTGACCCTGTTACGTTTTGCGATTATGAATTTATATGACCAGAATATTTAAATAAAATATTCAGAGTATAAATATGTAAAGTAAAAATAATATTTAAATAAATATTTATTTTGGAGCAGAAAATACACGTGAAAATAAAAGAAAGAAAAATTTTTTATCTTTTATTTTAAAAGATAATACAAAACAAACAAACAATTATAGTATGAGTAATAATTAAATACAAGTTGAATAAAAGGAAGAAGAAAAGAAACTTTTTGTACAATTAAAACAAAAATACGCCTGGATTAGTAATAATAAATAATTAATAACACGTTTGTATTTTGATAATATTTTTGTGTTTTCCGGAAAGAATTATGTATTTTATTTAAAATCAGAATTGTATTTTATCTATATATATTTGTTATAAATCAGAATCAGAATTTTTATAGTAGGAGTTATTTAAAAATCAGAATGTTTAAATAAAATTGCATTTCTGATCAGAGTATGTATTTTTCAGAAAACAGAATTGTATTTTGAGAGCTGTATTTTATAATTCTGCTTTCAATATTTTAATTCTGGTTTTTGAAATAAAAATAATTCTGATTTCTGTATTTTAGAAAATAAAATTAGAATTATTTGTAATTTTAAAAATCAGAATTAAATTAATGTTATTCTGATTTTGATTAAATAATCAGAATTTATTCGAAAATCTTGAGAATACAACTTTAAAATCAGAATTAATTAAAAAGAACGAATGTATTTTTGTATAATCAGAATACCAGAATTATTTAAAGGGTGGTGTAATAATATTGTAATATGTACATATAAACATTTTGAGTTTTAAATTAATAATTAAAAACAAAAAATAAAAATCAGAATAATATGGCTGCTCAGAACATTTTTGCATCATCTTTATTTAATAAAATATATTTCAATTTGTTTTAAAAAATTTCAAAACTGATTGGGAAAATATTTAAAAATCCAAAACTATTTATAGACTGATTTAACTGTAATAATATTTAAAAAAATGTTAAAATGCGGAAGAAAAAAAGAAGAATAAGAATTTAGTAGAATGGGAAGAAGCTTTTATTTATTTATTATAGGAAAGGATAGATTAATACAGACAGATTATTTTAATTAAAATAAATTATAGATAATATTTACAGTTAAAAATGGAAATGATAAAAAATAAAGAGAAATTGTGATTAAAATAGGAAATTCTGAAATTTAAAAATTTTAAGAAAAATTAAAATAAAGAAAATTTAATTTAAATAATTAAAGAGAAATTTTTGTGTTTCCATTTTAGAAATCAGAATTTGTGATTCTGCAATTATTTAGTTATTTTTGTATAATCAGAATTTTTCTTTTTGTAATTCTGGGAGCAGAATTACAATTACAATCTGTATTCTTTAACACATAATTTTATTATTATCAGAATAATTTATAATTTTACAAATCAGAATTATTTGAAAGAACCAGAATTAATTAAAGGCGACGGTACTTTAAGAATTTATGAGCTTATTATAAATAAAAATTTAAAATCAGAATTTGGAACCTCAGTTATCAGAATTTATGTATTTTCAAAATCAGAATTCAGAATTAATTGACAAAACAAATTTTAAGTATGAGTAATGATTTTATTGTCATAATCTCTTGTTTACAAAAATCATTGAATAATTTTAAAAGGGTAAAAATATTTATTTTCGAAAGAATTTTATTATGTACTTTTTTGTGAATTTTTTGATAAAATATTTAAATTAAAATTTTTTGTTTTTCTGATTTTTTAAACAAAAAAATTTCTGAATATATAAAAATAGTAATACAAGACAGAATAAATAAAATAAAAAATAAAAAAAAAACAAAACAACAATATTCACTAAAAAGTGAATATATTCATTTCCCGTAATTTTAAAGGAATGAAAAGTGCAACCGTTTGGGAAAAACAAAAAAATAAACAAAGGAAGGAAAGAGTCAATGTGTAGATGCGGACATGGTTAATGCGGACAAGCAAAATTCTGTTTTAAAGAAGCTAAAAAATTATTTTGAATTATTTTTGATAGAGAATTAAATTTGATACAAAAAATTATTGCTTCTAAAACAATAAAAGAAAAATTGAAATACAGAAATTAATTTAAATAATTAAAATTCACTCATTCTTGAGTTATACAACCGCAACTGAAACCGGCAATCTATTATTTTGTCCTAAATTCATTATAAACTATTTTTTTAAAAAGGAAACTAAAAAATATTTTCATGAAGTGATATTTAGATAATTTAAACGGCTTTTAAAAAATATAAGTTTAGGTTGAACTGATTTTACTATGATGAAAATTATACGAATTTTTATGTAAAATTAATACAATATTTTGTTTTTTAAGTACCAAAAAATTTTTTTTAATTTAAATGAAAAGTGAAAAATTATTTTCTCTCGAATGCCCCGCTTATTAGCTATTTTTTAAATTTTAGAACGAATTTATCGAACGAATATAAACAAAGTTGAAGATAAATGTCTGCAACATGTCCGCAATTATTCTGTTTTATTTTTAAATATTTTTATTTATATAAAAGAATTTTTATTTAAAAAAAGGGGAGAGAAAATAGTGGAAATAGTGGAATGCATAAATAAATAAATGAAAGCAAATAAACAATTTTATTTTTTATTTTTAATAGAATTGGCTAATAGTACATTATTATAATTACAAACACAAAATATTTTGAATCTCTATTTTGTGGATACAATATTTTCTATATTAAAGACACCCTCTGAATTAGAGCCCCCTATTTAATAAAGCCACTTTTGGAGGATGGTTGAAATAATAGAGCTTCCTCGAGGCTCTATTATAGAAAATAGTGTTAATCCTATTTAGAAAGAGATAGAGGGGTTGAAAATATACTTAAAAAATCGGAAGTCGGAAATTGGAACAAATGTTTAATCTCGCAAATTGAAAGTTAAAAGAAAGCGGAGGTGCTCTACAGACTGAAATATTTTGTGCTGTTTTCACCTTCTCTTTTTAAAAGATCTTAAACCTAGTCAAGTAAGCGTTTTAGACAGAAAACAGACCGAGAAAAGATCTCAAAAAAATTTAGGTATCGATGACTCAGATGTTTTTCGAGACACATCGGTGATATCAAGACACACTTGATACTTATACGATTAACTCAGGTTTCTAACTTGGTAACCTGGGAGACATCGAACTAACCCAGATTTCTAATTTTAAATGCTAGCTAGATGTATCTCCTTTCATCCAAAAATAAATTTTATTTATCAAAAATTTGTCATTCATTCCAAAAAATAATAAATTAAACCAAAATTTGTTTCTTTTTTGTTTATTTGCAAATTTATTTATTTATTCCCCCTTCTAAAAATATTTCTGGAACAATAAATAAAATAAAAATAAAAATTCTTTGGTCTTAATTTAAGAACAACTCTCTTTTATAAATAGAAAAGGGAATAATAATAAGCTTGTAAATTTCTGGAGGAATAAATGCCAAGTAAAAATAAAAGAAAAAGAAAGCTGATAATGGACTGAGAGTTTCTAAAATTAGCTAAAAGAAATATATATTCAGAATAAAATAATTTTTTTAAAAAGAAAAAAAAGGGGGGGGGGAGAATTTTTAAGTTTTTTATTAAGTGATAGCTTCATTGCAAGCTTCATAGCTTTGGAAAGGATTGGAACTGATAAAAATAAATAGCTTGTAAGATTAATAAATTTATATGAAGAATTAATTAACAATACCCCTCTATGTGTAGACACAGGGATCCTGCAGAAAAAAACCAAAATTCCAAATTTCGGGAAATCGGATCCCGACCCAGAAAACGTAAGGAATTCTCAAGTTTCGGGAATCGGAACGGCAGGATCCCTTGTAGACATGTCAGTTTTTACTTCATAAATTCAGAAAGGTTCGACCTTATTAAAAAAACTTTATACCCTTCGATAAAGAATTAAATTTGCTACAAAATAAATTAAATTAAAAAAAATTAATTTAAAAAATAAAAAAGAAGAGGCGCAAAAACTCTTGTAAACATAATGCCGACTTCAGTTCAGTTAAAGTCAATATTAAATAAGTTAACAAAAATTTTTTTAAACTCAATTTATTACACTAGATAGAGAGTTTTAAATTTAATACAAAATAACTTTAAAATAATAATTTTATAAGAGAAAAAATAAGCAAAATAAATAGGAAGATAGGAGAAAGTGCTTCTCATGGACGCACGAGAGTTTTTGCGTCATAACATTGAGAAGGATAAACCGATAAAAATATCTTTCAAACATTCTAAAGAGAATTAAATTTGCTACAAAATAAACTAAAAATAAAAATTTATTAAAAATTTCTGTTACAAAAACATACAAAAATCGTACATTTTACCTCAAAAATGATAGGTTTTTGGTCTTATTTTTTAAATATATTGGACAAAAAAATTTTCTTTTTGATAAAAACTGTAGCAGATTTAATTCTCTATCGAATAAAAAAAGAATAAAATTTAAAAAGTTAATCCCTCATAAATTTATATGTTCGGGAAGTTAGCGTTCCCCTCACTGAAACAATTTTTAACAATAGAAGAGAAAAATTAAAAATAAATTTTAGGGAATTATTTTCTAATAAATTTAGAACGGAAGGAGACTAAAACACAAACACAAAAGCTTCAAAAAAAGTAAAAATTGACTTTTTTGGTTTTTGGCATTTTCCGATAAATTCAATCTCTTGGGGCTCATTTATAAGCTTATGGATTAATATATTTTTCTTTTTTTTTCTTTTTTGGTTTCCTTTTTGGACAAGGCATTTTTTCAATTATTTCAAAGCATTCACTCAATCTTTGCTCTATAATTGAGGCAAAAATAATGAAAAAATGAAAAAAAGAAAAATTTGAGGGAAGGCGGAAGCTTAAGTGAATGAAAAGCTATTTTCAACTATGTGAAGTTTTTAATAGAATTTAAAAAAAAAATAAACTTTTTGTTAAAAAATAATTTTAGATAGCAAAAAACATTTAAAAAGACAATGGGAAAAAATAGAATTTTTAAAAAATTAAAAATTAAATAAATTAAAAATTTACACTCTGTAACAAAATGATAGGACCCCCTAGTTTTTATCAATATCCTAACAAATATTTAATGGATCTGTTTCAAATTTTGGTAGAATATAGGTAAGGATATTGTGTATCAATAATGAAAAGAAAAAGTTTAATTCAATTAAAAAAAATTTGATAATAATAAATCTGATTTTAAAGTGTAACAAAAAGAGATAGCGCCACTTGTATTTTCGACCTTAGGTTTCTGGGCCTTATAACTCTTTTAATCATGAATAAATTATTTATTTTTTAAATATTTTTGGATGGAGAAGAGAATTTGCTACAAAAATGAATTTAAAAATGAATTTAAAGTTGGAAATCAAGAAAGTTTAGGGGAAGAAATGATACTTTGTTTAATTGGAGAGAGCGTTGTAATGTCTTGTTTTTTGACCAAAAATTTTTTGGAAATCAACCCAAATTTTAATTTTCATATTTTTCTTATAGCGAATTTAATTCTCTATCGAATGATACCAAATTTGTTAAATAAAATTTATTTGCTCAAAAGTTATGAAACTTTGAGTAGAATGAGTCGCGGGGAACACTTTATTCTACCTTTAAAAGCGTAAAACTAAAAAAAGAAAGAAATTTTCCCCATATATTTAATGGCCAAAAAAGTAAAAAAGCATTCACTATTTATGTGTTCCACGCAATGTTAGATGAAGCAAAAGAAAATTAAAGGGGTAAAATAAAAGAAAACAAACAAAAATGGCTAGTAACAAGCAGCAATAAATAAACGTCTATTGAAGGAACTAAGGAAGAAAAGAAAAATGGCAGAAACACACAAAAAAAGTTTTTTTATGTGAATAATTTTTAGGCTTTAAAAAACTAATGTTCTTAGAATATATATAAAAGGTCGTTAAGCTGAACAATGAGAAATAAATAAAATAAAATGCTTTGAGGAAATAAATTTTATTTTTTATTGCGTTCAAAAAACGAAAAAAATTTCTTTAGAAAATAAAATTGGCTTTTAAAAATATTTTAAAGTTAATTTTTAATTGTTCAGAGACACTAAAATACATATAAACAGTCCAAAAAAACACCCAAGGGAAGGGGCAATTGACTTAATACAGCTCTAACGTACCAACAGTAAGGATTTGCGACGAAAACTCCCGACTCAGAAAACATTTGGAATTCCCCTAATTTCATGGATCAGTTTGGCTCGACCCATAATATATGTAAATAAGTATAAGTCCATATTCGGATAATACAGACAATAAGGGTATAATTTCGGAATACTAAACAGACTCCGATTGGGACAAATTATATGTCAATCGAAAGGACTAGACGAGCTGAGTCAATGACATCAAAATTTCGATTGGGACGTAACTATGGGCAGAGATACAGGGCTCGAAATGGTCAAAAAAATAATATGTCCCAATGGGACTCTGTTTAGTATTCCGCAATTATTCCAAATAAGGACAAAATTATAAGGAGAAATTATATTCCAACAATAATTGTTTAATGGAGGATTTAAATAGCTATCGAATGATACCAAAATTATCTAAATCTATTAATCCAGTCAAAAGTTACAAGCGATAGCGCCTAACGTGGCCTGCGCCTAATTGTCCCTATAATTTTATGAACGGAAGATTAAAAAAATAAAACAATGAAAATTTAAAAAAATGAAATATTTTCTCTACAAAAAGAATATTTTAACAATCAATCACCTTTCTCTTTTTATTTTAAGTATTTTAATGTTTCAAATATTTAACTGACGTTCCCTCTCTATCTAGTTATTTAAGTTGACATCCCCTCACATATTTAATTGCTCAAAAAAATTTTTTTATGATTGATTGGCTTCAATTTTAAATTTTAACTTTTTAGCAAGAATGTGTCAATTATTTTCCGGTTTTTGTTTCCGGTAAATTAATCCGGAAAGGATTTTTTTATTTTTTGGCAGGAGGAGAAAGTAAAATTATGCGAGTAACGGGGGTAGACTACAACCTATTCAAATACATGTAACTAGTGAATGAATGGACCGATTTTTGAGATTTTGATGTCATTCAATAGAGAATTAAATTTGCTACAAGATAACTTAGAATAATAATTTTAACTGACAAAAAATTTAAGAAAATAAAAAAAGAAAATGGGAGGAGATACACCTCTGTGTGTGGACACACGCCAGTTTATGCTTAATAACTTTGGAGAAAATGAAAAGTTAAAAGAATCTTTTGTTATCTTTCGATAGAGAATTAAATTTGCTATAAAATAAAATCAGAAATGAAATTTTGGATTAGTAACAGAAAAAGCAATGGCCAAAAAACTAACATTTTAGAATAACATGTCTCTTAACTCTATAACCTGAGAAAAGGATGAATATTTAAAAAATAAATTGTTAACTTTTAATAGTAAATTTAATTTCGTATTAAAACAATAAAAAATAAAATTTAAAAATAAAATTGATAAAGACTTAAAATTGAAAATTTGATTGCATATAACGGAATAAAATGTCACCTTTTAGAGTTCTTTCATTATAACATTAATTCTCTTAAACTTTAAATTTCAATTTTTAGAGCATTTTGTAGCAAATTTAATTCTCTATCGAATGATCAAAAAATAATAAAAAAAGTTCAGCCATTCCAGAAATATAACCTCGAGAGTAACCCAATCTCACAAATAGGCGTAAAAGTGAAAATTCAAGATCGATTTGTCCCCGAAAAGATTTTTTTGTGTAAAAAAATAAAAAAATAATTATCTAGCAAGTATTGTAAACACTAAACAAGTGTTATAAAAAATGTGTAGGTGTTTTGAGTTATATTAGAAAAAAATAACAACAACATGTAGGGGATTAGTAGGGGAAGGAGAGGAAGAAGAAAAGAAGCACGCTAGCACTAAAATATTTTTTATTGTTTGTATTTACTGCCAAAACAAATAAAAAAAGATTTTTTTGTTTTCGTTTTTAGGTGCGCAAGAGTGTCTAAAATAAATATTTTATATAAATTCTTTTCTAAAAATAATTTGGAAAATAATATTTTTATTTTTTAAATAATAAAATGAACGTGTCAGAAAATCTACAATTATATAAAATATTAATTTTTTAAATTTTTATTTACGAATATAATTGTTGGGGTAATACTTTGACTGACACTTCCCCCTTTTTTAGAGTTTCCCTGACCATTATGAGCTTTTTTGCTTGATATATAATTTATTATACATGTGTCATTCGAAAGAGCTGTCCGAGTTGGGTAGATTGATACCATGATCGGTTAGATTTGGCGATTTTGAACAAAATTATGAAGCTAAATCCTCTATGGACTTAAATCTACTTAGTTATGAGCATTTGTTTTAATCCCTGGTAATAGTTTGGAATTCGCCCCCCTTTTTTTTTCCTTTCTACTTTTTCCTAGTTTCTTCACATTTTATGGCAAATTATATATCATTCGAAAGAGCTCTTCAAGCTGAATCGAATGACATTAAACAAAATCTGACTTAAGTGAACAAAGTTGTGACCGTTTATTTTATCCACTTGCATTGGCAAAAAAGTTTAGCCAAAAAGGATTTAGCTTCATAATTTTGGTAAGAATGATCAGATCTAGCCAATCATGGTATCATTCGTCCAAGCTCGAAGAGCTCTTTCGAATGATATATGATAAATTATGTATCAAACAAAAAAGCTCAAAATGGTCAGGAAAACGTTGAAAAAAGGGAGGGGGCGAATTCCAAACTATTACCTAATCCCTTTCTACATCACAAAAAGCATGTACATAGAGGATTTAGCTTCACTCAGCTCGGCGAGAATAATCGAATGGTATATACTTTGATTGTCGATCTCGGTGGGCCCATAAAATACTGTACAGATTTATCAATAAAGTTTTCTCATTTTAGGATTTCCTTTTATTAATTTTTAAAATTCGGCTCAACAATCTTCATTCTTTCTTTAGTGATTCCATCCTTATCCAAGTAAAATTCATAACTTCCATCAATAAGCAAAGGAGAAATTTTTGCAACAAATCCTGCTACGATATAGTTGTTGAACAAATTTTCACTATATACATTCATTTTACCATTTTCAATATCATCTACCTCTGTTTGTGATATATAGATTGTTATATTATGTCTCAAATTTTTCAATAGATTTTTCTCTAAATCAGAAATTTGCTTGAATATTTTGAACACACATTTTTGCTCTTTTGCTTTTTTAATTTTAACGTAAAATTGAAGCCATCCATCATAATTCACATTTAAGACAATAATAAAATAATTTCCTGGATTTTCAAATTTTAAACAAATTTCAATGTGAGAATATTCCATTTTCTCTTGAAGTTTTTTGCCATTTATTGAGGTTGAATCAATTAAATTAGCTTTGCTAAAATTTTCTTTTTTCAAAATTTGTCTAGGCCCTTCCGGATTCAAAAAACATATTAATCTGGTCATCTTTGCATAATTGTTTTGATTTTTCCGTACAATTGTTTTTATTCCGTTTATATCTATTACTGTACCACGATAACTAGCAGCATTTGTAATACTCTCCTTTGAAAGTTTATTTATCTCCAAATCTATTTGTGCAGGAAACATAGGTAATAAAGTTATTAATCTCTAAAATTGAAATAAAGTGACCTCAAAATTATATGTATAACAGGGATGGGAGGGGTAGCTGTTGTGTCTCTTACACAACAAGGAATAAGCAATACAATATGTGTTTATTACAAAATAGAAATACAATAACGTTGAAGTAATTACAATAAGGGTTGGGTAATATTTAGGAGATAATTAGGAGATACAGACTGACAATTGTGTGAGGCTTTTATAGTAGCCACCACACCACAACAGTAACCGAGAGCCGAAACCCATTCTTTTTTTAACCCGAAAACCGATCCGAAGAAAATTTTTAAAACCCGATCCGAAATTAGACCCGACTTTATTCTCGACCCAACCCATCCCTGATGTATAAGCAGAAGAGTACAGTATTCGATTTATTTTATGTTTTTCTCTTATCAAAGGATTATCATCAATTTAATAATATCGGAGTTCGGATAACGGATCGATATCCGAAGATTTCCAACTATCCAACAACCTTATTCCCATAATATATCTAAACATTTATCTTATCTCTAATATTAACCCAGACCTGCTCACGGATACGGATAATATCCGGATACCCGCGGATATCCGCGGATACGGATGGATATGGATAGTGTTTTTTAAAAAATTGGACGGATACGGATGGATACGGATATGATGCTTCAAATCCGCGGATATCCATCTCAAAATTCTAGCCTGCGGTGTAAAGAAAGTGATTTTTTCGCCTTCGGCCTTTCAAAATTTTTAAAATTTTCGCCTGCGGCGCTAAAAAAAGAAATCTGGCTTTTAAATCATTAAAATTCTGAAATTTTGCCTGCAGCGCTAGAATGAAGAACTCTGGTTTCTTAGCCTACCAACTTAGAAATTTCCATCTATGACACTCCAATGTGCCTACCCACTTAAGGTACGAAGTACAAGTACAGGCCAGATTCAATGGTGAGTACGAGCAAAATTAGCTCTTACTCTTTTAGCTGAGCAAACGAAAATTTTCAGAGGGGTATGGGGAATTCCCCCACCCAATCCCGAATTGGGAATAAGGAAAAATTTGGTGAGGGGATTGGGAAGAAAGTGAATTTTTTGGCCTACGCCCTTCTAAAATTCTCAAAATTTTCGCCTGCGGCGCTAAAATCAACTGGAGTTAAACAAAATTTTCATTTCGGCCAGAAAACGGGAATTTAACTTTTCAAAATTTCTCAAAAATTTTCAAAATTTTATTTTTTGTCGGTATAATCCCTGATAAGTAGAGACCGGATTTTTATGCATTAAAAAATGCAAAATATGCACTATAATATGCATAAAAAATTTACAAAATATGCACGAAAATATGAAAATAAACCAAAATATTCACGCAATTATGCAGCAAAAATAAAATTTTTACCTGGAATTTTTAATTTTTTTAATCAAAAACATTAAAATACCAATTTTTATTAAGACTACTCCCATTTTTAAATCTATAGTTCGACAAATTGAGTATTTTTAATCTATTGGACATTTTGAGATGAGACGTTTTGGTGGTGGGACATTTTGGGGTGGGACGTTTTGGAGCTGAGACATTTTTGTTGTGTTCCATTTTTGGGTCACGCCCAATAAACAAAAAAATATTTTTACAAAATTTGTAATTTTTACAAATTTTTCTCGAAATTTTTACTAAATTTTCACTTTTTGGCAGGATTTTGGGCAATTTTCGCATTTTCCCCAAAAACCTCAAAATATGCAGTAAAATATGCATTATGCAGCAAAGTCCGGAATATGCAAAAATATGCATTATATGCAAATAGAAACCCCCTCTAAAGTTTTCAAAACTTGCGGAAACAGTGTTTTTTGTGCATAACACATCATGAAAAGTTTGCAAAAAAATATGCATTTGCATAAAAATCCGAGCTCTACTGATAAGGAGTGTTGGGTCAGAATTCCTGCCTCTGCCTTCCGATTTTCGAACCAAACTAACCATAAGCAAGGTTAGTTTTGCGCATCCAGTTATACCTCATTATCTAACCATTACTCGAATTTAAATAAATTTGACCATTTTGAAAATTCTAGCCAGGCTGACCATTTTGAGAAAAAACGGATATATCCGCGGATGGATATGCCTAAAAAGTTGGACGGATACAAACGCATACGGATATGGACCTCACGGATATATCCGGATATGGATAGCAAAATCCGTTTCCATGAGCAGGTCTGTATTAGCCTATATTTTTTACGATATTTTATCCAAAGTGAAATTAGTGGTCCGATTGGATCTGTTTACCTTTCTAATCTCAGTTTCATGAGAATACTCAATATATTCTTCTAAACAAATATTTATTTGTGTTATTTTTGAATCTAAGAACAAATCCTCAATCAAAATTAATTTTTTCCCTTTCCATTAATTTTGCTTTTTATTTTGTTTGTAGTTTCGTTAATGCTACCACATCCGTGTGAATAAGAACTTGTATAAATACAATCTTTTTCATATTTTTCATCAATTTCGTATAAAATTTCAATTTTATATAGGCTCGGTTCTTCTTCAATTTTATTTATTTTCATTCTCAACAAATTTATTTTAACACTTCCATCCTCGTTTTTATTATTTTCTGTAGATTCAACCAAAATTCGTTGATTATTTTCATAATCAGAAAAAGAATAATCAAAAATTACTAAAAATAATATTTTAGAAATAAATAAAAATTTAATAAAAAACATTTAGAATAATTTATTTTAATTTTAGATGATAGATTTCTTCGTGTTTTATATAATACAAATTTTTAAACGAGAAAAGTTTTGTCAATTAAAAATCATTTCATAATTGCACTTTTATAAATTATGACAAATTTTATTTTTCATAATTGCCCTTTAAAGACAATATTTACCTTTGACAAATAGCGATTTTATTTCCTAATAAATTTATTTACTTATAAAATATTATTATGAAATATTTTCCTCCTTATGTATGCACTTTAGAAGTCTTTGAAAAAATATTTTGCCGATAAAAGTAGAAATGCCTTTTGCGGACATATAGAGTGCGAGCTAGACTTATCGGCAAAATATTTTCTCAAAGAAGTCTAAAGTCATAAGGAGGAAAATATTTTATAATAATATTTTATAGGTAATATAAATTTATTAAGAAATAAAATCGCTATTTGTCAAAGGTTAATATTGTCTTTAAAGTGCAATTATGAAAAATAAAATTTGTCATAATTTATAAAAATACAATTATGAAATAATTTTTAATTCAAAACAATTTCTCCTTTAAAAATCCTTATAAAACACAGGTGAAACTATCAACTAAAAGCTAAATAAATTTAAAAAATGTTTTTAATTAAATTTTTATTTATTTTTAAAATATTATTTTTAATATTTTTTGATTATTCTTTTTCTGATTACAAAAATAATCAACGAATTTTGGTTGAATCTACAGAAAATAATAAAAATGAGGATGGAAGTGTTAAAATAAATTTGTTGAGAATGGAAGTAAATAAAATTGAAGATGAATCTGTCCAATATAAAATTGAAACTTTATACGAAATTGATGAAAAATATGAAAGAGATTCCATTTATACAAGCTCTTATTCTTACAAATGTGGTATGATTAACGAAACTACACACAAAATAAAAAGCAAAATTAATGGAAATAATGGGAAAAAATTAATTTTGATTGAGGATTTGTTCGTAAATCCAGAAATAACACAAATATATATTTGTTTAGAAGAATATATTGAGTATTCTTATGATACTGAGATTAAAAAGGTAAACAAATCTAATCGGAACACTAATTTCACTTTGGATAAAATATCGTAAAAATATAGGTTAATGTAAGAGATAAGATAAATGTTTAGATATATTATGGGAATAAGGTTTTGGATAGTTGGAAATCTTTGGATATCGGATCCGGTATTCGAACTCCGATATTATTAAATTGATAATAAGCCATTAATAAGAGAAAAACATAAAATAAATCGAATACTGTACTCTTCTGCTTATACATCAGGGATGGGTCAGGTCGAGAGTAAAGTCGGGTCGAATTTCGGATCGTGTTTTAAAAATTTTCTTCGGATCAGGTTTCGGGTCGAAAAAAGATCGGGTTTCGGCTCTCGGGGTTCGAGTACCTCTCCCATCCCTGTTATACTTAGAATATTGGGGTCACTTTATTTCAATTTTAGAGATTAATAACGTTATTACCTATGTTTCCTGCACAAATAGATTTGGAGGTTAATAAACTTTCAAAGGAGAGTATTACAAATGCTGCTAGTCTTTATGGTGCAGAAATAAATATAAACGGTGTAAACTCAATTTTACGGACAAATCAAAACAATTATGCAAAGATGACCAGATTAATATGTTTTTTGAATCCGGAAGGGCCTAGACAAATTTTAAAAAGAGAAAATTTTAGCAAAGCTAATTTAATTGAGTCAACTTCAATAAATGGCAAAAAACTTCAAGAGAAAATGGAATATTCTCACATTGAAATTTGTTTAAAATTTGAAAATCCGGGGAATTATTTTATTATTGTTTTAAATGTGAATTATGATGGATGGCTTCAATTTTACGTTAAAATTAAAAAAGCAAAAGAGCAAAAATGTGTGTTCAAAATATTCAAGCAAATTTCTGATTTAGAGAAAAATCTATTGAAAAATTTGAGACATAATATAACAATCTATATATCACAAACAGAGGTAGATGATATTGAAGATGGTCTAATGTATTTGCATAGTGAAAATTTGTTCAAAACCTATATCGAAGCAGAATTTGTTGTACAAATATCTCCTTTGATTAATGATGGAAGTTATGAATTTTACGTGGATGAGGATGGAAACACTAAAGAAAGAATGAAAATTGTTGAGCCGAAATTTAAAAATTAATAAAATGAAATCCTATAAATGAGAAAACTTTATTGGGAAATCTGTAAAGGACTTTTATGGGCCCAAAGAGATTGACAATCGAAGTATATACCATTCGATTCACCCGCCGAGCTGAGTTCAGATACGGAAGAATTTTTTATTGGAGACAAAAACTCACAGAGATACAAACCCCTAAATATTTGAAAAACCATAGGAGGGACCAAGCTGATTTTTGAGGTGAAAAATGAGAAAAATGAGCTTACCTCCCCTATGGTTTTTGACATTTCGGGCCTTATATTTCGGCTCAAGGTTGTTTTCGCTGCCTAATTTTGGTGTCAACTGACTCAGCTCGCCGGGCTCTTTCGATTGACATATAAATTTTTCAACTCTAAAATCGCCGGGTAGAGTGCAGTTGGACCCGGTATTTTCCTGGATTCGTTAACCCTACTAGATACAGCTTAAATTAACCATAAAAGTGTGCCTATCTAACAGCGATGTCTATCTATAAATAATAAAATTTAGAACGTTTTTAGATTAAAAATTTTTTAAAAAGGATTGGGATTAATAAATCTTAATTGGGGATAAAAATAAAAATTTTGAAAATAAAAAGGAAGAAAATTTTTTCAAATTTATTTTAATATGTCTGTCTATCTCTGTAGAAAAATAAACCGAAATAAATAAACAAAAATAATTTTATTTTTAAAATTTATTTCCCAGACAGAACGGAAAATATAAATAATTAACAAAAAAAAGAAACTTTTTAAAAAAAAAGTCAGAAAAAAAAATAAATTATTTGCCAAGAAAATAAAAAAAAATGTGTGCGAAAAAGAAAATTTACTTCCCCTTTAGAAAATAAAAACATATGTACATGACAATAATAACAAAAAAAAGAGAAAAGTAGTAGGGGGGAGAGGGTATTAGTTGCATTGTTTTGTTATTATTATTGCTTTTTTCTGCTTTAACTTTGACAAAACAAAAAACAAATTAAATAAAAGTGTGTATAGTTGATAATAAACAAAAAGTAATTGTTTATTATTAAACAGAAAATTAAAAAAAATATTTTTATTTATTTAAATTGAGGACGAAAATTAGTTTAAAGCTAAACTTTATAAATCTAAATTAGAGCCCGGTCCAGTAATTTTTTTAATAAAATTTATAAATTAATAATTTTTAATTAAAATTATTTTTGAAAGCCTGTTAATATTCTGGTTAAACCTCGCTTAGCCGTAGCTTAAAAGCCAGGCTTTCAAAAATAAATACTTGAAAACGAGTTTACACGACTTTAGTAGAATAAATAATATTTATGTTATAATTAAATTGAAATAATAGATATTAAACAAATTGATTTTAATTAGATCTTTAATTATCAAAAATAGAATTCAGGATTTTAATAACAAATAATACTTGATTAGAATAAGTAGGTTAATAAAAAATTAACCGTAATGTCCTAATAGAGGCCCAGGAGCTTTATTTTTTAAATGACTAATCGAATAGGCTTTAATAAGGTTTAGTGTTTTATTAGGATATTTACATTATTATCTAAGTATTTTGTAGTGAGAACACGACCGGTTATTAGCCGCTACCCATTGGTTTAAAATACGTTTCCATCTTAAATCGACATTTTCGGTACCGGCTAATTCACAAAAAATACCGGTCGTTTTCAACAAGTGCTTTGTTTCAAAAAAATAAAAAAAAACATTCTAAACATTCCTTACATAATTTATAAATGGTTGATTTGTTAAATATTAAATGAATTGGATAAATTAAACAAAGGGGAAGAAAGAGAAGAGAAAGGAATGCGCATATAAAAAGTTGGGAAGTTATTTGGTAAATGAGTCATCTTTTGTTGTCATTGAATTTTATTAGAAAATACACGAAAAATAAAAGCTAATATGTAAAATTTAGTTAAAAATGCTTCGTGGAAAAGTAGAGGGATTCTACTATTTGTTTTCTTTTCAGGATTGTCGTTTTAACCCAATTCTTCGGTTAACCGAAACCTTACCGAAACCTTTTCGGTTAACCCAAATAAAAATTTATCGACAATTATATGTGGATTGGGAATGGAATATACACAAATTTGTAAGATATAAGTGATTGATATCGGACGATAAAAGAGGTTCTGAATTGATAAGAGGGATTTAAAAGATATCAGTGAATAGGGAGGGGTATACGTTTTGTGAAAATGAAGAAGGATTGTTATGGGATTTGGAAGATGACGAGAGAGCAAGAGTACAAAAATAGTGCCAAATACTCCTTTTTTTAAAACCACTATTTGGGTACACAACAACCAGTGGTTAGAATTTTGAAAATTACTCGTAGTCGTACTTCATACACAGGTACGAGTACGAATTTTGGTACGAGCTTCCAACCACTGACCACAACTTATCGCGAGCCCAACTTACCGCAGAGCTATAACTTTGTTCAGAATTGTCGAATCAGGGACGACATGGTATAGTTAGATTCAGCTCGTCGAGGTGCATCGAACAATACCAGGGTGTAACAGATTCGACAATTTTGACAAAGTTATAGCTCTGCGGTATGATTGGCTGTGTGGCCTGTTCCCCGATATTAAAATGTAATAAATATATAAGTAAAAATAATTGAAATATTATATATTAAATAAATACATATTAGTATTTCGGTCAAAAAATTCTTTTATTAAAAATATTCTCTTGTTTTTATCAAATTTTAAACAAAGGATTAATAAAAAGAGAAGATAAATAATTGAAGACAAAAAGAAATAATAAAAAATTTTATTTCCCAAAAATACGGACTTTGGCCCGTAAATCTGATTAAATAAAAATATTAGGGAAAATAAAGAGAAATAAAACATGTGAAAACGATAAGAATATTCTGAGAAAAATTGGGAAAATTCTGGGAAATTTTAATAAAAATTATAAACGATTGTACTAAATTTGAAAGGACAAGCTAGCTTTATAATAGAGTTGGACATGAACTGTTAATTTTCCTCTATGGCGAATTTAATAAAGAAAAATAAGCCCAAGTAAAGCAGCTGGGCTATAGCTATTTCTCTCCTTTAGCTAGTGCAAAAGGTTATTCGGCGGCTGGGAGCGAACCAGCATCTTCAGTAGACCGGACTGATGTGTTAGCCATTACACCACGCCGCCTACTGCTCAGCCTTAGGAAATTAATAGCTATGTGCTTTACACCCATTTGCATAATAGTTAATATTTCAATTTAATCTCAACTTAAAATTTACAATAATTGGCGCGGTTTAAAGCTTAGACGATTAAATAAAGTTATTTTTGCAAGCCTGACTTTAGGTCATGGCTAATTTTGTTGTATAACTGGATTCCTGTTGCGAAGGTTTTCTTCAAAATTAGTTAAGGACAGGTTTCTACGTCCCCCCTTAAGGTTATATTTAGCAAGCAGTAGCTGAATCAAGGAAAATATATTTTTCTAAACAAAAAAATAAAATATTTTTTATAATCCAAAAATTCCCCTCACTTTTAACCTATTTAAAAAAACTTCCTTTAATTAATCATAGAAGAAAAAAAAAGTCATAAATTTTTTGAAATAAATTTGAGGACAAATTTCTACCTTTTTTCTATTAATTCGAGGACCTTTAACCTTTAATCTTTGCTTAATCCCCTAGAAAATAAAATTTTTGAAAAAATCACCACTACACAGAAGAGTTGATATTTTGGTTTTAATTAAATTTTGTTTAAAATTTTTATTTGACAAATAAATTGAGTTAAAAAATAAAAGGAAAATAAATTTTGTTGAATCAATTAAAAAATAAAAAGAAGTGGGGAGGGAATTTATTTGAAAGCTTTATTAAAGTGCTTTTACTCAAGCCTTGATTTTGGATGGTGGCCAAATGTTTGGGGTTTTTAATTAATTTTTTTCATGTGATAGCTAATTTACTTTTTCTTCTTTTTTTATCAATTTTCTATTTTTGGAATTTTGATATTGATAGAGAAATAAAAAAAGAATTATTTTTTATTTGGCAAGTCCCTAGAAAATAAGCTTAGAATATTTATTTAAATATAGAATTTTTTAACGCGTTGTTTCATATAGAGACCGGCGCGGGACGGGATCCCGCGTGGGATTTTGCGGGATACCGCTCCCGCAATCCCGCACTTTTTTCGATTTGCGGGATTTTGCGGGAGTGCGGGATTTATCTTGCGGGATCCCGTCCCACAAAGATTTTTTAAAATTTTTATCCCGCGGGATCCCGCAGATGCGATTTTGCCGGTCTCTAGTTTCATAATTATAGATTCAACAAATATATTTGATTGCTACATAAGTTTTGACAGATTAGCATGTTTTGGCATAAATACTAGAGATGAAAGTTTTTTGGGGATATTGTAGAAAGCGACAATGACTTTAGATTCAACCGAGGAATGCAAAAAAATCTAGTAGTGATGTTCGGGAGAAGAAAAACTCAATAATCGAAGGTCAAATCGGACAATGACCTCGGGAGTCAGGATTGGGAAGCCAAAAACTCGAGAAAATTTCGCGATTTGGTATACAATCTAGTGTCAAAATTTTGCATAGATAATAAGGCCTGCAAGGAGGAGTAGAAACAATATAAATACACTTAAAGTCTGTATTATTTTGCCTTCGTGAAATTCTCAACTAGATTCAAAAATAGAAACGGAAAGCGAAACTTTTCGTTTTTAGCAATAAAAAAATATTTTCCAATGACATTTTATGCAGTTCTGTTATGAAAATAACAAATAAAATGTTTGAGAAGGTATCCGAAAAAATGAATAGTTGGGCTCCACCATTTTGAAATTCTGGGCTCATTAAAACAGAACATCGGGCTCTAAATTTTCTCTAAACTAGATTAATGTAAAATCTCACTCCTAAAACAAATTTCTTAATTACGCAAAATATTTTGGAATTAATACTGCGGGATCTATTGCTTACATTCTGGTTATAATTTTGTCTTACCGACTCAAATAAGGTTATCTATTTATTTTGTGAATAAGTCTCAGACTCACTCCGACACTTACATTCATCTACAATAATAATTCAAGAGCACAATGTTCGTTTTTTCATGTAGAGCCCAAAGTTTCAAAAAGTTGGTGCCTCTCATGTATTCCAGCCTACAATGCCGAATTACCGGAAAGGGAGTAAATATACTAATTCTTTCTCATCCTTGAACATCTACTCGCATTTAATTCTTCCAAAATTTACTAAAAATGTTTCCTCATTTTGTCTCATAATTGACTATATTTCGTTATCTGCCCCAACAAACTTCATTCCTACACTCGTTATTCCATCCTCATCCAAATAAAATTTATAACTCCCTTCATTAATTAAATGAGTAATTGAAGCAACAGCCTCTGCGCCAATGTATTGACTTATCATACCTGTAAATACATCCATTTGTCCATCCTCAAAATTTTCAACTTCAGTTTTTGATATAGTTAGTACGATGACATGTCTCAATCTTTCGAATATTTTTTTGTACAGATCAGAAAAATTCGTCAAAGTTTTATCAACACATTTTTCCTCCTTTGCTTCTTTAATTTTGACGTAGAAAAGAATTTTTCCCTCATCTGTACCATTTAAGCCAATAATATAATTTCCTGGATTTTTAAATTTTAAACAAATTTTAATGTCAACATATTCCATTTTCTCTTGATTTATTTTGCTATTTAATGAAGTTGACTCAATTAAATTATTTTTGTTAAGCTTTCCTCCTTTTAAAGTTTTTCTAGGCACTTCCAGATTCAAAAAACATTTTAATTTTGTTAATATAGCATATTTGTTGTGAAATGTCCGAAAGACTGATTTTACTCCGTTAATGTTAATTTCTACACCATTAACTTGAGAAGCATTTATTATATTCTCATTTGACATTTTATTGACTTCCAAATCGAATAAAGACAGAGGTGACAAAGTCATTATTTCTTTCTAAAAATGAAATACATTGGACCTAGTATTTAAATATCCATAGTTATATATCATCAACCAAAATGACAGATATTGGGCTTCAAAACTCTTATTTCTAATCCAATTGTTAAGCTTTTCCAACACCTTTCTTTTTTAATGATATCGGCTGTTATTTGCAAAACGGTCAAAATCCCTTGATTTTCATCATTTCTGAGGTCTAAATAAACCCAGACCAATATATACGTCAGGGTCTTTTATAGCCTTGAGGCTGATGCTACTTTTTGCATAAGAACTGGGTGTTTCAGAAGAATTCATCCCAAGTTTATAAAGCTAAAAGCTTCATATACCCATTTTTATTTTCAATGGGTATATGAATTAAGTAAAGCATTTCTCTCTTTTAGCTAGAGCAAAAAGTTGTTTGGCGGCTGTGAGCAAACAAGCATTTTCAGTTGCCCGGACTAATGTGTTATTATTGCACCCTGCTGCCTACTTCTTAGCTTTAGGAATAAAATAGCAGCTATGTATATGCTCGAATAATTACCCACTGTCAAATAATTACCCTCTTTAATAATTACCCCCTCCCTTTCCTCCTCTAATTTTAAAAATATTGAAAAAATCATAATTAATTTTAATTATTGAAACAGTTTATTAATCAATATCAAAAAATAAATGGATTTCCTCCTTAATTTATTGAGATATATCTCAAATTTAGCACATCCTCTCGATTAATTATCCCTTCCAGCGAGAGGTCGAAACAATAATTACCCAGGGTAATTATTCGAGCATTTACGGTATGTGCTTTACAATTAGAGATCTGATTTAAAAATATTTTCAAATAAAAATGAGTATTTAAAACTTACAGTATTTCTATGTTCTTCTAAGCAAATTATTATTTTCTTTATTTCTGAATAAAAGAACTTAGTCTCAATCGAAATTAATTTTTTCCCTTTTTTCCTTCAATTTTACTTTTTATTTTGTGTGAATTTTTGTCGGAACTACTGCAGTCGTATGGATTTGAATTTGGAAAAATGTAGTCTTTTTCATATTTTTCATCAATTTCGTATAAAATTTCAATTTTGTAAATTGAATGAATTTTAATTAATTTCATTTTCAACAAATTTATTTTAGCACTTCCATCCTCGTTTTTATTATTTTCCGTAGATTTGACCAAAATTTTTTGATCATGTAAATTTTCAGAAGAAAATAAAGAAAATAATAAGGTAAATGAAAGGACAAATAATTTAATTTTATTCTTCATTGAAGAATTAAACTTTAATAAATAATTTTAATAAAATTAACAAGAAATCCCTTCAAGATTGGTTTGAGGAATTTTAATGAAAAAAGGGTTGGACAATTATTAAAAAAAATGTAGGGGAAGTTTAGCAGTATCCTGTCGGCAATAAATTTCATGGAAGAGTGTATGCTACCGGGCTGACCAGATTTTCGGCCGACCAGACCGACAATTCAAAAACCAACGGTTCGAATGCTAAACAGCTTTAGCTAATATTATTTCACTTTCATAAATTAATAATTTTAAAAAAATTAAAGAAAAAATGTAGAGGAAGTTACGAGCAATATCTTGTCGGCAAAAAATTTTGATAGAAGAGTGAATGCTAAGGCAGAAGTTTAACAGAAGTGTAGGAATTGAACTTGTGTCCCTGAATAATTTTAACCTATGCTACCGGGCCGATAACCTGAATTTCTCATTTAAATTGCAAACAAAAGACAAAGTGGTTTTGAATGCTAAACAGCTTTACCTAATATTATTTCACCTAATATTAATTAAAAATTGAAAAAGAAAATTGAATGAATGAATGATTTACATCATTCATCACCTTATATTAAGGGCAAAAAAAAGGTATAAAATCGAAGGTTAAATGCTCTAATCAATCTCTAAACAATTAAGCAGACGTCTGTATCATTTGACATTTTTAAAAATTTATTTGACCTTTTTTTAATATTCGTGAGTTTTTATACTAAATTGTGCAATTATTTTTGGTCTTTCTTAAATGCACTTTAAGAAAAAATATTTTATTTTTATTATTTATTTAAATATTTATTAAAATAGGATAAAATAGGAGAAATATGTATATCCGCCAGGGCTGGGCGAAATCAAAAAATAAAAAGCGAAATGCGAAATGCGAAACTTTTTTTAAAAAAATAAAAAGCGAAATGCGAAATGCGAAACTTTTCGCGCCAAAAAATGCGAAAAATGCGAAAGATGCGAAAGCGAAAGCGAAATTAGTTAAAAATTCTAGAAAAATTTTGGACATGGTATCTGTTAGGTATGTGCTGGGTCTAGTATAAAAGGAGTAGTTAGCGATCAGTCTCGGTCGACACCTGGGTCGACCGGCACCGTCTGTCCTTCATCATTCTTGCCTTTTGCCACCTTCACTATTGTTGTATTTGACCATTCACTATTGTTGTATTTGACAATTCATTACTAAATTAAAATTTTTAATGTTTTTCAGGTCTGACATAATAAAAAAATAAATTTACAGATTTAAAATCAAAATCAAAGTTTAAAAACATTTATTTTTGTAAGGAAAAATTGTTTAAGTCTTATTTCCTACGTCTAGATTCGAACCCAGCCCCAAACTACACCAAAATGAACGTATTCAGTCAACTTAACCACTCCGCCATCGACCAACAAAAGTAAAATTGGGATATATTATAGATATTTCTTCCCTTTTCCTTTAAAAAATTTTACGTCAAAATATCTAAAAAATAAAAAAATACTAAATGAAAAATGCGAAACAAATTTCGCATTTGGACCAAAATGCGAAATGCGAAACTTTTCGCACCAAAAAATGCGAAAAATGCGAAAGATGCGAAAGCGAAAGCGAAAGCAAAGCACAGCCCTGATATCTGCCCAAAAATTAGTTACAAAATAGAGTAATCCGGTAATATTTTCTTTTCATTAAAGGCTATAGTTTCAACTAGAGACCGGCAAAATCGCAGTTCCGGATCCCGAGTCGGGATTTTATTTTTTGACCGATGCCGGGACGGGATCCCGAGGGATAATCCCGAAAAAATCCCGAATTTCAAATGATCCCGAAAATCAAAAAAATCCGGGATTTCGGGATCCCGGAAAATCCCGTCGGGATCCCGTCCCGCGCCGGACCTTTTTACCTTGTGAAAAGAAGGAGAAAAAATATGATTACGCACCTCATTTCAGATAGGGCCGAAAATAATAAAGTAATTGAAAGGACAAATAATTTAATTTTATTCTTCATTGAAGAATGAAACTTTAATAAATAATCTTAGTAAAATTAACAAGAAATCCATTCAAGATTGGTTTGAGGAATTTTAATGAAAAAAGGGTTGGACAATTATTAAAAAAAATGTAGGGGAAGTTTAGCAGTATCCTGTCGGCAATAAATTTCATGGAAGAGTGTATGCTACCGGGCTGACCAGATTTTCGGCCGACCAGACCGACAATTCAAAAACCAAGGGTTCGAATGCTAAACAGCTTTAGCTAATATTATTTCACTTTCATAAATTAATAATTTTAAAAAAATTAAAGAAAAAATGTAGAGGAAGTTACGAGCAATATCTTGTCGGCAAAAAATTTTGATAGAAGAGTGAATGCTAAGGCAGAAGTTTAACAGAAGTGTAGGAATTGAACTTGTGTCCCTGAATAATTTTAACCTATGCTACCGGGCCGATAACCTGAATTTCTCATTTAAATTTCAAGCAAAAGACAAAGTGGTTTTGAATGCTAAACAGCTTTACCTAATATTATTTCACTTAATATTAATTAAAAATTGAAAAAGAAAATTGAATGAATGAATGATTTACATCATTCATCACCTTATATTAAGGGCAAAAAAAAGGTATAAAATCGAAGGTTAAATGCTCTAATCAATCTCTAAACAATTAAGCAGACGTCTGTATCATTTGACATTTTTAAAAATTTATTTGACCTTTTTTTAATATTCGTGAGTTTTTATACTAAATTGTGCAATTATTTTTGGTCTTTCTTAAATGCACTTTAAGAAAAAATATTTTATTTTTATTATTTATTTAAATATTTATTAAAATAGGATAAAATAGGAGAAATATGTATATCCGCCAGGGCTGGGCGAAATCAAAAAATAAAAAGCGAAATGCGAAATGCGAAACTTTTTTTAAAAAAATAAAAAGCGAAATGCGAAATGCGAAACTTTTCGCGCCAAAAAATGCGAAAAATGCGAAAGATGCGAAAGCGAAAGCGAAATTAGTTAAAAATTCTAGAAAAATTTTGGACATGGTATCTGTTAGGTATGTGCTGGGTCTAGTATAAAAGGAGTAGTTAGCGATCAGTCTCGGTCGACACCTGGGTCGACCGGCACCGTCTGTCCTTCATCATTCTTGCCTTTTGCCACCTTCACTATTGTTGTATTTGACCATTCACTATTGTTGTATTTGACAATTCATTACTAAATTAAAATTTTTAATGTTTTTCAGGTCTGACATAATAAAAAAATAAATTTACAGATTTAAAATCAAAATCAAAGTTTAAAAACATTTATTTTTGTAAGGAAAAATTGTTTAAGTCTTATTTCCTACGTCTAGATTCGAACCCAGCCCCAAACTACACCAAAATGAACGTATTCAGTCAACTTAACCACTCCGCCATCGACCAACAAAAGTAAAATTGGGATATATTATAGATATTTCTTCCCTTTTCCTTTAAAAAATTTTACGTCAAAATATCTAAAAAATAAAAAAATACTAAATGAAAAATGCGAAACAAATTTCGCATTTGGACCAAAATGCGAAATGCGAAATGCGAAACTTTTCGCACCAAAAAATGCGAAAAATGCGAAAGATGCGAAAGCGAAAGCGAAAGCAAAGCACAGCCCTGATATCTGCCCAAAAATTAGTTACAAAATAGAGTAATCCGGTAATATTTTCTTTTCATTAAAGGCTATAGTTTCAACTAGAGACCGGCAAAATCGCAGTTCCGGATCCCGAGTCGGGATTTTATTTTTTGACCGATGCCGGGACGGGATCCCGAGGGATAATCCCGAAAAAATCCCGAATTTCAAATGATCCCGAAAATCAAAAAAATCCGGGATTTCGGGATCCCGGAAAATCCCGTCGGGATCCCGTCCCGCGCCGGTCTGTAGTTTCAACTACGGTCTCACTTATACAACAGAGGTTGGTCGGAATTCCGACTTCCGATTTCCGAAATTTTGGAAAAATTTCCGTTTTTCGATAATTTATAAAAATTATTTCCGACTAAAGATTTTTCCAAAATTTTCAAAATAATTTTCTAGCCTTCCAAAATTTTAGAATTTTCGCCTGCGACGCTTAACATATCATCGAGAATTCGAACCCTATAAAACCATCACAGAAACTAAGGAAAACCACTTTCACTCTCAAATTGCAGATTAAAATGGATATCGTTCTAAAGTTATTTGGCGCTTAGGCGTTCAATGAAGCTTTCAGTCAAATAAAGCCATATGTCCTAATAAAAACAACTTCAATAATATTTCGTTTCGGATGTAGATGCCCAAGGATTTCCCAGGAGCCGGAATCTCGTCGGAAACTCTTCTGAATAAACCGGGGGCGGGGCCAATATATAGACACTTCAAATATCAATCTCCCCTTTGAATCCAGGCAAACTTTTTTCAAACTTTTTTCCTCAAACATTTTATGGAAAATTAATCAGCTAAATTTTAATTTTTTTATCAATTTCGAAAAATGTTACGACGGAAAGAAAAGGTCCTCTAATTTGCCGGGCTTAATTTACATGACAATAATTTTTATAATTTTTAAAATATTTGCAACATTAATAAATTTTTAGTCGTCTTATGCTACTACTTAATCTTCTCAGTTTTAGTCAACTGAGCAATAAATTGAGGGCATGGCTAAATAAGTTTTATGCATCCAATTTTGATATGTACTTATGATTTTAGCATATTATTTGCCAAAAAATGTTTTTGTAAATTAAATTGTTTATGTCGACATATATCTGATAATTTTGAGAAAAGTGCATTTAATCTAGCTTGTTGACTAAAATTTTATTAAAAATTTTTTTACTTTAAATTGTATTTTGTGGCAATTTTTCATTTCTTATTTACGTTAATTAAAAAAATTTTTTATTTTCTTTTCACAAAACTTTCATATAAATATATGTATAATATTAACGTTATAATAAACATTATTAATTCTCTTGAATTAAAAAATTATTTGTAGTTTTTAAAAGAAAAAATGAGAGTTTTGCCGGTTTTAGGGCGTGAAAGTAACAAGCCGGAAAGCCTCCCAAGTGAGCTTAAGGCTAAACCTGGCTATAAATGAAACATAAACAATGATAGGGTCATTTTGTGATATTTTATATTATAAAATATCGTACTTTAGACATACACATAGTTGGGGACACGCCCACTTTTTCGCGCGGCCACTTAGTCGCAGAGCCATAACTTGCTAAAAAATTTCTGGCCCTTATCAATTTTGGTACCAATCTCTTTAGCTCGATGAGAGGAATCGTTTAATACCAAATTTGGAAAGATTCGGAAATCTTAAAGCAAGTTATGGCTCTGCGACTAAGTGGCCGCGCGACTAAGTGGGCCGTACCCCATAGTTGTTATTTGTTCATAAGCTTTAGTTAAAAAACACACGCTTAATGGATTTGTATTTATTCCATCATGATGAATATGAGCGTCTTTACAATTGTAGTATTTACAATGTTGAACAAATCCCTTTAGAAAAACGACAACATAAAATACTTGGAATTTTCTTTATTGTTCTGTCTACAATATATGAGGTAATGAAATATGTACATCTAGGTTAATAAAAACTTCCGGCAATTTTTAAATCATGAAAAATAACATGAGTCCAAACAAAAGTTTAGGAGCCAATACAACTTGTGATTACAATCAAGGGGAGGGTCTTTTATGATCTTATGGCCAGCTTTACAGTGGCCAATTTTCCGGGAACTTTTCGTATGTTTCACCTAATGTTGGTTCATTTTTTGGAGCAATTCACCATATTAGTTTTTTGACTCACAAGATTAGGGAGCCTTTTGTGATCCTATTTGCCCAACTTTACAATGTCCAAATCTCTTTAACCTTTTCGGTTGTTTCCGCTATTGTTGCTCATTTTCGGAGCAATTCACCATATTAGTGTTTTGACTCGTGGTTCGGAGAGATAAGGTCCAATTTTAAATTATTATTAAATAGATACTCTATATTCCTTGTATGTTTTCAATTTGGAAGCTAATGGCAAAAATAAATTGTTATAAAATTATGTTCGTTATTGGAGTTTTAGATATGGCAGCAATTTTATGTGCCGGATTTTTCACTGGATATTTGGGATATTTCGGATATGTTTTCTGTTCTTCGCCAACATTTATTTATCTTGCTGGAACCTTTGGATTTTGTTTGTATCTTTATATGAATGATCTCGCTATATGATATACCTATGTAAAAATTATCTTAACTAAGTTCGGTTAATTTGGTGTATCTAGCGAGGTCCTACTGTTATCTAATAATATTCGTTTATTAATACCTAGCTTGTTGGATTACCGAATCTACAATAGAGGGTGTTTTAGCCATCAATCGTTGCGTTAAAATATGGTCTTCAGAATTGTCTATAAAAATTTTTGACGGTTTGGATTAAATTTATCCTAATATTTAAATTAATCAACCCATATCTTTATTTTTTGTAAAGGAAAATTGTTTTTTTGGCTTGGTATTCCAATATTATACGGTTTATCTATACAAATGTGGTCAAAGCCAGGTTTATTTAGCGGCGTCTACTTTAGCTGGTTTCGCAATCCGCACATTGGATATATTAATGATGTTAATCAAGTATTTGTTCTACAATTTTTTAAAAATATTTTGTTCAAAGGAATATGTGAATACTCATCCTATTCTTGCATTCCACAATCCTTTAATTATATCCATCTTATTAAGCACCTATTTAACATTTTGTATAATTTTTTTATTCAAACAAGGAGGATTTCAATCTAATCAACAAAGCTATTCTGAAAAAATGGTTACTTACTCTAAATATTATTATTAGCCCAAATTTTAGATTTTTCTTCAAGTTTTTTTGATTAGCTTGTTCAATACTGTCACAGCTTCTATTTATCTTTTTATGCAATATATCCATGTCAATGAAGTTATTATTATAATTGGCCAAATTTGTTGGTTAAATGTACACGGTGACAAAATTAATATTTTTAATTTAATTGATTAAAATGTCTACGCCTTAATTTAAACAAACTTTTCCAAAACACATACGTTAAATCCAATTTTGTTTAATGATGATTAAGGTTGCCGTTTTCGGTTCGTGCCGACGTTCGGTGCATTTTTTCGAGCTTTTTCGAGCTGAAAAGCCTCGGCTCGCTCGATCTTTCGAGTTTCGGGTCGAGCGAGCTGGCAACCCTACTGATGATGTATACAAAAGAGAGTTGTCTCGGCATTATTAGCATGATAGTAAAAATAAAATTATATGCAAGCAAGTTCACTGATACAATTTTTATTATGTGTATCCAGAGCTTGTAGACTGCGCTTCTAATGGGATGATCGCTTCTACTGGGACGGTATCTAAGATATATTAAGATATTATTTATTAAGATTTATAAAACATAATATAAAATTTATTTAAGGAATACCACCTGTCATTTATCTAACAATAAACAAGTCGATTCGAAGCGATTGTTTTAAAATATCAAAAAATTGTGTTAATGCTACTAAGCAGGGCTACAAAAATCTGCTCTCAAATACTATTCAATTCATTCGTCATATAAATTTTTTAAAGGAAGATAATCAAGTGACCGTGATAAATCAACAAATGTATCAAAATTGATTTTTCGGATAAAATCAAAAACATTCGAATTTAATTCAATGAACATACTTTATTCTAAACTTTTAATATTAATGAATAAAATCATTTATATAATTTCTAGGATTAATCGTTATTTCATGATAAATAAAAATGCATCGGGGCGGGATTGGCCGTAACAAAATTTGCCTAAAATGGCATATCCCAATTGACCTTTGGGTCGAGGACATTTGGTCCTAAACAAAATATACCAGTGCTTTTGCACAATAATAAATATATTCCCGCCTATTTTTATCATCACTAAAACAGCTATTTGGCGGGGAGACAAAGCAATTCACGCCACCCAATTTTGTTCACCACTCGCGTTTTTACTTGCTTGGAAATTTTTTATATTTTTACCAGCACACATATATTTTTTTTGCTTGGGATTTAGCCTTCTACCACATATAACATTTTTAACCTGGCTTATTTATTTTTGACTTGCCCGAATTTCTGAATTAATCTTAGCACTTTTTACTCATTTTTGTTGTTGAGTAAATTCTACTAATTTAATAAATATTTTTGACTTTGGAAGTGTTTATCTGTGTTACCAATTGCCCAAAATGGCATTATCAAAGCACTTGTAGACAAAAATAAAAAGATTGGAAGCGGAACTTATATGGTTTAGGTGCGCTTTTTTAGCCACGCCCCTTTCTCCTTTCCCTCGTCAATCAAACGCATTGTCACCCTTCATTCTTTCCTTTTCCATCATTATTCTTTTTCCTTCTCACAAATTAATCAATTCAACGATGCAAATGTTTTTTTAAATTTTATTTTGAATCATAAACCAATTAAGCAAAATAAATCGTGAATATTAAAATTTCTAAGATCTTCCATATCCTGGACTAAATTAAACAAAGTTAAAAGTCTTAAGCCTAAGATAAAATGAATTTTTTAAAGGATAAAGTAAATGAGGAAAAATGACAATAAAAATGAAAAAGGGCGTGGTGTAGTGCAGTTGCTGATAAAAAGGAAAAGTATTAAAAGAATGATGGAAGTATTAAAAGAATGATTGTTTATACACGAATTTTTCAAAAAAGTATTTGCTTTAAGATATTTCCCTCAGAATTAGTTATTCCCTCAGAATAATTAACCTAAATAAAAACAAATAACACAACTAAATTTTTTTTCTCTAAATATCACATAAATTAACAATCAAAATGTGAAATTTCAGCCTATCTTTTATAGACAAAAATATCAATAAAAAGATGCAATACAAAGTATGTACATTGTAAAAATTTACAAAAATATTGTCAAAAATGGAAACTGACTCACTGAGTCAACACACAAAAATACATAAAATTCTTCAAAAAGTTAAAAATAAATAGAATATTTAAATCTTCAATTTCCTCATCAAATTTTACAATTTTATAAATTTGAATCAACTATCTTTACCCTTTCTCTGGTAATTCCATCCTCATCCAAATAAAATTCATAACTTCCCTCATCGATAAATGGATTAATTTCGGCAACAAATGCTGCTTTGTAATAATCAAACATAACATTATAAACATCCATTTGGCCATCTTCAATATCATCTATCTCTGTTTTTAATATATCTATCCATATGCAATGTCTCAAACTTTTCAATACTTTTTTCTCCAAATCGGAAATTTTCTTGAAAATTTTGAACACACATCTTTCCCCGTTAGCTTTTAACGAAAAATTGAAACCATCCAACAGCAAAATGATTAAAAACGATAATAAAATAATTGCCCGGATTTTCAAATTTTAAACAAATTTCAATGTGAGAATATTGCATTTTCTCTTCATGTTTTTTACCTTTTAATGAAGTTGATTCAATTAAATTAGTTTTGCTAAAATTTTCTCTTTTTAAAATTTTTCTAGGCCCTTCCGGATTCAACAAACATATTAAACTTTTCAACTTATAGTATTTTTGAGTTGTTGTCCGAAAAACTGATTTTATTCCGTTTATGTTTATTTCTATCCCTGGATGACCAGCAGCACGCTCTATATCCTCAGCTGGCAATTTGTTTGTTTCCAAATCAATTTGTGCAAAAAACATAGGTACAAATGTCATTAATTCCTAAAATTATAAAGTTGATTCTGAAAATTATTATTATCTAGCCCGACTCATTTGCTTTTCTTTCCTTGATTTGTAACCTATAACTCGGTCCAGAATCATTTCCTAAAGTAGGGAGTGGTACTGTTCGACTCAGCTCGTCGAGACGAATCGAATGACATATGTCACGTCCCGAACTTTTACCACCGGTGAACTACACTATATCCAAAATTAGTTTTATATACTTTTTAATCTAGGAGCACTGGTTGAGAATGTGAAAAATATCCGAGAAATGTGTATGTACACATTTACCCTTTATTACCTTTTTATCAATCTCAGTACCATCTTTATATTCTTTGAAGCAAATACTAATTTTCGCTATATCTGAAGAATAGTTCAAATCCTCAATCAAAATTAATACTTTCCTCTTTATCCAAATAAAATTCATAACGGTACTTATTTAGTTTCCCCCCCCCCCAGTCAGTTTTTTCGAAAAATATATAAAAATGGTCAGTCTGAACAACAATTGTAGAACCCATCGAGCTGTGTCGAATGACACCAAAATCAACAAAATCCGACTTGATTGGACCGAGATACAGACCCCTGAAATACAGGGGTGATTTTTTGAAATTAAAAAAATTTAAGCAAATGATAGCTCATTCGAAAGAGCTCGTCGAGCTGAGTCGAATGACATCGAAATCAACGTAATCGGACAAGATTTGACAAAGTTATGACATTATTTAGACCTGCCGGAGTCGACAATTTATGTCATATCTTTGTCAAATCAAGTCGGATCACGTCGATTTTGGTGTCATTCGACTCAGCTCGACGAGCTCTTTCGAATGAGCTATCATTTGTATAGATTTTCGTCCATAAGATTTTACGCCCCAGTGGTTCTGGGGTCTGTATCTCGGTCCAATCAAGTCGGATTTTGTTGATTTAGGTGTCATTCGACACAGCACGATAGGTTCTACAATTGTTGTTCAGACTGACCATTTTTATATATTTTTCGAAAAAACTGACTGGGGGGGGGGAACTAAATAAGTACCATTCATAACTTCCTTCACTTATCACTGCCTGCAACAAATTCCATATTGTTCAAAAACTCTTCGTAATCTCAAAATATGCATTAAAATATGCATTTATGCACCAAAGTCCGAAATATGCAAAAATATGCATTATATGCAAATAGAAACCCCCTCTAAAGTTTTCAAACCAAGCTAAAACAGCGTTTTTTGTGCTTTATACATGATGCCAAGTTTGCAAAAAAAATATGCATTTGCATAAAAATCACAGCTCTAATTATTAAATTTTACTTCTTTACTTTCTATTTACTTCTTATGGATGGATTTCCTCTCGCCTATGGTGACAGTCGTTGGGTTAAATATTTATTTTTGTCTTTATTATTTGATTTATTTTATAACTTTTTTGATGAAATGTAGCAAAAAGATTATTTTATTCTCCCATAAATTTTCAAGGTACAGAGCCCGTTAAGTTTCCTACTAATTAGCAAATCGTCTAGCTAGAAGAATTTTATTGATTAATGATGATTCAGATTGGCCGTGTGGGCATGGGCCTCGCTTTCAGAAATTAGAAATAGACTTCATCTTAGATTTGATACTCCACTTTATTCACGCATTAAAAATTGTTTCCTCTTAAGTGATTTATTTTTTATTATAATTTAAAAAAATTTTTCTGTAAATCGTTAAATTTAAAAAATTCCTTAAAAGAATTCTCTTTAATTACTAAATTTTGGCTTTAGTAGCAAACTTTAATTAAGATAATTATTTATTTTAAGTTAATTTTTTAAGTTTTAATTTTTATTTCTTCCCAAGTTTGTAAAAAAAGATTTTCAAGTTTAATCTTAAAAAATTTTTTTAATATTTGAAATTTATTTTTAAGCCTGCGAGTCTTTCATACGAGACAGGATTTTTCAGGATCCTGTCCGAAATCCTGCCTTTTTTCTGTTTTCAGGATTGTCAGGAGTTTACAGGATTAAATCTTAAAACCCAATCCTGATACAGGATCTGTATTGAATAATTTTCACGGTTCAGGATTTTATTTTGTCTAATTGACACTCTTATTAAAATAGAATCTCTCGACTTGAAGTAAACATAATACATATTAAATATGTTTTTATTTAGTAACTAATTTTTGAGAAAAATATTTTTACCCAGAAATTCTTTTGAAATTATATAAAATAAACATTTTTTAATCAAAATTTACACTTCTTAAAGTGCATTTCCGAAATGATCTTTAAGGGCAAAATAATCTCACATTTTAGTACAAGAATGAACAAATTAATCAAATAAAGGTCACATATTTGATAGATCGTCTATGCCGGCATCTACCCCTATGGTGTTATTTTAATGTTTTCTCCCTTCAAAGTGCCAGCTTATATTTTTGAAATATTTCTTTAATTCATTTAATTAATGTATTTTCATGTGAATTTAATGAAATACCCTTTCAAAGGAAATTATTTCTAAACATTTAAAAGGCAGACATAACAAAGGTCAAATATAAAACAGTTTAATTTTTGTCATAAAGCTCGGAATAATTTAATAAAAATTATTTTTAATTTTTGCTTTTCAATGAAGAATAAAATAAAATTATTTGTCCTTTTATTTACTTTATTATTTTGTTCTGTTTCTTCTGAAAATTTACAAAATAATCAACGAATTTTGGTTGAATCCACAGAAAATAATAAAAACGAGGATGGAAGTGTTAAAATAAATTTGTTGAGAATGGAAGTAAATAAAATTGAAGGAGAATATAGGCCGTACAAAATTGAAATTTTATATGAAATTGATGAAAAAAATGAAAAAGATTATATTTATACAAGTTCAATGCTTAAAAATTGTAGTAGTTCAGACGAAACTACACACAAAATAAAAAGCATAATTAAAGGAAATAAAGGAAAAAAGTTAATTTTGGTTGAGGATTTGTTTTCATATTTAGAAATACATAGAATAACTATTTGCTTTAAAGAAGATAACAATAATGCTAAGGTAAAATAAGCATATGTATGCATTTTTTAGTTCTGATTAATTTTAAAGTCAGCTCTTTAATTCAAATATCCCTTGGAACTATAAAATCTAAATAAAAATGAAGGATAAATAAAATAGGATTAGGGGCGTTGTTATTATTTTATAAATAAGCGTGTTTAAATCCAAAAAATATTGAAATGCTAAATTTTAGAAATGGCCGAAAAAGGCCAAATAATGTCCGAATTTAACTAGAGGTCGAGGTCGTGATTTTTTGAAAAAACCGAGACCGATGATCTGAGGCTGGAAAAGCCGAGATCGAAGTCGAGGAGCAAATTTTGGCCGAGGTCCGTGGACCGAGGATAACCGAGGTTTTTGAAAAATTTTATAAAACTTCAAAATTTGATTAAATTTACCACATTTTATCAAAAATAAATTAAATCGTATCAAACTCGACCTACACTAATTTTAACTGAATAGGTTTGAATTAGAGGTCGGCGCGGGACGGGATCCCGCGCGGGATTTTGCGGGATACCGCTCCCGCAATCCCGCACTTTTTTCGATTTGCGGGAGTGCGGGATTTTGCGGGTTTTTTTTTTTTTTCGCCTGTCGCTTTTTTTTTTTTTTTTTTTTTTTTTTTTTTTTTTCGCCTGTCGCCATGGAATCATCTCTATTTCATCAAAACAAAATTGTCCAAATTGTTAGATCACGATGATTGCGCCATTTGTTTCAGCTCAAGCTATTCTAATTCGTATACTCGAGTTTTCCGACCAATACATATGTATGAGCTTGCCCCTTTTAATTTTTTGATAATTGTGCGTTCGTACCAACATGTACTCGGAATTTGGTACATGTACGAGCAACGAGAACGAGTTAAGAACTCGTTAACGATTAGGAAATTGTATGGAAATCAAAAAATAAATAGGTCAAGGTTGTAGTGAGCTCATTCTCCTTGTTGATCATCTTCGGTTGATCACTCCTAATCACTATCCTGGTTTAATACTATATCCCCTCCCGGTTGATCACCCTCTCGGCGGATGATTCTATCAAATGACTTGATCACTGCTCAGATGACTCAATCGCTCGATTGATCACTCGATCGATGATTTGATCACTTTATCAGATGAATCAATCGCTTGATGATTGAGTCATCTCCACGTAGGACTGAGACCGATCGAATAGTATGTTATTCAGCTTAAATTTTGCTTACGGCGTGCTTTTTTAAAAATTTTTAAAAATTTAGAAAAATCCCGCAATCCCGCGCGGGATCCCGCAAATTAAAAATGCGGGATTTTGCGGGAATGCGGGATTATTCCCGCGGGAGTTACTCCCGCAAAGATTTTTTAAAAATTTAATCCCGCGGGATCCCGCAAACGCGATTTTGCCGACCTCTAGTTTGAATTTAATTAAAATTCTAATAAGATTTTTTAGATATTAATGACTTTGAGATCCTTAATTTTTGCACAATTCGATTTGGAGTTTAATAAACTTTCACAAGAGAGTATTACAAATGCTGCTAGTTATCGGGGTACAGTAATAAATATAAACGGAATAAAAACAATTTTACGGACAAGTCAAAACAATTATGCAAGATTGACAAGATTAATATGTTTTTTGAATCCGGAAGGGCCTAGAAAAATTTTAAAAAGAGAAAATTTTAATAGAGCTAATTTAATTGAGTCAAATTCATTAAATGGCAAAAAACATGAAGAGAAAATGGAATATTCCCACATTGAAATTTGTTTTAAATTTGAAAATCCAGGAAATTATTTTATTATTGTACTAGTGGATTTTAATATTGGATGGTTTCAATTCTACGTTAAAATCGTTAAAGCAGATGAGAAACGATGTTTTTCCAAAATGTTCAAGAAAATTTCTGATTTAGAGAAAAAAGTATTGAAAAGTTTGAGACATGCCATTTCAATAAATATATCAAAAACAGATTTAGATGATATTGAAGATGGCCAAATGAATGTATATAATGAGGGTTTTAAAAACAAATTTCCCACCACTGAATTAATTGCTTTAATTGAGCCATTAATTGATAATGGAAGTTATGAATTTTATTTAGATAAAGATGGAATAACAAAAGAAAGAGTGAAGATTAATGAGACGAATTATTAAAATTTTTAAAGAACCGCTACCAAATGATTAGGCCTTTTGAATAAATTTGTCAAAAAATTAATGTGAGGAATTGAGGATAATAAAATTGAAAGTTTATTTCTATGCAATTTTGTTATGTAATTTTTATAGTATTTAAACTGAATAAAATTCCTATTCTTTTTTCTATTCTTTATCGTATTAGCGAAATTAATTTTAAAAAATTATATTTATATGTAGGGTTAGGATTTTTAGGCAGTATAAAGTTAAAAATAGGCGCCTATATAGGCACTAAAAACAACGAGTTTTTTTTATTTTTGGATTATATTAGGAATTTTGTTTGCACTTTTACTTTTTCAGTCAATTTATTTAAATAATATATTTAATATCATTTGTTTTTATTATATATTTTTTTTAATTATAGACCAAGGCATTGTGCTTAAGGAAGTGAAAACAACTAGTTACAATCTTACAAGTGACGAGAGAGACCAGAAGGTAGAATTTGCGACTATTAAGCTGTAAATTGAAACGAAAGCAGGAGAAATGAAATAAAAAAATATTTTGAAATAAACTTAAAATAATTAATGTTTTTAAAATTCTTTAATCGTAAATAAATTTATTATTGTTCGCTTAATCTTTAGAAATATAAGTTAGTTTATTAACAGTTTTTAATATACGAAGAAAAATATAAATAATTTTTATCAAAGTTAAAGTTTTAATATAGTTTTAATAAAGCACTTAAATGATTTAAATTTATAAATTCATAATTTGTATTTTTAAATAATTTGGTATAATTAAAAGCGAAAGATTTTAATATCGTAGAAATATTTATATCTACAAAACAAAAATTTTTTTATATTTTTTATCGCATATAATGTCAGAATAAGAGATGTGGAAAAAAAAGACAATAAATTTTGTGGCACAATTGTTGGCTTATTTTTTGCCCTAACTATTCCATTCATCATTAAACATTTACATCTTAAATAAACATATATTTTTTTGTTTTTTATATAAACTTATAAATTTAGGAATTTTAGAGAATTTAATTTTAAAAATTAATAATGCGCCGTCCAATTAGAAAATTGTAAGAAAATTCTAATTTAACTCATTCTTAATTACATTATAAATATTCTAGTGATATCGAGATTAAAATCCATATAGTTGTCCTTCGAGATCGTCCACCACAAAATCTATTGTCAAATTCTCAAGCAACACATATTCTGAATCACGATCCTTCTGCTCCAGTGCGTAGCAATGCTTAGTAAACAACAGTAATTTAACCTTTAATATCATAAATTGGCCGAACCCATCCTAGAAAATAATAATAGTTATTGGTATGATTTATATAATTTGGTATAACTTCCATGCAACTTTTTGTTAACAGTTCACCCCCACATTTCACTCCCGACTGATCGTTTATTTTTTACTTTATTTTTGTCCCCACGCCATTAGGTGGTGGGTCGACCAAGATCCACGCCATCAGGTGGTGGGTTGAGGAAGATCTATGACATTAAGTGGTGGTGGTGGTCAAAGCGGAACAAACTTCAGGAAGAATCAGCGACAATTGGCAAAAGTTAATTTTTATGTAAAAAATCGTTAATGCCAGTTTTTAAAAATGAAATATAAGATCTTAAGATTTCGAATTAAAATATACCTTCACGTTTATTTTTCTGTTCAATCAATTGCAATTACATGTAACTGTAGCTGATGAATTGCTTCCTTATTCTTCAAACGTCGTTCAGCTAAGATTGTACGACTAACAATAGGTGAAAAGCATCGTCTAAAACATTGTTCAGTTGGGACATGCTCAGCCCATGATTCCATAATTTCATGACGAAGTCCACCTTCTATAACTAAGTTGCGAAGTCGATCAATCGATCTTTCAATTGTAGAAATAATACGATCCTGCAAAACAATGGCACTACGAAGAGCTCGAAGCTCACTCATACAATCGGAAATAGAAGTTGACATTGAGTATTTTTTAATAACAGGATTTTGGAAATTTTATTATTTAGGGGAAAACTGTTCAAAACACTGATTTATATAAACAGATATACCTTTCCCCGACATTAACAGGCATATCCCATTTAAAATTTTTCCATCTATTAATAAAATAGTAATTTTTTGCGCTTTTTACCGTTCCATCTCACAAATCACCTGTTGCAAAAAAAGGATAAGCAGGAGGAAAAAGATGTCAACAGCTTTATTTTTCCCTTTTTAACCTCTACTCATAAATCATTTGTTTTAATTTAAAGGATAAACAAACGGAGGAAAAGTGCCAAAAACTAGGAATAATATTTAATTAATGGATTGTTAGCTTTTGATTATTCAACAATTCCAAAATTTACAATATTTTACACAACAATAAATTCTAAACTTTCAAATGTTAAAAGAAAATTTCTATTTACCGATTCTATTTACCGACATTCTATTTACCGATAATAAATTATTTCAAATTTTATCAAAAATTTATAAATTTTTAGGTAATTTATGAATTCCTATCAATTCCATAGATATCCAAATCCCCTGAACTTAAAAGTTGGACGGATATATCCGGATACGGATAGCAAAATCTGTGTCCATGACCAGGTCTGGAACCAAGAAATTTAAAATTATCAGACATTCAAAAGTTATAGGGCGCGTGGCTGAACTGAGCCCAGACTGAAACGAGGTGTACACATTAAATAGCTTAAGCTGAAACAAATGGAATCAATCCACGAGATCTACCAATTTGGACAATCTTGTTTTGATGAAATAGAGATGATTCCATGGGCGGCAGGCGAAAATTTTAGAAGGCCAAGTATCGAAATTCCTTCCTTTTCAGCGCCGCAGGCAAAAATTTCGAGATTTTATGAAAGCCAGCGAGCCAAAATTCTCTTTTTTCTAGCGCCGCAGGCGAAAATTTTTTGAGTTTATAAGGTTAGGAGCCAAAATCCTCTATTTTCCAAAAATCCCGCAAAATTCAAAATATTTTGCGAGATCCCGCAGGATAAAATTTTTTAAAAATCTTTCCGGGACGGGATCCCGCGGGATAAATCCCGCAAAAATCCCGCATCCTGCAAAATCCCGCAAATCGAAAAAAGTGCGGGATTGCGGGACGGGATCCCGCAAAATCCCGCGCGGGATTCCGTCACGCACCGGTCTCTAATTATTAAATTCAAGTTTTAATTTATCCTAACAAATTTTCCAAGTGCTAGTTTAAAGCAAATGTAAAACAAACAGGCATATTCCAATGTTTTTCTATGTAAAAAAATTTTTTAATTCAATAAAAATGAATTAAATCAATCATTAAATAAAAATGACTTGTTGAAAGCCAAATCAAAAAATCAAAAAAAAGCGTGGCAACATTAAGAGTTATTGATGTTAGATTAGTTCAGAAAATGGGACTGGCGAGAGATGAAATAAATCAAAATTAAGAGTATCGTGAAGAAGCACTAAGGGAGAGGGATAGATATATGATAGGATAGCATATCTATCACTAAGGATAGATATACACACAAATAATTAATATCCATTTTACAAAAAAAAATTTTTAAATCGAATGAATTTAACAAAATATTTTAAAAATCTATTACACTAATAAAATAGTTTAATTTAGCTGATAAATATTTTAAAATAATATTTTTATTTGTATAAGTTAGAAAATGCTTTAAAATCCCGTTTAAAATTTTTTCCTAGGAAGCAAAAAAATTTTATTTAAATAATTTTCTAAAAAATGTCAACAAAATTTTTTAAATTAATTCAATTATTTTTATTTTTTGTTTTTATTATTAAAATTGTAAATTGTGGAAATTGTGGTTGTGGGGGAGGAGGAAATGTTTTAGATGATGATAGCGATGATGCAGGTATATGATAAGATTAAAAGGATTTTTATTTAAAATTTTGACAAATTCTTAGTAATTGGAGGAGAACAGAATTTTGATCAAAACCAGGCACAGGTACCAAGCAACGGTTTATCCATATTTGCCTACAACTAGATTTTTTTCCACCATTTCTCCAGAAAGTTAAGTATAAAGGGACACTTGTGTAAGGGAGACTTGTTTATTAGAAGTGTCTGATAGAGACAGTCGGTTTATTTTTCAACTTTTCTCTATGGGGTCGATATATTAGAAGGGGCAGGTCTATTAGAGACAGTCGCACTATTAGAAGAAATACGGTTTATATATGTCACCGTCCAAATTACATTCTTGTCCAAATTGAATTTGGCCTTCCAATTGGGGACTGAAGCCCCAAATTTTGGATTTTTCTTCGTGTTCAAGGTTGGGGTTGGGTTCTTTAACATTTATTCATGTTCGGGACCTACGTCCACTTGATCTGGGACCATTCCTTACCCTATTCCTCAAAATTTCTGAAAGTTTTAGCCAACTTTTAAAAATTTCAGAAAAACGATTATAACCTTAAGAAATTTCGAAGAATAGGGTAAGGAATGGTCCTAGGTAAGGAATGGTCGCGGCGACGTAGCCGTCGTTCCGATCGACATACCCGACTTCCTCCGCAGCGGAAAAACTTTTTTCAGCGAAGGTTGATGTGTATTCGGCCGCGCCTATTTGTCCTGCTCCGCTCTCTAGTCAACTAAATTAAAGTGAGCACAACAATATAATAAGAGCGAAATTTTAAATATTTTGTCAAAATAAAAATAAATCTCAAGGTCAATCTTTAGGGGTGTATACTGATCTCGGAGCTCGGCGAGATTAAGTGCCGAGAATCTCGTCTCGGTTAGGTGATCTCGTCTCGGCAAAACCGAGACCGAGATTGGAAAATGACCGAGATTCTCGTCTCGGTCTCGGTCGAGATATCGATCTCGTGCAACTCTAGTTGTGGGAGAGGAGGAAATGTTTTAGATGATGATAGCGATGATGCAGGTTTATGATAGGATTAAAAGGATTTTTATTTAAATTTATGACAAAATTTCAGCTATTGGAGGTGAACAAAATTATGATCAAACCCAGGCACAAGTAGAGCATTTAGATCCAAACCAAGTAAAAATTTTAATTAAATTATAAAGTATCCTTCTAATAGAATGCCCGGGTATTCTATTTCTAAATCCCTTACCAAAGGAGAATTCTCTCGACTGGAGAATAAGGGAATTCTCTCAGCTAGAGAAGGAGGGATGGGATTTCAATTAGGAAATACGGTATCTGTTCTGAAAAATATTTATTCCCCTCCTCCTTTAAAAGCATATTTAAAATAAAAAAATATAGGGGTGCGTTTTCCCTGATAATCAATTAAAATTCAATTTTGAGGGTTTTAATATTTAGGAGGAAGAAATTGTAGAAGGTGGAAATCAAGAAGAAAATGATGAAGAAGAGGGAAATGAGGAAGAAGGAGGTGATGAAGAAGTGGATAATCCTCAAGGACTTGATATTCTTGTTGACGGATTTGATGCAATAGGAGGCAGTAGTACAACAGCAGGACTGACACCATCAGAAGATGATGCTTCAGATGACTTTTGATGAAAGAAAAGGATTTATTCCTTCCTCTTGAAAAACGAGGAACGATAGAGGAAAAATACCTAGTTTTTTTTAAATTTATCTAATTTCTAATAGTAATTTTTATTTTCGTTTATTTAGATTTCCAGTAAATTTTTTGGGACATAGTTAATTATGTGTTTCTCCTTACAAAGGAGAGTGTTTTGGATCAGAAAAATAAATAAAGCAAAATTGTTATGATTAAAATAAAGTCGAGAAAAATCGTTACTCATGAAAGGGTCCCACTTAAAAATCGGTCACACTTAAATTATTATAATGTAACATATGTTCTGTCGTCCTAGTTATTTTTAATTTTAAATTATTTAAAATTTATTCAATCAAAAAATTATTTTTCAATTACAAAATATAATTATTTTATAAAATCCCTTTCCCTCTTTCTGAATCATTGTTTAAATTCTTCCAATATTTTTAATATTTCCATTAATAGTAGATAATGGTTGTAAGTAGTAAACCATAGCCCCTCGTAGTCAGAAAAATAAGGGTACAACCGTAGTCAGGAGATAGAAAAAGGAATAAATAATTTAAAATTAGGTCCCTTTATTTTCCTTACTTTTCAATGATCCCTTTTTCTTTTGCTTTACAAAAAAAGTTTATTTTGACTCAACTAATCCAATTATGTAAATTTAATTTCTCAAAACTTATTTTTAAACTTTTGAGGTCAAACTATTCTTTATATGGAAAAGATTAACCTAAAAACTTCTTTCTATTATTTAAAACCGTTAATAGACCAAAAGATTTAACTTTGCAAAAACTGAAAAACTTTGCTACCATTCTTTTATTATGTACATAATATATACAATAACATATATACAAAATATATACAATAACATATATACAAAAAATTTTACAAATATACAATTATGATTTTTTTTGATTTTTTTGTGTTCTTATTTTTTAGATTTTATATTTTATGTTTTTTTTTACGTTTTTGGATTTTTTACGTTTTTTTTTGATTTTATATTTCTTTAATTGTGGGATGGGATCGTCATTTAAAAAAAATCTTATTTAACATTTGGCACCGAAACGTCTTTTACAGAAGCCTTTGATTGCTATTAATTTTTACTATAAAAGTAAATTACTCTTTTTAAGATATTCATTACTACACTAAAGTAACTACACTTAAAAACATCCGTCGTATAATTGACCAAACCTCGTGTTACTCTTGTTCTCAACAGTCACACAATGTTACTTCGCTACCAATGCAACAAGGACAGAACCAGCTCGTTTAGTGAAGTGATGGCTACTGCTCTGATGTTGGTGATGTTGCTTCAGTTGGGTCAGTTTTCCTTTCAATTTTATTTTACGTTTCTAATTTAAAAAATTTCAGCAATCTGTTTGTGTGCAGCTTCTGAAGAGGTCGAGACTACTATGGATGGTTATAACCCGAAATTGAATGACACTACTTTGCCGGACAGAGTGAGTAAGATGAAGTTAATTATTCTTAGGCATCCCTATCTTAATCGTTTAGAAACTTGAAATGGGTCTTTCGAATAGTTTTCAAACACTTGTACTTTTCCTTAATTTTCAGGTCAAGCGAAACCCACCGCCAGCACCCAGTAATAACGACAACTCGAAATGCGTCAAGGATCCTGCTCAAATTCATGGTAAAACTTTCGTTAGAGAAAAAATCTAAATTTTTTAAATTCAGAAAGTTCGCGTGGAATTGTGGCTTTAGACTTGCGTGGTCTTTATTCTCTGCCTGGGTCTGATGCTCGCGGATGTGTGTGGACGTGGAAACAAAAACTATTGATGTGGAGTGAAGAACAAATAGAGGAGAGAATATAACTAAAGATGATTGGAAGTCATCACAATGAGGACTGGATCCCGTGTGGAATTTTCAGGATCCAGTCCTACATTTTTTATCGGTTAAACGTAGGATTAACTCAGATTCTTGGGTTGATCCTACGAAACAAGACTAAAAAAAACTATGTTTTCAGGCTCGAAAAAAATTTTTTGACGGAGTTAGAAAGTGAAAAAATTGAAGCAATCCCATCCTTGCTTTTCTACAAAATATTTTTGAGGGGTTTACAGGAGTAAAAAATATTTTTGGGGGCTTTACAGGAGGAGTAATTAATTTAATGGGTTGTAAATAACCGGCTTCGATGTCGGCATAGCGGGCATCTGATTTCTGCTGATGCGGCAGCCTCCATTGCCAATCGGGAGCACCCTTCACAGTAGACCAAGTGGCCGCAAATTAAGAATCGGGTGGGACGAGCATCATTACAACTTACACATCTATCATGCTCATAAATTCGGACTCTCCGAACCACACCGTCATCTAATTTAGGAAAAAATAATTAATGTAAGGATGATTCATCCAGCAGCATTTAAAACGCTTAGGCGGGGGTTAAACGATCTAAAAAGGAAAAAGAGAGCAATAGTCGATGCCCCGGTAGATCAGAGGTAGATCTGCATATAGCGAGCGAAAGCGGGAGGTCGCAGGTTCGAATCCTGCCCGGTGGCTAAACTTTTGCAAAACTCTTTCTTTAACAATAACAGCTTTGCTTGTAAATCCCGAGGCAACAAGGTATTAACTACCATTACCACTAACCTATGTGATTGATTTATAAAGTAAACGAAAGGTTATTCTGATTAAATAGAGGGGCGGATATTAATAAAGCATAGATCTTTATTAAATTTTAAATAAACTAAACTGTTCACATAGAAAATCCGACCAACCATCTCAATTTCGTTGTCCACCCCCATTTGAAGAGCCTGGTCCTATTTGAGATTTTTATTTAATAATCAAAAGAAAAATAGGGATAAAATGATTTACCTTCAGATGGGCTATTCTGACTCCAAATTGGACTAGTAGACGTTGGGCTAACATCATATCTGCCACGGCATATGAGAGAAATATATTTAATTGGCTGATATCATAATTAATTGACGATAATTCATCAATTAAATTCTGAATATCACCCATTTTCAGAATAATATAAATTTAATTTAAATAATTTTAATATTTTTAAAAATTGAATAGTTTTTAATAGCCATAAGATTCTATTTATAAGCACCAGTCAACCTTGAAAACACATAAATTCACAAAGATAATTTTCATAATATAATCCCCGTTTTTCGTTTATAAGCTTTTTTTAAAATTCGCTGAATTTCATGCAATTATTTTACATTTTTATGATAATTTTCAAGTCCTTAATCTTGCTTTTTTTCTATATATTCTTAGTATTTTTATTTATCCTTTATATATTTTAAATTCTGAGGAGAACCTGATGGTTAATAATAGATGAAGATTATTTAAAAATCAAACAGAGAAACCTTGTCCTAAAAATTTCAAACTAAAACTCAAATAATTTTTCCAAATCTTTTTTCTAGTTAAGAAACTTTGAAATATTTAAAAAATATTGCATTATATTCAACTTCGTTTGGAGGCTTCTTCAATTACAGTAGAATCAGAACCTGTAGAATATCAATCAGAAGCCTGAACGTTTAGTGTTTTTGAAGCTAGAATTTTGCTTTTAATGGATCTTTATGTGTTGAGGGAGAAGGGTTTTGGAATTGGTTGTTATATAATTTTAAATATTTTTATAATTAAAATAGTGTGTAAAAATTTTAAACATTTTTTAAGATTTTATTTTGAAAATAAACCCTATTTAAAATATTCTTCTCCTACAGTTATTATAGTTGGAGAAAATACAGTAATTGACCAAACAGATAAATTAACAACCGGACAAGAATCTAATGACTTGAAATTAGACACAAATAAGAAAATGTCAAATTTCTTATAATAGCTTGATCTGTTGCATCTATGATATCTATATTTGGTGGATATGTCCATCATTGGAAAGATGTTACACATTTATTGACAAATAAAAAATTTTTTGTTTGTGCTATTGGAATCGTAAAAAGTCTATAAATATTTAAAGGTTCCTTGTGGATTACCAGCAACTGTTACTTCAATTTTAACACTTGTAGCAAGACGTTTGGCAAATCGAAATGTTTATGTAAAAAGATTAGATATTTGTGAGGCTTTGGGGCAAGTGAGTATTATTGCCTCTGATAAAACTGGGACTTTGACAAGAAATGAAATGACAGTTACCGGACTTTGGAATTTTGATGGGTTTATAAATGGTAAATATTTAGAAGAAATAAATAAATATAGGCATAAATCCTAGAATAAATTATTTGGTTGAAAAAATTTTTAGTTATTAAAGACTAATTAATTTCCAAAAATTCATTAAACTAACTTAAAGGATATCCACAAAGTGAACATTAATTAACACTTAATTCGTTTGGAAGTGAAGTAATACCATCAACACCAACAACAACACCTCCATAGACTTTACCTGGGTAATAGATTTCCACATCCCATTTCTGATATATTAACTTGTATGAGTGTTTGTATTACTGTTGTCCGAGGCGAAAAGGATGGATGGAACTCTATGGCGAAAAGGATGGATCTCCGAAAATTTTGGATATTATTTACTAAACGATTTCCAAATTTTTTTGAATTTCGGTGTTTATTACTTAAATTTATCAAAAACTAGGAAGAACACAGAAAAGTTAACAGAGCAGATTCACTTAAAGCAGTTCTTTGGGCCCAAAGTTCATTACGTGGAGAACCAAAACATTTTAATGTTTCTACAATAAACGAAGAAGAAACAATTAAATCCCATGACACAATTGAAAAAGGAATTGAAAATTCTCAACAGAAAAAACAACACAGACCAATAGTCAATAAACGTTCAATTAAAATGTCACAAAAACATTCAACAGCTATTGGAACACCTTCAGAAGTTGCAATGCTTAATTATGCAGCTATTTTAATTAATGTACATAAATGTAGACAAGAATATGAAGATGTAAATTGTTTAATTAAAAAATATTTAGAAATTAACCCCTCTCTCTATTCTTGCTCTAATTAATTTAATGTTTCCTCTAATCATAGTAAAATAATTTTATTATTTAATTGATATTTAGAACTAAATATTAAATTTTCTAAACCGAACGATATAAATTTTTAAACTTCTTCTAAATTAATTTCTTCAAAGTTTGTTGGCGGAGCAGGAGGGCGCATTGTGGGACGAATGATTTGACCACATACTTTATTAGCATTTATAAATGGAGTTGTAATTGTTGGAATTTCTTTTTTAGTATCTTAAATAAATAAGAATACTTAAAATAAAAGGGATACATACTTTTCCCACACTTTGTTAAACATATCCAAATAACAGTGAGCAATGTAACAATCTAAAGTTTAATTTAAAATATTACACAGATTTTCTTAAATCCCTGACCATTTTTGCTTGATCTATAATTAGCATATAACATCTATAATAGCTCTTCGAGCTGGGTAGAATGACACCAAAATTAACCATAACAAAATAACAGATATCGCTAAGGGATTCAGGAAAATGGTGGGGGGTCTAAACCGAAGAATTACCTTTGCTTCAATACACCTAATACTATAAAACTTAAAATTATCTCTGCTATTAAATTATAGCTATTAAACTACCTGAAGAAGAATTATAACCAAATCTAAATTAAATTCAAATGAGTGAGTCTCGGTGATGAATTTTGTAAAATTCAAGGCACCGGTTGAATGTACGCATTCAACCGGTGCCTTATAATGTTGAGGACGAATGCAGACTAGTTGAGGGTTATTGCAGGTGCAGTTATCAATTTTAATCCAATTTAAATATGTTGGAGTAAACATATTATTCAGATTTATAGAAATATTTATTTTGAATAATTACAGTCGAACCTCGATTTTACATATACGCAGGATATAACTATATGTCTGGTTGGTTTAGTCTCTTATCTCGCGAATCTCGTGTCTCGTATTTTGTGGGATCGACCCAGAGCTGTTATATACCCAGAAATCACCTCTCATTATAAGCTGATTTTAGAAGGAGTATATGGTGAGATTCGACCATAATCGTTTTTAAATGATTAAATTTAGAATATATTTTTAATTTAAAACTAATATTTAACTTTTTGTTAGGACTTAAAACATTTTATTTATGGCCTATGAAGTAAACAAAACTTAAAAAAACCTATTAACATAATAATAAGTAAAATTCTTTATTTATTTAACATAAGAAAATAAAAGATAAATTAAATGAAAAAAAGATCGAAATTAATATAAATTATATAAATTATAGTAAAGAAAATATTGGAATTTTAAAAATATTTTGGATAAGTTTAGAAAGTTGGGAAGATAAATAAATTATTAGAAGCAATTTAAAAAATAAAATTATTTTTTTCTTCTTATCTCTCATCATTTTTCAATACTTCTTCATTTAAATTATTAATTACTTTTGTAAAAGGGAAAGAATTTGAAGAAGAATCTTCTTGGCTATTTTGATTATCCTCTTCAGGAAAATATAATTCTGATTGCTAAAAAAATATTTGAAATTAATTTTGTTAAACCCTAATAAATTTACCTGTATTTCTTTATTATTAATTAAAGGTGGATAATTAAAATTACTTCCATTATACTCATTTTTATTTAAATTATTATAAATTTGTTGATTTTCTGAAGGTAATAATTCTTCAATTATTTTTGGATTATTGAAATAATTTGTTGGAGAATTGAAATCCTTTTAAATTTTTTATTTAAAAATAAATGTATCAGAAAAATTTACCAAATTCTCAACAATCTTCTCATCATTTTCTTTCCAAAGAAGCCCAACTTTTTATGTTTAATAACTGAATCGGTAGGAGGTGTAGAGCTAATCTTTTTGATTCTGGAATTGTTGGGAGAGTTGAAAGTTGTTGTTGTGAAGGGGGAAAATGAGAGGATTTTAATGGTTCTTGAGGAATTTTCTGAAAATTTATAAATTAATTAGAAATCTATGAATTAAATTAAAGGGGATAAAGGAACAAAAATGAAAAAATCTCTTCAAATAATAGATAAATAAGAGAAAATAAAAACATTTACCTGATTTTTATCATTAATCTCCATTTGTAATTGATTAATCTAAGTTTTTGGAGTATGAGACAAAGCAAGAGAGCTAGTAGAACGATATTGTCCATCAATGTGTTGCTGTTATAGTTGGATTCTAAAAAATAAAAAAAATATTAACCAGTCACATAACGGACACACAAAGTTCGCTAGTTGATATAAAAGTACTTGGAGCATTTGTTTAACAAAAACGTCTAAATTTTTTATTATTAAAGAGAAACAATCGTGAATAATTTCATAAAAATAAAGTTTAAATCCCTAAAATGTTAAGTATGCATAATACTAGTTAGTATTTATAATTACAAAATAGATTATGGTTTGTTGGATTAAACGAAATAAATTGCATAATAATCTCATTAAAAAGTGAATCTGGTTTTATAAATCTCCATAATAAATAAAATTTAAACTTCTATTTAAAATCATTCTACTAGTCAAAAATCACAAAAATTCACATATCGTACAAAATATTATATTTAATTCATTGCTAGAAATGAAATTGTTTCCTCTTGAAATTGAACTCCCTCAGGTCATTCATGGACGATATAGCCAATCAAAATTGGTCGAATTGGAGAGACAACGGTGGGGGATTTATTTTCTAATCACTATTAGTACTTATAATGACAATATTTTAGCAATTGCGAAGTCTTAGAACTTGAGGATGTGAAGTTTGAGAGTTGTCAGGTTAAAACAATTCCACTTGAATATGAAGATGAGGAAGAGAATGATAAGGAAGAGAATGAGGGGAAAAAATCTGATGAACGTCTGTCAAACAAAGAAGAGGATTGTAATGGTTTCGTACCTGGAGGAAAAAGTCTATCTAAAATCATAGAATTGGAGAGACAGAGGTAAGAATCTTTATTTTATATATAAATAATTAACAGAAACTGCGAAGTCATGGAACTTGATCTGGAACAGGTAATTCATGATGATGACCACGTGCCAAAAATAATCCCACTAGAATATAATAGTGATGATTATATTGAAGGAGATGAGGTGAATGAAAATGGTGAAGAAGAGGTAGAGAATGAATATATTGAAGGAAATGATGGGAGTGAAGATGGTGAAAGAGAGGAGGAAGAATGGGAGGGTTATGAGCAAGAAGTGGAATATGGAGAGATTGAAGATGCAGACAACTCAGAAGAGGAGTTTATACCTATTGACCCTAAATAGAATTGACCATAAGATATACTAAAATCCTTAATCTACCTAAAACATAAACAATTTATAATAAAGTTCGTGTTAACGTTTTTTATAGCAAATTATCACAAAAAATATAAAAGCAAATGAAAATAAGTAGAGAAATGTCATGGTAGGATTAAAAGCATTTGTGCTATCTGGTCCTCAAAAGTAAGAATTAAAAAAAAAACTTCTAAAAATTTTTCACAAAATACTTCGGTCCACAACAAAGATATTGAGCAGTATCTTGACGATAACCACAATTTCCACTAAAAGCAGAAAAAAACAAAACGAACACCCTGCCATATCTTATTACAAAAGAATCGATAACCACGCACGCGAAGAACATCCAAATTAATAGCGCGATCTTAAATTCCTGGATTTTAAAAAAAGACAAAATTTAAAAAACCCTGTGTTGTATATGCCATTAAAGCAAATCGAAGTGCATCTGTTCCACATTCCGGAATACCCTGAGGATAATCACGACGTTGACCAGCTTTAGCTGTAGACAATTCTCTAAAAAACAATTTAATTTAAATATATTTCTAGCAAATTTACTTTGAATCCAAATTTCCATCTTCAAGTCGTTTATGCAAGTCTTCAATTGATATTCCATATATTACATCCAAAGGGTCAATTACATTTCCTAAAGATTTGCTCATTTTTCGACCATGAGCATCTCGTACCATAGCATGTAAAAATATCTAGAAAAATAATATTCAAATAAAAAGGCAAGAAAAACCTCTTTGAAAGGAAGTTGACCATTACATAACTCTTGAGACATAAAAACCATTCTAGCAGAGAACCAAGTATCAAGCACATCTTCATCTAATGAGGCAAAAAATATTTAAGATTACTAAAAATAAAATAAACCTCTTTTCAATGTAATTTTATCAGCAGAAACACCAAACTTGCTCGCAGCCTTGGATTTTGCTTCATGTTCGTTCCTCGCAGATACCCAATATGTGTCATCAGAAGGATCCGCTTCAATTCTGCCGGGTTCGCTAATAGTCACAAAGTAGGCTGGTATTTGATGGCCCCACCAAATTTGACGAGATATACACCAATCCCTGAAAATGAGGCTATTGTATACAAAAAAATAAAAATAATACTTAATCCCCCCAAGCCAATTATTCCAAGTTTTCACATGGGATTCGGGTACAATCCTCAAACTGCCACTACTCACTGCATTCAAAGCACGTTCAGTCATATCCTTACACCGTATATACCATTGAGATTTAACAATAGGTTCAATAACATCATTTGATCGACTAAAATAAAAATAATGCCTTTAAAAATTTAAAAAAAAACCTGCAAAAGGGTACAATCATTTGGTGACCTTTATCTCCTTTATAAAGACCAAGTGCTTTCAATTCTTCCACAATCTTCTTTCGAGCATCAAACCGTTTCATCCCTGCAAATTTTTCACCACAATTCGGTAAAAGAATTCCATCATCGCTCAATATATTGATAAATGGAAGAGAATGTCGAACACCAACTTCATAGTCATTATGATCGTGAGCACCAGTACCAAAATTAGGATCCACAAATGTATCAGCAATAATTGGCATAGACCGTTGGACGAAAGGATGGACACAGTTCTAAAAGTTAAGTTGATAGTAAAAGGAACGAAAAAAGAATCGAAAGTACGGGCCGAAATCGAAAGTATTAAATACCTTTCCAATAAGATGGTTATAGCGAGGATCATCTGGGTGTACGGCCACTGCAACATCCCCAAGCATCGTTTCAATTCGAGTAGTAGCAACAACAAGTTCTTCGCCCGAAGAGCCTTCTACTAGATATGCAAATTCAGCAAGAACACCAAATTCAACTTTTTCTTTGTAAGAAGGGACAGAAACGAAAGTACGTCCTTCAATTTCTTTCTTATCTACCTAAATAAAAAATTATGCAATAAAATTTTCAAAAACAAAAACCTCAATATCAGAAATAGCAGAGCGTAGAGTGCATGACCAATTCACAAGTCTTTTGCTACGATAAATGGCACCTTTTTCGTGCATTTGCACAAAAGCTTCGGTTACGGCACGAACAATTTTCTTAGAAAGATCTAAAATAATCCATCATAAAAAACAACCTGATCCATCATAAAAACAGCGCTGTCTTGTGGCCACGCTGAACTTAACATTTCAGCAAAAGCACGGATACTCTGTTAATGTTGCTCCGAAATCGAATTATGTTCACCTAAATAGATAGACGTTAATGAAATATACTTTGGTAAAGTACAACATACGCATTTCAGAAAAAAGTTGTCGTCCAGATGGAACTTTATTTATTTGAAGAAGAATAAAAGCTAACAAAGGAGAAAGTGTCAATGGTTGTTGATTTTGATTTTAAAAAGTTGATTTCCGTCAGATAAGAGTTCACTGTTTGTTGATGATGAAGACATGTCAGAATCAAATGATTGACTTTAGTGTTAGAATCATCATTTGACTCTATATCTAAATTGTTATAGTATATTTATAGAGTTTTGGGGTTCGATTTATTAATATAGTAAGACTAAATAATGCAAAAAAGTCACTCAGAAACTAAATATATTAATATAAAATAAAAAAAGAACAATATGCCAATAGCATAAAATGAAAAAATATGAAAATGTTCAAAAATTTTCAACCATTAGAAAAATGTTTAACTAGTCGGTAAACAAAGATTTCTCAATTAAATGCTGAGGCCAAAGGTTTAAATCGTCATTAAAAATAACAAACCAGTCCATGAATGAAATGGAATTCCATAATGAGGAGGTGGTGGTGGAGGCATCGAACCAAGCCTCACAGTTATCCAAACTGTTGAACATATTCCAAAATATGAAGTTGTCTAATTATTTTGATCTATTATCTCAAGATGTTCTTCATCACCAGACATATTTGAAATTGTTGAAATCTCCCCAGTCTTTTTTTATGTCATAGATTTTGTTGTTTAAGACATAATTTTTCTTGGAAAGTGATGAAGTAATTGGAATACCGCTTGAAGAAAATGTTGAGGAAAATGGAGGAGTAGAATTAATATAAATAGAAAAACTAGGAATGATTATATAAAACTAAGAATCAATAAATATACTAATCTCTAATCATCGCCTCAATTCTCAAATAATTTGATTAGCTATGTTAATATTCTAGTATAAAATATGATGTTAAATATAAATAACGGGAATACTTTGCATAAGAGTACTATTATTAGGTCAAGATAGGAAAGTACAAGTAAAATAAGTATGACTAATCTAGTGTATTCTATAAGATTTTTGTTATACTATTTTATAGATAATGAATAAATCAATTATTAATGTATGGTTTGTTTATGCCAATGTATATCCAAAACACCCCCATATATATACATGTATGTACCCCTATATCTATTGAAAAATGATAAAAATGTAATATTTTTCCTTAATTCCGCAATTTCACCCCTAAAATTGTAATGTTCTTTTCCTTAATTCCGCACTTTACTCTTAATTATGTAATTGCATTTTTAAAAATTGTATAAAATTTTCCTTAATTATGCAATTTTACCCCTAATTTTCCTTAATTCTGTATTTTTTAAATAATAAAAAACAAAATTTTTATCACGAATAAAAAATAAATACAATAATGATTAAATAAAAATTGAAAAAATAAGGAAGAAAAAAGGGAAGGAGAATGGCTTCGCCATTCGACAGACATCACCAAACTCAACCAGTGACTTGAGAATTTACTCAAGTCAGCTACCACCGATTTCCAATGCAAGGATTATCTCACAACATACGATAGTTGGTATAGAGTTTGGGTGCCCATACCCCTGGCTACTTTCCATCTCCAAGTTAATCTGGGAAAAATTAAAATATAAATCCAAAGTCCAATACACAAAAATCGGAAGGGCGGACTACTCCCTTTCCAATGTAGGGCTTATAAATTTTCTTAAAAGGTAGAGTGGTCACAGATCCATCTTTAACAGATGGACGTAAAAAGTTGGGGTATGAAACAGTAATGGGATCATAATCACCTTTAACAAAATTGAAAATCTTTTCTTTAAATTTCTCGTACCGCATTCCTTGATTGTTTATTGCATCCCAGTTCAAAGTCATTCCACGCACCTTGAGAACGTAGACAGGTTCAGCCCCAGGCTCATCCTTCTTTTCCATCTTCAAACCATATTGTTTCGCTCCACCAGAGCAAAATTCCAAAATTTTGAAGTCCGGGTACTCATCTGTGAATTGACCCAGATGAGGACCAAGTTGAAGAGGACAGTTGTCAGTTGGGTGTGAAAAGATTAAGGAGTCCGTGTCAGTGTAGAGCAATGAGCAACCAGGAGTTCTCACAACCTGTTGCATGGCGTGAAGCAAGTGGATTCTTGCTGCTGATGTGGTCCATAACGAGATGATGACATTTGACGAGGCATGCTCTTCTACAAATTCCTTCTTTTTGCTATACGAAATAAGAAGGGTATCGTCAGTCAGTCCTTCGACTGTATCAATAATAATTGAAGGGTCGCTTGAGTATTTGATGAACACTGCAGGGTCGTCCGTAACTACACATTGTGACAATCCAAAGTTACGGAGAGAGAAACGGCCCCATAAGTTGTTTAGGCATAATTTGGCTTGCGTCCTTTTACCTTTATTAACCTTCATCTTCTCCCTTTCAATGCTGATTCCAAACTTTTCTTTGCACTCCTTGATGAAGTTCTCTTCCTTCTGCCTGTCTCCTTTTATGTCGATGTCAAAGCCACTTGCGTGAATTTTTTGTGCCATAAATTCACGGATGTAAGGACGAAAGAGGTTGTCGTCGTAGTTCTTAAATTCCAAGACTCTGAAGACTTTTGTGACCACATATCCTTCCTTCAATGCCTCATTCAACTCAATTGATGTACACGTTGAAACCCATCCACGTTGTTGGTCTGAATGATAACAGCTGTAGTTCTCGTTCACATCCCCATTTGGGTATTCCTTTGCACAAGTGGAGCAGAGGGGGAATAGTAGTCGTTCGTCGTCGTCTCCAATTTTCATAGGTAGCACTGGTACGCCGATGCTGCGCGGGGGTATTACAAAAACTTTCAGAAGGGCCAGTTCATAAGTGTTGTCAGAGGGCCGGGTCCAATTGACGTCGTTGTTTAAGATATGCACTTCAGGGTGACCAATTGGGTAGCGTGTTGTCATATTGATGAACGGGTACAGGGAGGTCACATCATAGTAGGAAATTTTTTGCCCCTCCCCCGTTTTGTGGAATAATTTTAATGGTCCGGTTCTCCCCCCAAAGAAGGCCGATCGAATATCGATCGGTCCATTATCCAAATAATTCTTAAACTTTAACCTCATAACCCTATCCCTTGAAAGTATCCCCCTTATGTCACACTCCCAATAAACTTCCACTTCTACTCCAAAACTCTCAATAAATTCTAACCTTCTTTCATCCTTTTCCCTTTGCTTCCCCGCAGAAATCCCATTGGGAAGTCTTATTTCATCATCTGGAAAACATTTCCTACACCCGTGCCAACAACATCCATTGACCTCAATAACCAATTTTCTTTCTTCTACCCACCCATCTACTCTATAATCTCCGAATCTCTTTTCCCCTTCTTTAGAATAAGCATTACGTACAGTGACATTGTGTTCCTCAGCGTACCAGCTGAGGAATCGAAGTGCAAGCAGACTCTGGTTGTCTGTGTTGTCATATCCAATCTCCGGAACAATGCCAAGATGTTGAGATGGTAGGTGGTTTGTCCTAAAGTGTTTCATGCATGCGCTGGCGATTGTCATTGCCTCCCTCAGCACATCCAATCCATTTGAAACCTCCAAGAATTCGCGCCGAAAAGCAACCAGAGCAGCCATCAGAATTTCCACATCGTTTGTACAATATGATGCCAAGGCCTCATCCAAATTGAAGGGTTCATTCTTGTGTAGTTCATACCATTTATCAAATTGTGCTCTCTTCTCGGGCATCATTCCATCAGCCAGATAATCATCCTTGACCGGGAAAATTTCCTTACCATAATTTTCCGGTCTATTTACCATATGTGGAAAGAATGGTTTGTCCTCTACACTAAGTGCAAAGGCAGGGACCAAGGAAGCAAGGGACATGGGCATTAAATTAAAAGTGTCTCTAAAGATGACCCAATTCTTTTTACCAACTTTTACCTTCATTTCATATAGTCTATTCCCTTTCTTAATCATTTCCGGGGTGAACCCTCTAAGAAACAATTCCTTAAACACTAATACCATATCAAATCTACCCCCAAAGTGTGAGAATGCAATTGTATCCAAGCTTTTGGTCATAATTATCCAAGAAACGAATGAGGATAAAGGATTCAGCGTGAGATTCTGTTGATCAACATTTGTGTTACGGAAGTGTCTCGATGAGAATGTAATAGTACGGTATCCTCCGCAAACACTACAATCAGGGTCAGGTCCATTATTGATACACCCGGGACAGTTTACTTTTACCCCTATAAAATTAACCTCGTGCAATTTACCCTTTTCCCCGTCCCTGTATTGCATGGTTTCAAAGTCAAAAGCGACAATTCGGTACGCTTTTGTGGGTTTGATGACAAGAGGCTTAATATAACATCCGCGTTTGGGATCGTGGTAACTACCGCACGTTTTGCAATAGCGTTCGGAGCAAACGTGGCCCTTCCTCCCATTCCTATTATTATCCTTAACGTCCCAGATAACCCCGCATTTTTCACATTTCTTAGAAGAATTACAGAAATTCGAGGTGATATGATGCTTATAACAGTTTTCATTTCTAAAGTCTTTCCCACATCCACTACAATGTTTACAGAAATCGTTTAAACTTTTACATGGGAACCCGGGGCCAACCCTTGAACAGTTAGGACACCTAGCCTTACATGAAATATCGTGTTGTTTTTGATGAGAAAATATTTTTTCACAGGATAAGCAATAGGGTTGTCCAAAAAGATCACTAGCCCTACGAACTCCGTCAAAGTGTTCTTTATTATAATACAAAATTATAGGTTTATCAAAATTATCGGGACCATATTTGTACTGTGGTTTATATTCCCCAAGTTCTTCAAATATGAAAACTTTAAACCAACCTTTATTTAAGGTGTTCCATAAGTCAACAACACGAGGAACCCACTCCTCTGCATCGTAGCTGTCCGTGTCGAGAGGTGCACCTACAGTTACCATTAGATCCAATGTGTCCTGTTCAAGAAGTTTTTTCATTCCTCTTCTACTGTGTAGATAATTATAAAATTTCCATCTTGGCCAGCAAAACACCGCATGAACAAAGGTAACCATCAGAGCATAGAAGAGACAGTAGGCATCGGAATTTCGGATTTTGATGAGAGCATTGTCATTAATCTTATGACGTATTTTTCGAAAACTTCTACCACTACCATGCATTGGACGCGACGTTAGACCCTTTCTCTGAATGGTGGTTACTGAAACTAAGAAAGGTGCCCCCCATAACACACCATTATCTTGCTTTTTACTCTGGGCAACCTTCAGGAACTGGTTCAGGATTGAGTCAACCGTGTTGGATGTAATCACCCGGATCGGAATCCATATGTCAGAGTCGAGGTTCTGACTCGAAATTATACACCCTAGCTGGTCAGGTTCCATTTGGCGTTCATGATTTTCTAATAGAGTTTGATCAATACAATACTGGAAAATGGAGCCTAGTAAACTTTCCGGATTATTGGGAACATTAGTGATTAGAAACTTAGATGATAACTTAAGAAGATTAAATTTTTGGGTAAATTTAAGTTCGTCGCTAAGTTTTTTAACATAGAGATCAAGACCTTCAGTAGGGATAATTCTTATTTTCTTGGGTGGGGTAGGTTGCATTTTTTAAAAAAATGAAAAATAATTAAATTTATGTAAGATATAATCGAAAATTAAATCAAATATAAAAGAAATTATATGTATAAAAGAAAATTAAATCAAAGATAAATAATTAATTTTTAAAGAAAAGTAAAATTTTAAAAATTATAGCTAAATTGAATTTTATATAAAAATTGGTTAACCAAGCAAAAGCGTTGTAGGTGTGTAATTTAATGATGTTGACAGCAGTTTGATTCTCGCAGTTAAAATACGCCACTTTTTATACCAGTAGAGGCCCCACCCTTTTTAGGTTATTTTCATAATAAAACAGCTGGATTTTAAAAGAAATTTCCTAGCTAGGTTAAAAAATTTTAATATTGACCTTGAAAAATTGACCTAATTTTTGGAATATTTTATAATATCTTATTTAAGAGGGAAATTTTAGCTCTAGGGTCGACACTTTATCAAATATATACTTAACAATGTATACAAAGTTAGTTTTGGTTGGAACACGAAGAGATCAGTGACTAACAGGGTTAGTATTATTCAGTTAGAGACGCTGATACAGGGTTCATGAGCTTACATATTTAAACAGTATTGGCAGAATTTTATTTAAAATAAAAATATTTTCAAGAAATATTCACACAAGACAATCTCAAACTATATTCACTCAAAATATATAATACAAGATAGTTTAGAACATACTCATTATCAAATCTGAACAGTATTTAATATTTACCCTCTGACATTCAATTTTATTTTTAATATTTTTCATTATTTCTTCATCATTTCTTTAACTTATTTGCATAATTCAAGGACTTTCCTTTTTTACCTCACATTTAATACAAAAGAAAATTATATGTTTTTAGGTTAAATCTTTGAATCAATTTTTGAAAAGAAAAAGCTTTGAATAGAAATTTTAATCCTATAGAAAATTTTGGGTTTTTAGGTTAAGCCTCATATTGAAATTAAAAGATAAATTTCATTAGGTTAAATCTCGATTTTTTGAGTACAAAAGAAATTTTTCAGATTAATAGAACAGAAATTGAAAGATCTTTAAGAGAAAATTTTAATCCTTTAGAAAAATTGAATTTTTTAAAGGTAACAATTACAATGAAAAGAATTTTTAATAATAGAAATTTTTAGGTTAATCTTTTTCACATAAAGAATAGATTGACCTCAAAAAGATTAAAAATCAGTACAAAAACTAAAAGTAGTTTTGAGAAATTAAATTTACATAATTGGATTAGTGTGAGCCGAAATAAACTTTTTTTTGTCTAACAAAAGAAAAGGGGATCATTGAAAAGTAAGGAAAATAAAGGGGTTAATTTTTTAAATTATTTATATTTTGTTCTCAATGCTCCTGACTACGGTTGTACCCTTATTTTTCTGACTACGAGGGGCTATGGTTTACTACTGTTGTATATTATTATAAGGTAAATATCGTGGTGAATTAGCAAAATTAAAATTTGTTGTCTTCGAAGTTGGCAAAAATAATAAATTATTTTTATTTAATGGAGGAGAAGAGGCTATTTTGTTTAATGACGGTGTTGACCTTTAAAAATATTTTTCTTGAATTTCACATTTTTTATTTTATATTTTTATTGTATATTCAATTAAGCATATTATTTTAAACAGGAAATATTTTCCGGAAAAGATAAAATAGACCATGGAACATAAAATATTCTCTCAAAATTTAAGCCATTTCCGGAAAACTTAAAATAGTCAAAAGAAGCATAGCATTTCCGGGAAATTTAATATTTTCCTGTAGGACCGGAAAACTTAATTTTCCGGAAAATTAATGTATAATTTTCTCATTAAGCTTGCTATATTCTCATTAAGCTTGCTATAGACCTAGGCATTGGTGGTTGAGAGAGTCCATTTACTGAAGGCGAGCTAGTTAAATAATTTTGTAATTCTGCAGTGGCGTCAAACGAAGTTGGAGTTTGTAATTGAGCGGCATTAGGAGAGGTTAGAAGAGATTGCTAAAAGATAGAAAAATAAATCTTAACCACAAGCTACCCCCCCCTCCACTTCTGCGAATTAAATATCCCCAAAACCCCTTTACAATTAAATTTATCCCCTAATCTTTCTCACTCCATTAATTGCCGTATCCAAAGACTGAACAGGACAAAGACGTGCTGATGCAATTGAAAGCCAGCTATTTTGACAAAGAGGCAAAGCTACCATCGGTAATGTTAATGGTATTTGAGAAGTAGGTTGTGGAGGTAATGAAAGAGGTGGAGGTGTTGAAGGAGCTGTTGGGACTACTAAAAAAATTTTTTTTAATTTATTGGAAGCTTTATCGGAAAATTCAGTTCAAAATTTTAAACAAACATTCAATATTTTCGGGTTCCGAAGGTTCCACTATTTGAATCATAGATTGCTGAATTTCTGGTAGTATTTGTACAAGATCCGCAAGTTTCGTCAAACGATAATTTGGAGGCACAGTTAACTGTGGTTGTTGTTGCAATGGAGATTGGGGAGCTTTGAAAAATTTTTTTTGATTATAAAAAAGCTTTTAAACATTTCCCACAATATAATGAATTCTGCAGATTAATAATATCCTTACAATTTATAATTACATCCTTACAATCACAGACTTTTTTGGAATTTATTTTCTAATCAAAGTTAAGGCCCGAGTTGTGGTAGGATAATCCCTCAAAAATCAAAATTCAAGACCAATGGTTTTATAATTTCATTACGTATTAGGTATACGGTGTAATAGCTATTATTTAATGCCAAAACGTACTGTTACCCATCCCTGGTTGTTGTTTATTAGTGCCTGGAAATAGGGGTGATTTAGTCATTTGAGCAACAGATTGTGGTGCTTCAAATTGAGGTGATATTGACGGAGCTGATTGCTGCTGATTTGGTGGCATCTGCTCACCGAAAAGAACATTTCCACCTAATTGCTGTTGTTCACATGGATATTGGCCCGCCTCAATTTTTAATGTGCATGGAAGTAGAACGAAATCTGTTTGTCCAGGTGCCAAATTTTGGGCATTAATGAGTATAAATGGAAACAATAGAGAGCAGATTACACTATAAATAATAAGATTGTCTATTAACCATAACTAATATTAAGGTAAGGAAAACCAGAGATTGATATATTATTAATCTAAAATAAATTACGAGACATTTATGCGGAAATAGGTGGTAACTAGTAAAATAAAGTTAAAAATCAGCTTACAAACTAATGCAAGTTTTCAACGTCAAGGCATTCATTATTTTTTAATCCCAAGAAATAAATTATAAATGAACGAATCCCAACATTTATCCACCTCATTTTTAAGTTTTTAATACAATGCCTTAACTTTTTAAACAATGGACAGCAAACAAAGAGAAAAATGATGATCAATTTCAGAATAAACAAATATAATAATGAGTTGAGTTGAGTCGAGGCTTTATAAATTAACAATTACTGACCATTATGGGAAGATTTTGGTATATTTTAATAGAAAATTAAATAATCTACTAGATAAAATTGAGAAAAATTTTATTAAAATTGTTAAGTCTCCCCTTATAAAGTAAGGTGAGAAACCCCCAAAAGGAAGACGTTCTTCCAGTTTTTCGTTCATATCTTTTTTGTTAATAAATTCAAAATTTTGATTTTCTTGTATTTTATAGCAAATTTTCTCCTCTATCGAATGATACCAAAATTGCCTTTAAAGGTACATCCTTCCCTGAGTTATGGTTAATAGACTCTACCATGTCCTTCTCTCAGGCTATCTTAGACTTCCAAACAAACAACAAATTTTTTGAATTAAACAAGTTTTAAGCATAAAAATGTTGGTCATTGATATCAAAAAGAACAGAAACATTTTTATTTGTTTTATTTTTATAAAGAAATTTGATGCTAAGTCCATTATATTAATTGTTTCTTCAACGTCCGAAAAGTACAAAAGATACAATGACGTTTTTGTTCTTTAAATTCAATGTTTTTACGTTTAAGAAATTGACTAAATATTTTGGAATATTATACAAAATATGTATTTTTAGACAAAAAAAATAATAAAAATTAGTATAAGGGTTTGAGATTTAACAAAAATTTTAAAAAATATGATCTACGGTAGTAAAGACATTTTGTCTAATAATGAATTTTTAATCTTTTGAGATGTGTAATTTTTGGGATTAATATTTGTGAAGGTATTATTGAGAGAAAAACTTTGGTGGGGATTTGGGAGGGAATGAATTAAGGAAAAATTGACTCCGAAAGAAAAATGATCCCAGGCGACTCCCATTGGCTCCACCAAAAATGTCAAAACAAATTGTTGCGAATGCTTCCATTAAAGGCTAGGAGCAGGTCTTCCTTCGAACTGTTTGAGGGAATTGATTCCGATAGACTCTGTTCTGCTTAGAAAATTAATAACCCTAAAAAATATATTGTTAAATATTTTGGGAATATGAAAAAATAATTTTTGTTAAAATTTTATACAGTACTAAAAATAGTGATAGTAGTTTAAATTCTTAGGCATAAATTCTTAAATATTGGGAATCGCATAAAGTTTCCTAGCGAATTTTTCAAATCAAAGTGCAAATTTTTTAAATTAAGAGTGTTTATAGGTGACGTTATCTGTGGTTTGTTAAATTATACAGTAATCTACTGTGATTTCATCTTGCCAAAGCGTTAATACATCTAACCGTTCATAATTTTATTTATCATAATTTCGAGGAGGAGAAATGTTTTATGGTAATTAGAAAATCTTGAAAATCTCACATCTTGTCCAACTTAATTTTAAATTATTATACATAATAATTATTAACGTAATTTATTAACTAAAAATAAATTTTTTATATAAAAAAACTTTTTTTTGTGACTTAAAATAATTTCCTCATATTTTCAAGGAAAAATGTATATATTTATTTATTACAGTCTTTTAATCCTTAGATGCTTATTTTTCTTTTTAATGGATTATTTTGCGTCATTACAGAATACTTTGGATATATGGATGTATATATTTTTCCGTATACATTTTTAAATATTTTATTAATATTATCTACTTAACTATATATGAGGGAGTCATCAAAAAAATTTTTTAATTACTTTTACTTGTTTACGTTTAAAAAATAATTATTAAAATTTAGTGGAAGCTCTATATAACGTACCCCTTAAATATTACATGTAACAAATAGAGATCGGATCAGCAATCTCGGTTAGCGTGTTCGATATTTGTCGAGATATCTCGTACAATTCTCATACGATAAATATTTTAATTTTTTAAGATATTAATCCACCCAAGTCCGATCCTTATCCCAACTCTATAGCAAAAAAAATCGTTTAAATTTTTGCCAATCTATTTTAAGGTAAATACCTATTTTTAATCCTAAACTGCAATTTATTGTTTTAATTTTAAAAAATAAAAATTATATTTAGAAAATAAATCAGATTTCAGAATTTTAAATCAGAATTATTAAATAAAAATTTAAATGAGAACAACAAATTAATAATGAAAAGGCTTGACTAATGAAATCTTTTGAGGAAGGAATTTTATTTATAAATAAATTTCAGTTGAATAAAAATATTATAAATTCAACACTCCCAGACTTGAAACATTTCTTTAATCCTTAAAAATATTTCCTTCTAAAAATTAATAAATTAAAAAATAATTTTTTGAAGTAAAAAAAGTGGTGGGCTTTCTGGAGCTTCCAAATCTGTTTGTAAAAAAGGAGAAATTTTTTTCTTTTTTTTTTAATAAAAGAAAACGATTTGGCACCCTTAAAGCCTTCCATTACTTCTACGAAAAAATAAAAAATATTTTTGTTTACTTTATAATTTAAAATATTCTATTTTTATAGAGTTGCTAAATGTAAGTAATTAATCTTTGAAAAACAAAAGTGGGTAAAAAATTTTTTTATTTAAAATTTTTTAAAATTCTTATAATTTTTCTCTCTTTTATTTAATAAAAATATTTTTTTCTTGAAAAACAAATGTTTTATTTGTTTTTAAATTTATTTTTAGATTATTTTCTGTTTTTTCCTTTATTTTTTCCTTTTATTTAAAGTTTTAAGTTTATTTATCTTTTATGTGCTTTAACTTTATTTTTTCGCAAAATTTTTTTCTTATTTTTCACACATTTAATTTAAATTAAAACACAAAGATTACCTTAGCTTTTTTTTCTGAAACATATTTATTTAAGTAAAAACCAGACCTGGTCACGGATACTGATTTTGGTATCCGTATCCGGATATTTACGGCGGATACAGACGGATAGTATCCGCAGGCATTTTTATAATATCTGCATCCGTATCCATGTCCTAGTCTGGTGTAACTCATGAAAGAAAAATATTATTTTAAGATTTTGGTGCCATTCGATATTATGTAAATTTTCCACGAAGAAGGATAAGATGGGGGGGGGGATAAGAATTGAAAACGAACAATAAATCTAAAGTTTTTCGGTTCGGTTTAAACAAACATTTCTGCCCATAATTTTTTGAAACTATTTTCTAAAATTTTTAATTCAATTTTATATTGTAAATAATACCTCTATCAAATGCCATCAATATCCTCAAAAAATATTCTACAGCCCTTATAAATAAATTCAAGCTTTAAACCTTGAATGGATTCAAAAGGTTTTTTAAACCCCAACCCAAATTTTGGAAAGGGAGAGGATGAAGTACAATTTCTCAATCAACTACCAAAATTAATAATAATACAAAAACCCAAAGGGGCACAAAACTTTATTTGTCCGAGAAGACATTCAGTTAATATTCCAAATGAAAATAATATTGAAGTTGAACACGAAGTGGCTAGTGAATGGGATTGTTAGTTTAATTATTTAGAGAAAAAAATATATTTTCTAGGGCCTCTACAACACACAAACGGTATTGTTAAGGTACTCAATACTGATGAGAAATTTGAAGTTTTATTGGATGTTCAGTTCTTTTTGCCAAGTGAAATTGAGGTAAATAAACTTGGATTTCTTACTTAAAAATTTGAAAAATGAGTTTAAGCCTAAGTTTATTTTATAGGTTTAGGTTAAATTTTACTTCCAAATTTTTAAAGTTGAACTAGGAAATAAAGTCTATAGATGAAAACTTGACAAATAAAAGTGTTAAAATTGTGTTGTTAATGAACGATATATCTTTTCCTGAGGTGGCTCAAATATGGAAGAATAAGAATATTTGAGCCACCAAAGGCAATAGTTAACAGATCGCCAATAATGCTAGTATAAACTAGAGTGTCGGCACGGGACAGGATTTTACGAGATCCTGTCCAGAAATCCAGTGTTTTATGCGATGAACGCGATTATCGCTATTTACGGTATTAATCCCGCGGGATCCTGTCCCGCAAAGATAAAAAAATCCCGTTACAGGATCCCGGGCATGCGATTTTACCGACCGTTAGTATAAACAAAAAATTAAGATTAAATGGGAAATTATAAATTTAAAGTTACGTTATTAATTTTAAATTTTATTTTTGTCATTAATAGTCTTGGCAAAATAAAATATATTTGAATAGGAACCGTTACTATTTAATTACAACAAAAATGAAAAAAAAATTTTTTTTGACAAAAATAGAAAATTTATCGCCTTATTCTTTACTTTAATTCTAAAAAATAATTTGTTTACAATTTAAAGGTAAATATTTCTGGAAATGAAGTGCTTATCCATTGTTTACATGAACCACGTGCAAGTAAAAAATATTATTTTTTAAAATTTTAATTAAAAATATTAAAAGACGAAAATGTATCTGTTAGAAGAGAGATTCATCGATGTTATCGTCTGCCTAACGATGTCCAACCAAATACCTTAAAATGCCGTCTATCCAACAAAGGAGTGCTTTATTTAACGGCTAAGAAGTAGAGTAGCACGAGGTCGAGGTTTTTTTAAAAAACCGAGACCGAGGATCACCGAGGCAGGAAAAGCCGAGATCGAGGTCTAGGGGCAAATTTTGGCCGAGGTCCGAGGTCGAGGTTCGAGGATTACCGAGGTTTTTAAAAACCTCTATAACTTTTCAAAATCCAATTAAATTTAGTAAATTTTTCAAATGTTTGCTAAATACTTATTAAATTAATATGTTCCACCCGATTCATCCACCTGATTCATATTACAAAGCTTTGATCAATTTTTTTGAAAAACTTTGGTTTTTGAAATTTGATTTGTAAAGGACTTGAAATTTGTAAAGGACTGAATCAAATTATTTGATCAAATATCAAATACTTTGATAATATTTGATTATTTGGTAGACTGGGTTTAGACGTATATGGGGGATCAAAGGAGGGTATAAGTGGACTTGAATGGATTAATTGAATGTAATTGGATTTAGCAGATTAAGGAGGATATTGTGGATTTGTAGGGATAGAGTGTATTAGAGGATTAATGGGATTAAGTGCATTAAGGGGAATATGAAAAGCTTTAGGTAATTAAGGAGGATATCAGGAGATTCGGATGGCTGTGTCATAAGAACATTTGTGAAAAATTAGAGTATTAAAGGGGATATTGTGGATTTGATAGTAAAGGAAAAATATAAAGCGTCGCAGACGCAACTTTTTTATTAAAAAACACGATCCCTCCCTTTGCGCCGCAGGCGAAAATTTTGAGAAGTCTGGAAGGCCAAGAGCCAAAGATCTTCATTTTTCTGCGCCGCAGGCGAAAATTCTGAAAATTTTGGAAGGCTAAGCACCAAATTCCTTCTTTTTTTACCGCCGGAGGCGAAAATTTTGAGAATTTTGGAAGGTAAGTCACCATATTTCTTCCATTTTTTACAAAAAAAGCAATTCTTAGGGGTGTATATTTAGCCTCGGTCCTCGGCGAGGTTCAGGCCGAGGACCGAGACGAGGTTCCGAGGCCCGAGGTCAGCAAAATCGAGGCCGAGGTTGAAAAATCGCCGAGGACCTCGGCCTCGGCCTCGGCGAGGCCTCGACCTCGTGCTACTCTACTAAGAAGTGAAAAATAAAATAACGTGTATGCTTAAATAATTACCCTGGGAAATTAATGTTTCTCCTCACTGGAGGGAGTTGATTAATATTCAATTATACAAGTTTTAAAATTGGGGGAAGGTAATTATTCAAGCATACACTGTAATTGAACTTAAGATGCTTAGTAAAATTTAATTAAATAAATTTTTAAAAATTTTATGTTCTGTTCACTTCTTGAAATTTGATTATGGTTTTGTTTCCGAGTCGCGTCGATGGTCGAGGCATTTTTCGTGCCTCTTTTACCGAGTAGGGCCTATACAAGTCACTTTTGGGCCTAGCTTTATCGAGTCAAATGAGCCTTTTTCGGCCAAATATCATAGGACCGACTTGATCTTTCGGTCCGAGTCGGTCCATTTTGGCAACCCTAATGAACATCTTTTTTCAAAAACTACTAACCAACTTTAATTTTTATTAATTTTTAAAAATATAAAAATAGAACAAATTTATTCTAATTCTATTTATTTTTATCAGAGCGTTTATATTCTTTTTAAAATTTTCTTTTTATTTTCCAAAGGCGAAGAGTCCTATACCGCCAAATCCGCCGCAACATCCACAGCCACAACCACAGCAACTTAAATTTAAATTAAAATTTTCTTTTAAAAAATTTTAAAATATTTCTAGCTAGCTAGATTATTTTCGACAATTTATAAAAAGTATTAAAAATAAATTTACCCCCATCCAAAGCGTTTAACGCGAGTAGCTCTCGAGTCCCTTATCAACGACGCACTGCTAAAAAAATTTTTTTTTAATTTTTGAAAAATTTTTTGAATTTTTTTTTGATTTTTAAACTATTATTTTAATTCTTTAAAATATTAGAAAAATCCAGTTTACTCAGAATCAACAGGTTTTTCCTCATTTCCCGTTGATGTTCCTTTAGTGGCTTCTGTCACTACAATAAATGCCAAAAGTACGGCAATAAGGCAAACATAAATATAGAATTTGTTCATTTTTTGCAAGTTTTCAATTAAAATATCTAAAACGAATTAATTTAGTTGAAATTAAATTAAAAAAGTTAAATTTTTAATAATAAAGAATTTAAAGAAAAATTATTTTCAGGTAGTAATATAGTAGTTTGACGCGTCTTAGACTTAATGAATAAATAGAAAGGATATAGGTAAATTAGTTAGAATTCGTAAAGTAAAGAATTAAGAAATAAAATTTTCTTATAAAACGTGTTTATGTGAGATATCTTGCAAATATATATTGGATGTTATATCTTCTGGAACTAAATGAAATTTTTATTTATGATTTAAATTGTAGAGAATTTAATTCTCTATCAAAAGATATCAAAAGCTAAAACAAAATTACAGAATTCTGAAAGTAACCGTCAAAAATCAGAATGGAATTAAAGAAGGTTAAGAGGTCTCGAATAGTTTCTAAACTAAATTTTTCTACACAAATTTAAAATTCTATTTTGGTCTTATTTAATAGAGAATTAATTTTTCTATAGAATGATATTAAGAATTGAAAGATTGGGGTATTTATTTATGTGTTATAAAGTCAGAACGGAACTTACTTCTTCACTATAATTTATTAAAAACTGCCAAAAACCCTGTCAAGTTTTATTTATTTTATACAAAATTAATTAAAAGAATTTTTAAAGAGCACGCCTATCTAATAAAAACTAAAAAGAATTTAATTCCCTTAATTAATGAACAAAATAGTGTTTCTATATTACAATTAATTTACTCTAAATATTTATATTTGCAAATAAAGGTTGATCTTTTTAAAGAGGAAAGAATAATTTTTCAGTTTTTTTGACGTGAAAAAATTGTAGAAAAAAATTTTTGGTGATAAAAACAGACTAAAAACTAAAAATTAGAAAACGTATTTTAGTGTTCCCTTTGCACTACAAGTAAAGTATAAGGAACATTTTCGTAAATTTTCTTTAACCTTTAAGCTAATATGAAAAGAATTTTAATCAAAGTTCGACATTTTCTATTTGTCTGACCGGTATCAGGAATTTTATCTTCCAATCCGACACGGGCCTTCCAATCCGATTTTTTACCAGAGGGCCGGGTTTTAAATAAAAATTTAACGAAATATTACAAAAAATTATCTTCAATCAAACACTATTTCACAAAGGGATTCTAAAGCCACTATAAATACCCCAAAAGAGAAAAGCTCGAAGTTCAGAACTAAAAAATCCTCAAATTTCAAAATTAGTTAAAATTTTAGATGTCAAAATTAAATTCTCTATTAATTTAAATAAAAATCTAGACAATATTAAGAATAAAAAATGTTCTAATTTAATATTAATTCTCTATACATTATTTTATATTTCTATTTATTTCCAGAAATAATTCTTTTTAAATGAGAATCATCGGCCGCCCCAGAAGAGTCCGATACCGCCTCCACCACAGCAACTAGAAAAAAAAATTTTTAATTAAAAAGTTCTCATAATTTTATAAAAATACTAAAGATATAGAGTCTAACCACAACACTAAATACACTCTTGAGATTGGAAAAATTTTTATCTTATAATGAGAAATAGAGGGATTTTTAGACACACATGAATAGAGGGATTTTTCGGCCCACACTGTAGCCAACCATATTTTTTCCTGAAGTAATTAAATCAACGCATTTTTGCACCTATATTCATGTTATTTGAAAGATTATGAAATCCAGACATGATTGCTTACCACATGCCTAAGTGCCATACCTGGAATTTTGTAAAACTTATCTTAATAAGGTGTATCTGCGAGGTATTTTTTAGCATGTCTAAATATAATACATATATCTAGCTAGGTCCTAAATAATATTCAGAAAAACTTTTTTAGTAAAAGAAAACAACAATACTGTTTTAGAGATAGTTTCTTATGATTTTTGGAATTATTATACCCCCCATTTCTCATATTTCAAGATTTATCCCTTTACAAACTTATTTTAAGAGCGAAACTATAAGTATCATAAATTATGCCTAATCAAAAAATTTATGAACTCTAAAAGTCTAAAAGAGAGATATAGGAATAATGTAAATGAAATGTTTTTAAATAATTAATTTTAAAATTATATTATCACCCCCATCCAAAGCGTTTGCTCTTATTGCGGCAACCTCTCTTTTCAACAACATACTAAAAATTTAAAAATTAAAAAATAGTTTAATGAAAATTAAGAATTTTTATTTTTACCGGGAATCAGAATTTTCAAGAGCGGCAGTTTGTGTTGCTTCACTCAATACGGTAATTGTCAAAATCACTAGTAGAAGTAAAATAATGTGGAATTTATTCATATTTTTTAAATCAGAATTTCTAAAAATAAAATTAAAACGACGAAAATAGGATTTTTATGTTTTTATGTACAAGGAACATTAACAATATTTAGAAATTATGGTACTTTTTCGTTACATGTCGCAAATTCTTTTGCCATATTTTAGTCAGTGGCCGATTCCAACGTTTTTGAATTAAATTAGAATCGTATCACCCTTTTTGAACGGAAATGCCTTAGGACTTAGGTATAAGTCCTCAAAAATTGAAAAACCTGAGGAGGAACAAATACGTGATATTATTCGAGGAGCTCATCGAACTGAGCGAGCGAAACCAAAATCAGATTGATTAAATGATAATAAGCAAAATTAAGACCAAATAGTCAAGTAAAGCTAAAGATTTGGGGGAGTATAACGGATAAGTCCGAAAATTTTTTAGAAATTTAAGCAAGTAGAACGAATGAGGCCAATATCAGACATATGAGGGAATTTAACTGTTAAAACTAACAAAATTTGTTCAAGTTTTATACTAAAATTTGAGTATAAACGCCTATCGAAATTAATTAAATTTTTTCGTTTAAAAATTAAAGTATAATTTTGTAATAAATTGTTTTTGTTTTTAATTGAAGGTCTTGAAGCACAAAATATAAAAAATATTTATATTTTGTGTTTTTGACGTCAAAAAAAATAAATTATATAAAAACTTGTGCAGTTAAAAAGTTGATCAAAAAAGTGTAAAAATATTCAAATAAAAACCAAAAGTCAAAATAAATTTTTTTGTAAATTTATAAGAAATTATGCTTAAAATTTTAGAAGATGAAATTGGTTTATTTTTAATAAAAATGTTAACAGTTGAGTTAAAATTTTTTAAATATTCTTTAGAATAAATTTTATTTTATATCGAACAGTAGTAAGTCGGCAAAAAAATTTCAGAATTTTTGAGGCAATGAAACTTATATCATCTGTATATCATCTGCATTCACAGCTATTTTTTTATATTATTTATTCAAATTTAGTCAAAAAAATTTCTTTTTAATCTTAATTTGTTGCAAAATGTAATTCTTTATTGTATGAAATATTGTTAGGAATTATTTTTATAAATTGTTAATGGAAATAAATTTGATTTCGTAATAAAAAAATTGAAACTTGCAAAGTTAATTATTTTTAGAGCTCATTTTGTAGCAAATTTAATTCTCTATTTAATGATATAAAGAACTTGTGATATAGGTAGTTATAAATTGGCATGCTAAAGAAACTCGAAGCAACCAGTACTCTACACTAATTATTACCTGTTTGCAAACAATATCGAAAACAAAAAGATTCTTTATTAAAATTTTCTATAATATTTTTTTTTCATAAAATAATTCATTAATTTTTTATATTTTGCTCAGTTATGAATAGCAATTAATATAAAATTAATTATGTACTCCTTCCGGTTGGAAAGAAGTTGGGAAGAGCAAAAATTAGGTTTTATCAAAGAAACTTAAAATATTTTTGTAATTAATATTTATTAAAAAATATGTATATCAGTAAATAATAAATAATAAATGCATAATAAACGTAAAAAATTGTAACATGCTAAGATGTAAAAAATAATTAAAAATTATTTAGTAACCTTGAAAATAAAATATTTTTTTTATTTAATAATCGAATTCAGGGTGAGGTTCTATTATATGGAAAAATTTTTTGCCAAATTTTAAAATTCACTCATTAGAAAATACAATGGGCCCTACAGTTGAATGGCCCTTCTAATAGAATGGCCGGTAATAGTTTGGAATTCGCCCCCACCCTTTTTTTCCTTTCTATTTTTTACTAGTTTTTTCTCATTTTATGGCAAATTACCTATATATCATTCGAAAGGCTCTTCGAATGAGTCGAATGATATTAAAATCACCAACATCCGACTTAAATGAACAATGTTGTGACCGTTTATTTCATTCCCTTGCATTGGCACAAAAAGTTGGTTATTTAGTCCCCCCCCCCCCAGTCAGTTTTTTAGAAAAATATATAAAAATGGTCAGTCTGAACAACAATTGTAGAACCCATCGAGCTGTGTCGAATGACACCAAAATCAACAAGATCCGACTTGATTTGACCGAAATACAGACCCCTGAAAATTCAACAACCACATGGGTGATTTTTTGAAATAAAAAAAATTTAAGCAAATGATAACTCATTCGAAAGAGCTCGTCGAGCTGAGTCGAATGACATCGAAATCAACGTAATCGGACAAGATTTGACAAAGTTATGACATTATTTAGACCTGCCGGAGTCGACAATTTATGTCATATCTTTGTCAAATCAAGTCGGATCACGTCGATTTTGGTGTCATTCGACTCAGCTCGACGAGCTCTTTCGAATGAGCTATCATTTGTATAAATTCTCTTCCATAAACAGAGTAGCTGTATCTCGGTCTGGGGTCTGTATCTCGGTCCAATCAAGTCGGATTTTGGTGATTTTGGTGTCATTCGACACAGCTCGATGGGTTCTACAATTGTTGTTCAGACTGACCATTTTTATATATTTTTCAAAAAACTGACTGGGGGGGGGGGGGGAACTAAATAAGTACCCAAAAAGTTTTTTCATCGAGGGTTTGGCTTTATAATTTTGGTAAGAATGATCAGATCTAGCCAATTATGGTATCATTCGACCAGGCTCGATGAGCTCTTTCGAATGATCTATAATAAATTATATATCAAACAAAACAAGCTCAAAATGGTCAGCGAAAGGAAAAAAAGAGGGGGGGGGGCGAATTCCAAACTATTACCGAATGGCCCTTTGGATGATGATTGATAAACAGAATAGCCGCAACCTTAGAAGAAATGCACTTTAAAGGAATAATAAACAAAAAAAAATTTTTATTTTGTGACTAATTGTAATAATTTAAGGGGCTTTAGAGGCCCCCCGGGCATTGAGTCCGGCCCTCCTCGGGCGAGGAGGACCGGACGTGCCCTGTTTGTCTTTAATAAGCTTTTAACTCTTACTCTTTTAAAAATAAAATATTTATTCGATTAAAAAGTGAGGGGAAAAATAGCCAAAGAAATCAACTGAGTTTTTCAGCTTAAAGTTATTTCTTTTTAAATGGCCAAAATTTAAGGGACAGCTGACATTATTCTTAACATTCCTCATCGGGGGGGAAGCGCGCCTCGCGCTATATTTTGGTAAAAAGAATAAAATAGAAGCGCGGCGTCCGCTTCCCCCAATAACGAAGACCAATGTTAATTTCAGTTAAATTGTATAGTGGACTTAATTTTAAAATATTTTTTTGTATTTTCTTGTATTTTTCTTTTGTTTGAGAGGCGGCCAAAGCTGGGTAGAGAGAAAGCTGTCCTATTTAGAACCAGCGAACAATTTTAAGCTTTGATCAAAAGCAAATGTAGAGAGAGAGAGAGAAAGTTTTTTGAGTTGCAGGTGGGGGAGTTGAGCACCAATTTAAAAGGCTAAAATAGGGGAAGATGGGAAAAATTCCTTTTGTCTTTTTTTTTGGATTTTTGGGCATCACTTAAAGTTATTAATATCAAATTCATTTTTAAATTTCCAACAAAATTTTTCTTATTATTATCCATTCCTTTATTAATTTATTCCTTTCTAATAATTTATTATTTAATTTTATTACATCAAAATTAAAAAATGTTTGCCATATTGATATTGTTGTTGATGCTCAATTCCAGCCGGCCCTGTAACTTTTTTTTTTAATAAAAAATTTTTGTAAAATTAAATAATTTTCTTTTGTTTTTGTTGTTGTAATTAAAGTATATATGAATTTTTGTCTGAATATTGAGCATATAAGATTTCAACAATAAATTTTGATTAATAATTTGATTTGTATTATGTGGTGTGGTTTAACATTTAAAAATAAAAATTAATAAAATAATGTTGTTTATTAAAGTAATTCTTTTAAATATTAGTGGTAATTTAATGTAGTTAAATAGATTTGAAAAAAGATATTTAATGAAAAAATATAACTTTTTGATTATTTGGTTGTTATTAACAAGGAAAATATAAATGATTATTTTTAATTATTATTTTTGTTGTTTCATTTTTTTTTAGATATCCTTATATATTTGGGGTTAAATTCAGAAGATCCTTTATTTCCTCCAAATTGTCAAAGATTCTATCAAGTACAAAGCTGGTTATCAAAGTATTTACTCCCATTTCCGCTGTATTTGGTTTTGTTTTCTTCTTGTCTTTCCTTTCCTTTTCATCAACATATCCTCCTCTTTTATAATATTTATCCCGATTTTCGTTAGATGAATCCTTATATTTGTATGAGCATCCTTGTCTTCGATCCGGAGATATTGTATATTCATTCCTAATACCTCTTCCAACGACATTTTCATCAAATCTACTTTGTTTGGTGCGCATTTTCTTTCCAATCCATGGTTCTATTTTTTCCTTTTCTTTTAATTCCTTCAAGTATTTTTCTTTCTCTTCCGGTAATTTATCCACAATTTCCTCCTCAACTTTATCCTTCTCTGCTCTCGAGATTACCCTAGTAGCGAATTTTTTAAATTCACTTTTCCCTTTTTCTTCTTCCCATTTCTTTTCGTATTTAGCTATCAGTTCCTTTTCTTTTTTCTCCAATTCTCGGGTCATTCGTTCTTCATTTTCTGCTGGCATTTATCGGCTTTCTTCAACACATTTTTCCAAATATCCTCATACTTTAGCTTCATATCCTCGTCATATCTCGATCGAATCTTCTTTAATCGTTTTGCCGTTTCCCAATCAACAATCTCGTCTCCGTTCTTTATTTTCTTCTCCTTTTCTTTTCCTTTATCATTCTCTTCCTTTTCCTCTCCTTTTTTTCTCTTTTCTCCTCTTTCCTTCGGGATTATTTTATTCCCAATTTCTTCTCCTCTTCTTTTCGCCTCCAAAATTCTAGCCTGTTTTCCTTCCTCTTCTTCCTTCTCTTTTCTCTGTAGTAGTTTCTCCTCCTCCTTAAGCCTTCTTTTTTCCTCCTTTCTTTTTTCCTTCTCTTCACATGTCATAGGAAGAAGACGCTCTTCGTCCTCCGTTAACTCAGTAGACGAAATATCCTCCATGTGCCAGGGTAATTTTTCTTTTATTGAAGCTTCGTTGTCGGAAATATAGTCGGAAATACTTATTATGCTTGATGTTTTAGACATATCGAAAGCCTGTAATTGATTTTGAATATTATTATTTTCGGTTCTATTGTTATTGTTAGTTTGTGTTAATTCATTAGTAAAATCCAGAGCAGCGACAATCGAGTTAATTTGTGGGGATTCTCTAAATACTCCTTCCTCATCGTCCGAAATTTCGATATTGGGATCCAAGATCATTTTCTGGTTTCCTTTATTTTTCTCCTCTTCTGAGTAAAACTTTTTACATTTATCACTGTGTATAAGCCATGCATTTTCCAACATTCCCGTCTCAGAGATTAATAAATTTGGGGATTGAATTTCAATAATTCATATGGGCCTTCCCATTTGTCACCAAATTTCCTTAGATTTTCCATCTTTTTCACCAAAATTTTGTCCCCCTTTTCCCACATTATTTTATTGATTTTATTTTGCTGCTGTTTCATTATATCCACATTTTCTAATAATTTAGATTCCACATCCTCCCTAACGATAGTAATCCTTTCCAACATCTTTTGTACATACAAATTCATCTCTTTATATTTTTCTCGCTCAATTCCCAGTGCAGCTTCTGTAGGCAACTTCGGTAGGAACCCATGCACCACAAAAAATGGGGAATTTCCTATTTGGTGATTATATGAGGTATTGTAGGCAAAAATGACATGTGGCAGCATATCAACCCAATTTTTCCCTTGGTCAGTACACGTCGCAATCATATCAGCAAGTGTTCGATTAAAGCGCTCTACTAGTCCATTCGCAGATTGGTGATAAGGGGTAGTAGGCTGACTTGCTCTAAAATCGGCTGAGGTGGTGGTGTGGGAGGTGGTGGTGTGGGCCTGCTCAGAGCTCTGTGGGAGGTGGTGGTGTGGGCCTGCTCAGAGCTCGGTGGGTGTGTAGGTGGCTTTGCTGGATTGATCGGTTCCTCAGGCTTATAGAAAATCCTTTCTAAAGGTATGTAGTCACGGTGATCGTGCCCGCTACGCCAGCAGGCGTGACCCACCCTTCTTGAGTTCTGCCTGCTTTTCCTTGAGGTCCCCCGAATGCCACCCTCAAAAATCAGGCATGGCATTCGGGGGAAAGCTAACGGCTGCCCTTTTCTAGCGAAAAACCGCTCTACGCTGATATTCGGCTCAACTAATTCTATGAATGCTGGTCTCGATAGAACCGGTCGCTCGACTGGCATTGGTTGCTCTCGAAGCAAAAGTTTATCCCAAACTAAAAAAATAAGCCCTTCGGCCATTCTTCTAATCTCTAAATTATCCCAGTTGACTGGGCCCATAACTTTAATCAAATACTCGGCTAAATTCTCTCCCTTCTTGGGATGTTCAGGACTATACGCCATTCTTTGGCATTTGCTTAAATATTCCTCGCGGGTTTCCTCAGCTAAAAGGAGCGGTGGGAGGCTTCGCTGAGCCATTGGAAAATATGAAAAATATTTTTTAAAAAACAAAATAAAAATAATTTGTAAAGTTTTAAAAATGAAGTGAGCTAAAAGTAAGGAAATAAGTGGAGGAGAATTTGATGGACAACCAATTGTATGCCCGCCCTTCGGCAAAAATTTGCCATCTGGCCACTTAAGTGTTTTCGTCTCTCCTTTTACAAAAGGAGAGCCAATTCTCCCAAATTGTTGGCGCTCATCCTTTTGTAAAAACAACTTTTTATTAGGGCGCTTGCCCACTTCTTTCCATTGGCTGAGCGCTATGCTCATCTCTAACTTTAATAGAAAAATATCGCCATCTGGCGATTTTTTACCAAACAATTTTTGTAAAAGAATTTTTTGAGATAAACATTGGAAAAGCACTCTATTGTGCATAGCTTTGGAAAAAATATCGCCATCTGGCGATCTTAAACAAATTACTTCAAATAAATAAATTTTTTTAAAAAATTTGGTGGGGGGTAACAAAACTTTGTACTTTGGGTCTCTGACCCCTTCCCCACCAGGCAAAAGATTAAATAAAAGGATGGGAAGAAAAAATGCTAATTTGCTCAACATTTTGAGCTTATACCGTAGTACTATGGAAATTAAAATAATAATAAAAATGAAGATAAGAGGGATTAAAAATTGAATGCTTGGGATAAATGCGGATAAAAATAAAGAGAAGGGGTGATATTTAATGAAATCTATATTAAATTTAGAGGGTGCTTCTCCTCGGACTGATTGGATAGACTTATCTAATCTCCATTTTATCGGAATAAAGAGAAGCTGGGCTTGTAACTGTAAAGGAGTCTTTCCTCCAGGGCAATTCACTTTACACATAGTATCTATTTTTGATCGATTGTAGGCAAAGCTAGTGGTACTTTCAATGCCCTCTTTAGAGCAACGTGAGACTAGGCTTATCCCATCGTCACACTTTATATGGGCCAATGCCGTACCAAAGTTGGTGAAACATGAGAGCTTGATCTGAACCCCTGTAGTGCATTTATAACAGCCTCCGATGCTCATTACAATGACTCTACAGGTTGATTCGGTAATTTCGTTTACCAATTTAAAATTGGACATTCTGAAATGGACTTGTATCGGGGAATAGGGTTGTTCAACTTGAACTGATTCTCCTTCTGAGAGAAATGTTTGTTTGTTTATGTTTAAGGGTAACCGCTTCTCCGGATCGGCTAAGATAGCTTCTCCGTCGAACTCACGGCACTGGCACTCAACTGACCCGTCTGTTATGGGGTGACATTCTCGACAGGCCTCTTTTGAAATATTGCACCCAAACCCTAGGGCACTTTGGGCGTCGGCACATTTCAAGTCTCGAGGGACGTCTTGCCCCAGGGCTACTGAAAATCCGTTGGTGAGGAATGGGGTACTTAGAGTCGGAGATGGTGGGTTAGTCACTGCAATTGGGGTAATTGAGGTATTCAGCCAATGGTGGGTAAGTCCTGGTTGAAGGATGGCTGTCTCCTCGTATGTCTGGGAGCTCGCTGTGAGCTGAAACATAGCTTTTATGTTAAAATCCCAGGTAGGGCAGCTGAACAGCTCGAAAAGGTCTAAGCTTGTGGGAACGGCGTACCATCTATAAAAATGACAGCTTGCTGTCGGAAGTCCGCAACCCTTACTCCAAAGAGCTGAAGATTCCTTACACCCACTCGCTCCTGGCTCCTTCATGACTTCTACAACCTCAGGGACATGAGTGTTTGCTCCAACATTGGAACAAAAGCTACCGGTACAAGAACCTGTGGTAGGACAACGCCAAACAGATCTTGTATTGATCCGGTAACTCCTCAAGAATGCTAATGTTTTTGGGTTACAATTGAGGGTCAAGCTCAATAAACTAAAGGTTAGGGCCCCCAAAATTTCTCCTTTTTCGTCTTTTATCAGGAGATTTGTGGGTTGGCCGGCTGGTAATAGTGTAAGAGTGGTCGAGCTTGAAACTGAACAAATTCTGGTATTATTACTAATTCGGCAATTTTCTGACTCCGACATGACTGAAATGGTGTCGCTCGAGGCTAAATTGATTATATCGGTAAAAATTATGAGGGTGATTCCATATCTCGCTAGTCGGGCTAGACTTGCTTCACTGAGCTTCTTACTCTCTTTTTGTATCTTTTTCTTAGCCCCATGAGCTTTTTCTTTTATTAACGCTTTTTTACTGTTTAAAACTTTTCTTCCCTTGTCCACGGCTAATTCTCCCCTTCGGGTCCCCCATCTGTTGAGGGACCGGCAAATTCCTATGAATGATTTAAATGGTCGGAATATTCGCTGAAGGGCACCGCACAGACAACTGAGTATAAGGAAGGAGGGAAAAGCTATAGAAACAAGGACAAAAACAAACATCTTGAAATCGCAACTGGGATTTGCTAGTAGGTCTAGGCAGAAATAACAGTTTACTAACTGACAAGGATTAAAGGCAGCACACTTGGCCGTGACTTCAAAGGGCTCTTCGTGGTTGGTATCCCAAAAATTGGCGTGACAGGTGTAATCATTCACCAATACATCTTTAGACAAATAATGGGTAATCTCTTTTTGTCCTGGGAGGACTGAACAACTCCCGGGGCAACAAATCTGGATTTTACTGATTTTATCTGGGGCAAATATGCTCACTCCGGCTTTACTACAATGGACTAAACATCCTTTGCAGGACGGGCATCCATCGCAAATCGGAGCAGCTAAATTGCCTACTGCTGTAAGTAGTGATAATAGGAAAGTAATCCCAATGGTTAACTGCGTCTGCACTAATTTTGCACGCCTCCGGGTAATCATAGCATGTTTGGAAACCGATTTCTCTATTTCTTTGTTTTCTTTCTGGACTGATTCTTGGGGGTATTCTCGTGCCTGAGGCTCCGGTTGGGACTCTTTTTGCTCTGGTATAACAGTTGGGTCTTCCTCTGGAGTTGGAAGTTCCTCGCCCCCAACTGATTCGTCTTGCGGATATGTCGGCTCTATAGCCCGAGGCTCATTCTCTGTTTCGATGTCAATGGGACTCGCCTCTAACGGAAATATTTTATTGACAGGACGGGTAGAAATTCGGCCGTTAGGCATTAGTAACTTAACACTCCGAATTGGTCCTGGGTGACCATTCAATTCTACTATTTTAGCTAAGGTCCATTCATTTCTGGGTTGCATTAAATTCTCTACTAGGACAACTTCGCCTAGTTTGGGAGCGGAGTGGATTTGTAGTCGCGGGCCCACGTGATCCCATTTAGATCGATCACGAAGGGTGACGAGGTACTCTTTCCTCCACCTCATCCAAAGGTTATCTAAATTTTCTAGGGTGGCTTTCCACCACGCGATAAGCTGTTCATGGGGTAGTGGTTTCGGTTTATCTTGTTCGGGACTCAAAGGGTCACAATGGAGAACTGCCCCAGGCTGAATAAAATCAATTGGTCTGAGAGGAAGTATCTCTCCTTCCTCGTCTGACGTATGAGTCAAAGGTCTTGTATTGAGGGTAGCTTCCACCTCTGCGGTGAATGTAGCTAACTGGTCATAAGGGAGAATTCTCTTTCCTAGAGATCGCTTGAAGCAATTTTTGGCCATTCCGACCATTCTCTCGTATACTCCTCCCGCCCAAGGTGATAGGGACGGGATAAACTTCCACTCAATTCTACTCTCGGCACTATGGGAGGCCAGGGCAAATCTAATCGCTCTCTCGGCAAGGACAAAATTTCTTCCATTATCACTGAGAACTCGGTCTGGGCGACCACGACGGCTAATAAATCTTCGGAAAACATTTAAAAATGAGGCTGCTGTCAGGTCGAGGGTCGGCTCGAGGTACACTGCCCCCGTGGTGAGACATGTAATCAGCACTAGCCAACATTTAACATTTACTTCTTGGATCTTAGTGAGGGTGGGACCGGCATAATCGACTCCTATTGACTGAAAGGGTCGCCTTTGCTGAACTCGGTCTGACGGAAGAGGAGGCATGGTCGGGAGGGCGTACTTATATGAATTCATCTTTCTACAAGAAGGACAATTCATAACCACCTTCCTGACTGCCATGCGAGCTCCTGGCTGCCAGTATTGATTTAAATACTCGGTAAGGGTCCAACTAACACCCCCGTGGCAAAGATTGTGGTGGATGTGATTAATAATTAATTTTCCTACTTCGGAATGTTTGGGTAAGAGAGTTGGATGAACTAATCCTTTAGGGCCCCGGCTATTAGTAATTCGAGTCTGAAGGCGCCTAACTCCCTGAGAGTCTGTGGAACTGCGGAATTTAGAGAGCTCTTCGGCGCACTCGGCCTGCTCCCATCTGATAAGGTAGATTTCGGCTAGGTTGTAATCGGACGCTTTGAAATGTCCCGATTTGGAAATTAAGGTGAAGGATGGACCTTCTTTCTTGGTTGTCCGGCCAATAAATCTGAGGACATAAGCCATGGTTCTCAAAGTCTTACTCCAAGAACTGAATCTTTTTAATAGGGGGTTAGGTGGGATTTCTCTCAATTTATTGGACTGGGAAACGAGGCAGACCGACTTCGGATTTTCTTCAGTAGGACTACTATCCTCTAATCGAAATGTAACCTCCTCAGGCCATTCTGACTCCGGTTGTGTGAGCCATTTAGGGCCAAACCACCAAAGCTTCTGTAGCTTCAGTTCGGCTGGGGAAATTCCTCTGGTCGCAACGTCGGCAGGGTTTGAGTCTGTCCGGACATAATGGAAAATATTTCCCTCGTGAGAACGAATCTCAACTAATCTCCTTTGGACAAAAGTTGGCTGTGATTGTGGTGACTTTACCCACGAAAGGGCTATCTGAGAGTCGCTCCATATATGGGTCTGGGATACTGGCAACTTTAATTCTTTCTGAACGTAATCACTTGCTCTAACTCCTATTAATATGGCTATTAACTCCATTCTGGGGATAGTTAAGGTCTTGCCTCCTTTCTTTGGCTTGAGGCGATTTTTAGAAAATATTATATTTGCTTGGGAACGGTACTCACTTTCTGATCGCAAGTAAACCGCTGCGGCATAGGCACTGCTGGAGGCATCAACAAAGGTATGGAGTTGGATTTCTTTGTAAGGACTTGACAATACTCGACGTGGGAGGCGAATTTCGGGAATCTGCCATCCCTTGATAAATTCCTCCCAAATCTTTTGCTCCATCTCGGAGAGTGGGGTATCCCAGTCATGCTCTTCATCCCAAAGTTGTTGGAAAAATATCTTGGCTGGTAAGATAGCGGGCGAAATAAGTCCTAAGGGGTCAAAAATGCCTGCTAAGGCACTGAGAACTGTTCTTCGGGTTGATCTGGGTTGGACTGATTCTTTAGGCCACTGGACTCCTAAATCATCCTTGAGGGTATCCCAATTCATTCCTAGGACCTTTGCTTCAGGTTTGCCGAGATGATCCTCTGCTGGTAAGGCACTCATGGACTCTAGGGAATTTGAGGCAAATTCTCTCAGGTTCATCTTAGCCTCGAAGAAAATTCTTTTAGCTTCCCTGCACTTGTTAAGAAGCTCGGACCAGGACTCTGCCCCTAGGTGAAGGTTGTCGACATATAGACTATCGACCATCTCCTCCCCTAGGCCTGGACTATATTTCTTGAGGTGATGGCGGATAACTCCCGCTAAAAGAAAAGGGGAGCAGGTCACTCCAAAAGCGACTCTCGTGAATCTATAGATCTGAATATTGTCCATTAATGGTGGGTTGGAGGGGTCTTTAACCCAAAGGAACTTGGCAAATTCTCGGTCGGTTTGGTGCAACCCGACCATTAGAAAGGCTGATTCTAAGTCGGCGGTTGCTATAAATTTGGGCAATCGAAAACGCAGCAAGAGTCCTACAAGCTCTGGTAGGAGTACTGGTCCTCTTAACAGACAATCATTGAGAGATGGCTGTCCCTTCGGGTGGGCACTTGCATCAAAAACTGGACGCACTTTATGCGTAATAACTGCGTGATGGGCTAAATAATGCTCTTGGCCGTCTGGGTTACGACGGGCGGGCTCTATCATTCCTTTATCTAAGTAATCTTGGAAAATCTGGTGGTACTTGTTAAGAAGGTCTGGGGACTGACCAAGACTCCCATAGGTGGAACAAAGTCTACTGTAGACCATGCGATAGTTACTAGGTAAAGCTTGACGCGGCTCTCGCCAGATCCAACTAACGAGATATCGATTATCTTTATCTTGGGATATACTTGAATTTAACTGATTCATGGCTATTTGGTCGTCATCTGCTGACGGGTTTTCTTTAATTCCAATGCCCTCGAGGTTCCAAAATTCCTCAACGAGATTGGCGGGGGGCATTTGGTCTTCATTGGTCTTACTAACGACTGACATTGTGTAGGACGGGCGGCCTCCCTGAGGGCTCATATCTGTTTCGCCTCCCACTACTGGGCCAAAGGATGTTTGGATGACAAAAAGTCCTGGGGCAACTTCAGTCTTGCTCTGGAAATATTTCCAAAAGTGACGGGTGCCTAACATTATTCCAGGAACTTCGGATGAGAACTTGATAGCTTGTTGGATTTCTCTAAGCTCTATCGTTTTTTCCGGCATTTCTGAGGCCCACTGGGCCATCTCGAATGGAGTACTAATTTCTTTAGTCCAATTGAGTTCCATCTCCTCCCAACCTCCGTCCTCTCTTTGGACTGAGACGGCATAGGAGGGGGAACGAATTCGGATGGGATCTCTGATAGTCCCACCGAATCCGTGGATCTCAACGTCATCTTGGGAAATCTGAGGTGGACGTATCTGATTTACTAAATCTTGTGTAATGTAACTAAGTTGACTCCCTGGGTCAAAAAATGCGTAGGCTAAAATTCCTCTACTAGGATTTCTCGGATTTGAAATTGCAATTTTTCTGGTCATGAGATAAGCTGAAGGTTTCTTTCTGAGGTTAGCGAAGGCCACTGTGGCCATTGTATTGGTCTGAATAGGAGTGGACTCGCTAATTCTATTAGCCTGTTTAAGTGCTGACTTAACACTATTTGAACCAGTAGCTGGACTCTGGTTAGCTAAGGCCATCTGTGTGGTTTGCTTTCTGCTCGGGTAATTGGATTTCCCTGGGGCACGGGACTTCGGATTATTACTAAGATTTCTCGTACACACTAGCACGTGATGATTACCTTGGCATTGTGCACAGATCTTGGAGGAAGGGCATTCTCTGGCGTAATGACCTTCCCCGAGACAACGGACACAACGGTTCTGCTCTTTTAATCTCTGAAACCGCGCCTGAGGTGTGGCATATCTAGGGCATTCACTTGGAAAATGTACTCCTCCGTTACACAATGAGCAAAATCTTTTGCCTCGAGGGGGCAACTGTTTGCCTTGAATGGGTCGCGATTGGGCACCGAACGAGCGGAATTGTTCATTAGGTCTTGGACTAGGCCGGTGATCATTCCTCTGATGGATAGGAGGGACAATGGGACCGCTTTGAGGCCTCCCTTTAACTTGAATACACCTCCGAACCTCTTCACTAATCTCGACGAGGTCACATAATTCTTGTCTAAGTCTGCTACAATCCCACCTAACTAGGGACTTTCGCTCATTCTCCACCAGCTTCGAAATTATGGAGTGGGGTAGCTTGGTCTTGATAACTGTCGAAACAAATGGGGATTTGTCCATGGTTCCGTATGCCTCTAGCTGGCGGCATATTCTCTCCACCGAGTCAACGAATACTCTTAAGGAATGACTGGATTCGTTGGGTGGATGAAGGTTCATAAGCTCAGCCTCTAAAGCCTCTGTAATGGCCCGGCTGTTTCCATAACGTGATTTAAGCAAATCTAATGCTCGGTCATAATTCTCATTGGAAAGGACAAATCCAGCTACTAATTCCTTAGCTGAACCTTGGAGAAAGGCGAGAAGGTAACTCATTTTTCTAATATTATCCATGGGACGGGAATCTATGTTCGCTGAGAAAAGTTGCCAAAAGGTGGTCCACTTCTTGGGATCTCCATAAAAGGGATCCATTTTGAGCTCTGGGAGTCTGACTTCTATAGGATGGAAATTATTATTGTGTTCGGACTTAACATCCTGGTTCTTCTGCTCATAAACATGTTCTGACTGCTCTGTGAGGCTGGCCTGGCTGCCTTGGCCAGAAGGCACACTGGCTTCCTCGAGGAGGTAATCGATCTCATTTATTACCCCCCTGGCCCTCTCGGCCATGTCCATAAAATGATTATACTCTTGGTCGTGGTCTCCGGCTGCTCGCGGAGAAAATTCTTGGTATGTTCGTTCCTCATGCTCGAGGGCTTCTCCCCCTAAGGTATCTATAAACTCTGTCCATCGAACGTGTAAATCGTCGACTCTCACTAGAGCTCGACTTAAATGGAAACGCGCTGCGCGTAAAGAATCTTGATTCTGTATCTCTCCCTCTGCGGGAGTTAAAGCTTGGATTGCGGGGATTAGCTGGTCTCTCAATGCTTTGAGTGCTAATCCCAATTGCCTACGAATAGATCCGGACGATACCATACTTTGTTAATGGACTTTGACTTGCTAAGCGATAGGGTTCGGCTATCTGAGCCGTGAGAAAGTCTTATTTTGTAGAAACCCTGCTATTAGGGTTTTTTCTCTTTTTTTTTTTAGAAAACTTCGCTCTCTTAGCGATAAAAAAAAATTTTTTATTTTTTTTATAAAAGTAAAAAATTCTTTTGTTTTTTACACTAGTGTGTAAAATATACAAAAGAAGGGGAAAAAAATGGCCTAGCTTGCCGACTTATGTAATGTGTAAAAATGCACAAAAATGTGCAATGTTTATTTTGATTTGGCCTGTACTTTGGCCAAAAAACAAAGGAAAACTTTTCTCTATTTATAAATAGAGAGAGAAAAAATGGCCAGATGTGCAATGCTGATATGCACACAGTAAAAATGTGAAGAAAAGGCAAAGATCTGATTGGTCGGTCAACGGACTATTTGAGTCTGAGAGGGTTACTAGAGTATAAGGTATCCAACGGGCACTTGGGGCCGGCACTTGGATTTTAACTGATATGATTAAACGATGGGCACTTTTGGACCGGCAATCGTTTATCCGACGGGCTCTGGTCGGTGTATGAACTTTTCGGCTAACGACGGGCACCTGAGGCCGACAATCGCTAGCAATGAGAGTGAATGAAAAATCCGACGGGCACTTGGGGCCGGCACTCGGAGATTAACTTAATTGGGTAACGATGGGCACCTTGGGCCGGCAATCGTTAAAGAAAACTCTGAAGTCAATCAATGGCACTATTGCCAAAAAATATTTATTGGGTGCTCAAAAAAACGGCTCTGTGCCGGTATGACTATGATACGGGTATTCTTGACCCGTACGGGGCTCCACTTTTTATGTGCCAAGTTTGGCAATTTATTTACTCAACCCTAGACTCAGACAAACAAAAAATAATTAAAGAGAAAAAATTTATTTAAATTAAAAAATTATCCAAATATATGAAGGGGCAGAAAAAATTACTTTTAGAAGGTTAACAATTTTGTAAGTGACAACCGGAGTTGTCAATTTTAACTGGTAGGCTGGCGGGGGGCGGAGTTTTTGAGAAAAGTGAAAAATAATAAAAAAATAAATTTTAAGTAAAATTTGTGCGGTTTACGCACAATTTGTTCTAATTTTTGGTTCAGAGATTGAGATTTAAATAATATTCTGAATAATTCTTCAAATAAAATTTTATTGCAAAAACAAAATAACGAATTGAAAATATCCAGATAGTAAATATAATCGGCAAATTTTTTCAAAGGTGAAAAATCAGAAGAGAAAAAATTCAGCTAAAAATAAAAATTAAAATCTGGAATAAAATCTTTTATCAAAGTTAAATTGGAAGAATTCAAAAAAATCAAATTAATGAAAATAATTATAAAAAAATAAGTAAAATAATTCTTCAAATAAAATTTTATTGGAAAAACAGAATAAAGAATTGAAAATACACAGATAAAATCTTCAGTGATCTGTTAAAATGTGTGAAGATCCCTAATAATATTTAGATTTCTTCTAATTTTTGGTTCAGAGATTGAGATTTAAATAATATTCTGAATAATTCTTCAAATAAAATTTTATTGCAAAAACAAAATAACGAATTGAAAATATCCAGATAGTAAATATAATCGGCAAATTTTTTTAAATTGAAAAATCAGAAGAGAAAAAATTCAGCTAAAAATAAAAATTAAAATCTGGAATAAAATCTTTTATCAAAGTTAAATTGGAAGAATTCAAAAAAATGAAATAAATGAAAATAATAATAAAAAAATAAGTAAAATAATTCTTCAAATAAAACTTTATTGCAAAAACAAAATAACGAATTGAAAATATCCAGATAGTAAATATAATCGGCAAATTTTTTCAAAGGTGAAAAATCAGAAGAGAAAAAATTCAGCTAAAAATAAAAATTAAAATCTGGAATAAAATCTTTTATCAAAGTTAAATTGGAAGAATTCAAAAAAATCAAATTAATGAAAATAATTATAAAAAAATAAGTAAAATAATTCTTCAAATAAAATTTTATTGGAAAAACAGAATAAAGAATTGAAAATACACAGATAAAATCTTCAGTGATCTGTTAAAATGTGTGAAGATCCCTAATAATATTTAGATTTCTTCTAATTTTTGGTTCAGAGATTGAGATTTAAATAATATTCTGAATAATTCTTCAAATAAAATTTTATTGCAAAAACAAAATAACGAATTGAAAATATCCAGATAGTAAATATAATCGGCAAATTTTTTTAAATTGAAAAATCAGAAGAGAAAAAATTCAGCTAAAAATAAAAATTAAAATCTGGAATAAAATCTTTTATCAAAGTTAAATTGGAAGAATTCAAAAAAATGAAATAAATGAAAATAATAATAAAAAAATAAGTAAAATAATTCTTCAAATAAAACTTTATTGGAAAAACAGAATAAAGAATTGAAAATACACAGATAAAATCTTCAGTGATCTGTTAAAATGTGTGGAGATCCCTAATAATATTTAGATTTCTTCTAATTTTTGGTTCAGAGATAGAGATTTAAATAATATTATGAATAATTCTTCAAATAAAATTTTATTGCATAAACAGAATAACGAATTGAAAATATCCAGATAGTAAATATAATCGGCAAATTTTTTTAAATTGAAAAATCAGAAGAGAAAAAATAAAACTAAAAATAAAAATTAAAATCTGGAATAAAATCTTTTATCAAAGTTAAATTGGAAGAATTCAAAAAAATCAAATAAATGAAAATAATAATAAAAAATAAGTAAAATAATTCTTCACATAAAATTTTATTGGAAAAACAGAATAAAGAAAAACAGAATAAAGAATTGAAAATACACAGATAAAATCTTCAGTGATCTGTTAAAATGTGTGGAGATCCCTAATAATATTTAGATTTCTTCTAATTTTTGGTTCAGAGATAGAGATTTAAATAATATTATGAATAATTCTTCAAATAAAATTTTATTGGAAAAACAGAATAAAGAAAAACAGAATAAAGAATTGAAAATACACAGATAAAATCTTCAGTGATCTGTTAAAATGTGTGAAGATCCCTAATAATATTTAGATTTGTTCTAATTTTTGGTTCAAAGATTGAGATTTAAATAATATTCTGAATAATTCTTCAAATAAAATTTTATTGCAAAAACAGAATAACGAATTGAAAATATCCAGATAGTAAATATAATCGGCAAATTTTTTTAAATTGAAAAATCAGAAGAGAAAAAATAAAGCTAAAAATAAAAATTAAAATCTGGAATAAAATCTTTTATCAAAGTTAAATTGGAAGAATTCAAAAAAATCAAATAAATGAAAATAATAATAAAAAAATAAGTAAAATAATTCTTCAAATAAAATTTTATTGGAAAAACAGAATAAAGAATTGAAAATACACAGATAAAATCTTCAGTGATCTGTTAAAATGTGTGAAGATCCCTAATAATATTTAGATTTCTTCTAATTTTTGGTTCAGAGATTGAGATTTAAATAATATTCTGAATAATTCTTCAAATAAAATTTTATTGCAAAAACAAAATAACGAATTGAAAATATCCAGATAGTAAATATAATCGGCAAATTTTTTTAAATTGAAAAATCAGAAGAGAAAAAATTCAGCTAAAAATAAAAATTAAAATCTGGAATAAAATCTTTTATCAAAGTTAAATTGGAAGAATTCAAAAAAATCAAATAAATGAAAATAATTATAAAAAAATAAGTAAAATAATTCTTCAAATAAAATTTTATTGGAAAAACAGAATAAAGAATTGAAAATACACAGATAAAATCTTCAGTGATCTGTTAAAATGTGTGAAGATCCCTAATAATATTTAGATTTGTTCTAATTTTTGGTTCAAAGATTGAGATTTAAATAATATTCTGAATAATTCTTCAAATAAAATTTTATTGCAAAAACAGAATAACGAATTGAAAATATCCAGATAGTAAATATAATCGGCAAATTTTTTTAAATTGAAAAATCAGAAGAGAAAAAATAAAGCTAAAAATAAAAATTAAAATCTGGAATAAAATCTTTTATCAATGGAAGAATTCAAAAAAATCAAATAAATGAAAATAATTATAAAAAAATAAGTAAAATAATTCTTCAAATAAAATTTTATTGGAAAAACAGAATAAAGAATTGAAAATACACAGATAAAATCTTCAGTGATCTGTTAAAATGTGTGAAGATCCCTAATAATATTTAGATTTCTTCTAATTTTTGGTTCAGAGATTGAGATTTAAATAATATTCTGAATAATTCTTCAAATAAAATTTTATTGCAAAAACAAAATAACGAATTGAAAATATCCAGATAGTAAATATAATCGGCAAATTTTTTTAAATTGAAAAATCAGAAGAGAAAAAATTCAGCTAAAAATAAAAATTAAAATCTGGAATAAAATCTTTTATCAAAGTTAAATTGGAAGAATTCAAAAAAATGAAATAAATGAAAATAATAATAAAAAAATAAGTAAAATAATTCTTCAAATAAAACTTTATTGGAAAAACAGAATAAAGAATTGAAAATACACAGATAAAATCTTCAGTGATCTGTTAAAATGTGTGGAGATCCCTAATAATATTTAGATTTCTTCTAATTTTTGGTTCAGAGATAGAGATTTAAATAATATTATGAATAATTCTTCAAATAAAATTTTATTGCATAAACAGAATAACGAATTGAAAATATCCAGATAGTAAATATAATCGGCAAATTTTTTCAAAAGTGAAAAATCAGAAGAGAAAAAATTCAGCTAAAAATAAAAATTAAAATCTGGAATAAAATCTTTTATCAAAGTTAAATTGGAAGAATTCAAAAAAATCAAATAAATGAAAATAATAATAAAAAAAATAAGTAAAATAATTCTTCAAATAAAATTTTATTGGAAAAACAGAATAAAGAAAAACAGAATAAAGAATTGAAAATACACAGATAAAATCTTCAGTGATCTGTTAAAATGTGTGGAGATCCCTAATAATATTTAGATTTCTTCTAATTTTTGGTTCAGAGATAGAGATTTAAATAATATTATGAATAATTCTTCAAATAAAATTTTATTGGAAAAACAGAATAAAGAAAAACAGAATAAAGAATTGAAAATACACAGATAAAATCTTCAGTGATCTGTTAAAATGTGTGAAGATCCCTAATAATATTTAGATTTGTTCTAATTTTTGGTTCAAAGATTGAGATTTAAATAATATTCTGAATAATTCTTCAAATAAAATTTTATTGCAAAAACAGAATAACGAATTGAAAATATCCAGATAGTAAATATAATCGGCAAATTTTTTTAAATTGAAAAATCAGAAGAGAAAAAATAAAGCTAAAAATAAAAATTAAAATCTGGAATAAAATCTTTTATCAAAGTTAAATTGGAAGAATTCAAAAAAATCAAATAAATGAAAATAATAATAAAAAAATAAGTAAAATAATTCTTCAAATAAAATTTTATTGGAAAAACAGAATAAAGAAAAACAGAATAAAGAATTGAAAATACACAGATAAAATCTTCAGTGATCTGTTAAAATGTGTGAAGATCCCTAATAATATTTAGATTTGTTCTAATTTTTGGTTCAGAGATTGAGATTTAAATAATATTCTGAATAATTCTTCAAATAAAATTTTATTGCAAAAACAGAATAACGAATTGAAAATATCCAGATAGTAAATATAATCGGCAAATTTTTTTAAATTGAAAAATCAGAAGAGAAAAAATAAAACTAAAAATAAAAATTAAAATCTGGAATAAAATCATTTATCAAAGTTAAATTGGAAGAATTCAAAAAAATCAAATAAATGAAAATAATAATAAAAAATAAGTAAAATAATTCTTCACATAAAATTTTATTGGAAAAACAGAATAAAGAAAAACAGAATAAAGAATTGAAAATACACAGATAAAATCTTCAGAAGAGAAAAAATAAAACTAAAAATATAAAATCTTCAGAAGAGAAAAAATAAAACTAAAAATGTGTGGAGATCCCTAATAATATTTAGATTTCTTCTAATTTTTGGTTCAGAGATAGAGATTTAAATAATATTATGAATAATTCTTCAAATAAAATTTTATTGGAAAAACAGAATAAAGAAAAACAGAATAAAGAATTGAAAATACACAGATAAAATCTTCAGTGATCTGTTAAAATGTGTGAAGATCCCTAATAATATTTAGATTTGTTCTAATTTTTGGTTCAAAGATTGAGATTTAAATAATATTCTGAATAATTCTTCAAATAAAATTTTATTGCAAAAACAGAATAACGAATTGAAAATATCCAGATAGTAAATATAATCGGCAAATTTTTTTAAATTGAAAAATCAGAAGAGAAAAAATAAAGCTAAAAATAAAAATTAAAATCTGGAATAAAATCTTTTATCAAAGTTAAATTGGAAGAATTCAAAAAAAATCAAATAAATGAAAATAATAATAAAAAAATAAGTAAAATAATTCTTCACATAAAATTTTATTGGAAAAACAGAATAAAGAATTGAAAATACACAGATAAAATCTTCAGTGATCTGTTAAAATGTGTGAAGATCCCTAATAATATTTAGATTTCTTCTAATTTTTGGTTCAAAGATTGAGATTTAAATAATATTCTGAATAATTCTTCAAATAAAATTTTATTGCAAAAACAGAATAACGAATTGAAAATATCCAGATAGTAAATATAATCGGCAAATTTTTTTAAATTGAAAAATCAGAAGAGAAAAAATAAAGCTAAAAATAAAAATTAAAATCTGGAATAAAATCTTTTATCAAAGTTAAATTGGAAGAATTCAAAAAAAATCAAATAAATGAAAATAATAATAAAAAAATAAGTAAAATAATTCTTCACATAAAATTTTATTGGAAAAACAGAATAAAGAATTGAAAATACACAGATAAAATCTTCAGTGATCTGTTAAAATGTGTGAAGATCCCTAATAATATTTAGATTTGTTCTAATTTTTGGTTCAGAGATTGAGATTTAAATAATATTCTGAATAATTCTTCAAATAAAATTTTATTGCAAAAACAAAATAACGAATTGAAAATATCCAGATAGTAAATATAATCGGCAAATTTTTTTAAATTGAAAAATCAGAAGAGAAAAAATTCAGCTAAAAATAAAAATTAAAATCTGGAATAAAATCTTTTATCAAAGTTAAATTGGAAGAATTCAAAAAAAATCAAATAAATGAAAATAATAATAAAAAAATAAGTAAAATAATTCTTCAAATAAAATTTTATTGGAAAAACAGAATAAAGAATTGAAAATACACAGATAAAATCTTCAGTGATCTGTTAAAATGTGTGAAGATCCCTAATAATATTTAGATTTGTTCTAATTTTTGGTTCAGAGATTGAGATTTAAATAATATTCTGAATAATTCTTCAAATAAAATTTTATTGCAAAAACAGAATAACGAATTGAAAATATCCAGATAGTAAATATAATCGGCAAATTTTTTTAAATTAAAAAATCAGAAGAGAAAAAATAAAGCTAAAAATAAAAATTAAAATCTGGAATAAAATCTTTTATCAAAGTTAAATTGGAAGAATTCAAAAAAATCAAATAAATGAAAATAATAATAAAAAAATAAGTAAAATAATTCTTCAAATAAAATTTTATTGGAAAAACAGAATAAAGAAACAGAATAAAGAATTGAAAATACACAGATAAAATCTTCAGTGATCTGTTAAAATGTGTGAAGATCCCTAATAATATTTAGATTTGTTCTAATTTTTGGTTCAGAGATTGAGATTTAAATAATATTCTGAATAATTCTTCAAATAAAATTTTATTGCAAAAACAAAATAACGAATTGAAAATATCCAGATAGTAAATATAATCGGCAAATTTTTTTAAATTGAAAAATCAGAAGAGAAAAAATTCAAGCTAAAAATAAAAATTAAAATCTGGAATAAAATCTTTTATCAAAGTTAAATTGGAAGAATTCAAAAAAATGAAATAAATGAAAATAATAATAAAAAAATAAGTAAAATAATTCTTCAAATAAATTTTATTGGAAAAACAGAATAAAGAAAAACAGAATAAAGAATTGAAAATACACAGATAAAATCTTCAGTGATCTGTTAAAATGTGTGAAGATCCCTAATAATATTTAGATTTGTTCTAATTTTTGGTTCAGAGATTGAGATTTAAATAATATTCTGAATAATTCTTCAAATAAAATTTTATTGCAAAAACAGAATAACGAATTGAAAATATCCAGATAGTAAATATAATCGGCAAATTTTTTTAAATTAAAAAATCAGAAGAGAAAAAATAAAGCTAAAAATAAAAATTAAAATCTGGAATAAAATCTTTTATCAAAGTTAAATTGGAAGAATTCAAAAAAATCAAATAAATGAAAATAATAATAAAAAAATAAGTAAAATAATTCTTCAAATAAAATTTTATTGGAAAAACAGAATAAAGAATTGAAAATACACAGATAAAATCTTCAGTGATCTGTTAAAATGTGTGAAGATCCCTAATAATATTTAGATTTGTTCTAATTTTTGGTTCAGAGATTGAGATTTAAATAATATTCTGAATAATTCTTCAAATAAAATTTTATTGCAAAAACAAAATAACGAATTGAAAATATCCAGATAGTAAATATAATCGGCAAATTTTTTTAAATTGAAAAATCAGAAGAGAAAAAATAAAGCTAAAAATAAAAATTAAAATCTGGAATAAAATCTTTTATCAAAGTTAAATTGGAAGAATTCAAAAAAAATCAAATAAATGAAAATAATAATAAAAAAATAAGTAAAATAATTCTTCACATAAAATTTTATTGGAAAAACAGAATAAAGAAAAACAGAATAAAGAATTGAAAATACACAGATAAAATCTTCAGTGATCTGTTAAAATGTGTGAAGATCCCTAATAATATTTAGATTTGTTCTAATTTTTGGTTCAGAGATTGAGATTTAAATAATATTCTGAATAATTCTTCAAATAAAATTTTATTGCAAAAACAGAATAACGAATTGAAAATATCCAGATAGAAAATATAATCGGCAAATTTTTTTAAATTAAAAAATCAGAAGAGAAAAAATAAAGCTAAAAATAAAAATTAAAATCTGGAATAAAATCTTTTATCAAAGTTAAATTGGAAGAATTCAAAAAAAATCAAATAAATGAAAATAATAATAAAAAAATAAGTAAAATAATTCTTCAAATAAAATTTTATTGGAAAAACAGAATAAAGAATTGAAAATACACAGATAAAATCTTCAGTGATCTGTTAAAATGTGTGAAGATCCCTAATAATATTTAGATTTGTTCTAATTTTTGGTTCAGAGATTGAGATTTAAATAATATTCTGAATAATTCTTCAAATAAAATTTTATTGCAAAAACAAAATAACGAATTGAAAATATCCAGATAGTAAATATAATCGGCAAATTTTTTTAAATTGAAAAATCAGAAGAGAAAAAATAAAGCTAAAAATAAAAATTAAAATCTGGAATAAAATCTTTTATCAAAGTTAAATTGGAAGAATTCAAAAAAAATCAAATAAATGAAAATAATAATAAAAAAATAAGTAAAATAATTCTTCACATAAAATTTTATTGGAAAAACAGAATAAAGAAAAACAGAATAAAGAATTGAAAATACACAGATAAAATCTTCAGTGATCTGTTAAAATGTGTGAAGATCCCTAATAATATTTAGATTTGTTCTAATTTTTGGTTCAGAGATTGAGATTTAAATAATATTCTGAATAATTCTTCAAATAAAATTTTATTGCAAAAACAGAATAACGAATTGAAAATATCCAGATAGTAAATATAATCGGCAAATTTTTTTAAATTAAAAAATCAGAAGAGAAAAAATAAAGCTAAAAATAAAAATTAAAATCTGGAATAAAATCTTTTATCAAAGTTAAATTGGAAGAATTCAAAAAAATCAAATTAAATGAAAATAATTAATAAAAAAATAAGTAAAATAATTCTTCACATAAAATTTTATTGGAAAAACAGAATAAAGAAAAACAGAATAAAGAATTGAAAATACACAGATAAAATCTTCAGTGATCTGTTAAAATGTGTGAAGATCCCTAATAATATTTAGATTTGTTCTAATTTTTGGTTCAGAGATTGAGATTTAAATAATATTCTGAATAATTCTTCAAATAAAATTTTATTGCAAAAACAAAATAACGAATTGAAAATATCCAGATAGTAAATATAATCGGCAAATTTTTTCAAAAGTGAAAAATCAGAAGAGAAAAAATTCAGCTAAAAATAAAAATTAAAATCTGGAATAAAATCTTTTATCAAAGTTAAATTGGAAGAATTCAAAAAAATCAAATAAATGAAAATAATAATAAAAAAATAAGTAAAATAATTCTTCAAATAAAATTTTATTGGAAAAACAGAATAAAGAAAAACAGAATAAAGAATTGAAAATACACAGATAAAATCTTCAGTGATCTGTTAAAATGTGTGAAGATCCCTAATAATATTTAGATTTGTTCTAATTTTTGGTTCAGAGATTGAGATTTAAATAATATTCTGAATAATTCTTCAAATAAAATTTTATTGCAAAAACAGAATAACGAATTGAAAATATCCAGATAGTAAATATAATCGGCAAATTTTTTTAAATTAAAAAATCAGAAGAGAAAAAATAAAGCTAAAAATAAAAATTAAAATCTGGAATAAAATCTTTTATCAAAGTTAAATTGGAAGAATTCAAAAAAATCAAATAAATGAAAATAATAATAAAAAAATAAGTAAAATAATTCTTCAAATAAAATTTTATTGGAAAAACAGAATAAAGAAAAACAGAATAAAGAATTGAAAATACACAGATAAAATCTTCAGTGATCTGTTAAAATGTGTGAAGATCCCTAATAATATTTAGATTTGTTCTAATTTTTGGTTCAGAGATTGAGATTTAAATAATATTCTGAATAATTCTTCAAATAAAATTTTATTGCAAAAACAAAATAACGAATTGAAAATATCCAGATAGTAAATATAATCGGCAAATTTTTTTAAATTGAAAAATCAGAAGAGAAAAAATAAAGCTAAAAATAAAAATTAAAATCTGGAATAAAATCTTTTATCAAAGTTAAATTGGAAGAATTCAAAAAAAATCAAATAAATGAAAATAATAATAAAAAAATAAGTAAAATAATTCTTCACATAAAATTTTATTGGAAAAACAGAATAAAGAAAAACAGAATAAAGAATTGAAAATACACAGATAAAATCTTCAGTGATCTGTTAAAATGTGTGAAGATCCCTAATAATATTTAGATTTGTTCTAATTTTTGGTTCAGAGATTGAGATTTAAATAATATTCTGAATAATTCTTCAAATAAAATTTTATTGCAAAAACAAAATAACGAATTGAAAATATCCAGATAGTAAATATAATCGGCAAATTTTTTTAAATTGAAAAATCAGAAGAGAAAAAATAAAGCTAAAAATAAAAATTAAAATCTGGAATAAAATCTTTTATCAAAGTTAAATTGGAAGAATTCAAAAAAAATCAAATAAATGAAAATAATAATAAAAAAATAAGTAAAATAATTCTTCACATAAAATTTTATTGGAAAAACAGAATAAAGAAAAACAGAATAAAGAATTGAAAATACACAGATAAAATCTTCAGTGATCTGTTAAAATGTGTGAAGATCCCTAATAATATTTAGATTTGTTCTAATTTTTGGTTCAGAGATTGAGATTTAAATAATATTCTGAATAATTCTTCAAATAAAATTTTATTGCAAAAACAGAATAACGAATTGAAAATATCCAGATAGTAAATATAATCGGCAAATTTTTTTAAATTGAAAAATCAGAAGAGAAAAAATAAAGCTAAAAATAAAAATTAAAATCTGGAATAAAATCTTTTATCAAAGTTAAATTGGAAGAATTCAAAAAAAATCAAATAAATGAAAATAATAATAAAAAAATAAGTAAAATAATTCTTCACATAAAATTTTATTGGAAAAACAGAATAAAGAAAAACAGAATAAAGAATTGAAAATACACAGATAAAATCTTCAGTGATCTGTTAAAATGTGTGAAGATCCCTAATAATATTTAGATTTGTTCTAATTTTTGGTTCAGAGATTGAGATTTAAATAATATTCTGAATAATTCTTCAAATAAAATTTTATTGCAAAAACAAAATAACGAATTGAAAATATCCAGATAGTAAATATAATCGGCAAATTTTTTTAAATTGAAAAATCAGAAGAGAAAAAATTCAGCTAAAAATAAAAATTAAAATCTGGAATAAAATCTTTTATCAAAGTTAAATTGGAAGAATTCAAAAAAATGAAATAAATGAAAATAATAATAAAAAAATAAGTAAAATAATTCTTCAAATAAAATTTTATTGGAAAAACAGAATAAAGAAAAACAGAATAAAGAATTGAAAATACACAGATAAAATCTTCAGTGATCTGTTAAAATGTGTGAAGATCCCTAATAATATTTAGATTTGTTCTAATTTTTGGTTCAGAGATTGAGATTTAAATAATATTCTGAATAATTCTTCAAATAAAATTTTATTGCAAAAACAGAATAACGAATTGAAAATATCCAGATAGTAAATATAATCGGCAAATTTTTTTAAATTAAAAAATCAGAAGAGAAAAAATAAAGCTAAAAATAAAAATTAAAATCTGGAATAAAATCTTTTATCAAAGTTAAATTGGAAGAATTCAAAAAAATCAAATAAATGAAAATAATAATAAAAAAATAAGTAAAATAATTCTTCAAATAAAATTTTATTGGAAAAAACAGAATAAAGAATTGAAAATACACAGATAAAATCTTCAGTGATCTGTTAAAATGTGTGAAGATCCCTAATAATATTTAGATTTGTTCTAATTTTTGGTTCAGAGATTGAGATTTAAATAATATTCTGAATAATTCTTCAAATAAAATTTTATTGCAAAAACAAAATAACGAATTGAAAATATCCAGATAGTAAATATAATCGGCAAATTTTTTTAAATTGAAAAATCAGAAGAG